>JAGDYQ010000143.1:170576-187147 GCA_021962125.1 Bulinus truncatus
TGTATCACTGGCAATACATAAATCTAAAATCAATGTAACCTCAAGAAAAATTCACTGGCACTGATCAATATTAATTGGCACTAAATACTACTAACTGGCATTGACTACATGGCAAAAATCATTATACAATATTGTACATTGAAGTAAAAAAAAATAGAAGGGGGGTCAGTGTTCAGTGTCTAATAAATGATAAATAAAAAAAATAATTATGAAGAAATAAGGTTTTTACAAGACAGGACTTAAACGATAACAGAATCAGCGAAAAAAAAATTCCTAGTAGATTGATAGTAGACGTGAGAGAAAAATAATGATTAAACTAGACGAGACATCGACAAAACTGGTAGAAAAAAAAAATTTCGGACAATATTTAAACAAAGGGTTTTAAACAATGAACAAACAAGTCGCAGACAACTAAATATTTACATGATATCGATAATCTAGCTGGATCCAAAATTAATCAATCAACACACAATTAAGTGTAAAGATCCAGAAAGAGAATCAGTATGTCCTAACAGAAAGCGCCAGATGACTAGTTCAACTGACTCACCACTCCACCACCCATTAATGAAACAAATAACATAAATGAACACTGATTATAAGGGGAAAATAAGATAGGAGAGAAGAAAAAAAATTATTTAAATTTAAAGTAAATATATTTACTTGTCTTCCTTGTTCTTCTGTTCTTTCTTCTTGTCAAAAGCTTAACTCGGATGCTCCTGGTTCCTAATAATGTTAATACAAGCACTAACAAGCACAGTCTTTAATGTTGTGTGTAGCAAGCAGCCATCTTGACCTGTGACCTTGCCTCCTTTTCCGTAGATGAATGAAAGTGTTAATGTAAACACTGGCCAACAGTGAATGAAAGTTTCTTCCTGAATGTACAAGGTAAACAAACACAGTCTGAGATGTGTAGTGTAGTCTCAGTCTACAAGAAAACAAGCGGCCATCTTGACCTGGTTTGCACGCCGTCTACGGGAAGGTGCTGACGTCATCGGAATACACAAGCAGAGAGAAAATAATGATGAATTCTCTAATGATGAATTTTTATACTGTAAGAAGTATATCTTCTTATATTTGGCAACTAGGTACCAAAGTGTGACTTTAATCGGGCAGTAGGGTATGCCGCGATCAAAATGAGGTGTCACTTGCTAACGACCTCAGTGTCGGACACGTCGACTTGCAAATGTGGGTCACTGTGGATGTGGGTCACCGTGGGGCTCCGTCGGGTTGAATCAACTTTTGTTGCCGCCTCTGGAAGATGAACTTTTATTTGCAAACTGTTAACAGTATACTGGTCTCTCTGGTCTTCGGGATGCTTAGGTTCTCCATGTTGGAGACAATTTATCAGATTTCTGGTGCCGCCTCTGGAAGATGAATTCAGCTCGTCCAGCAAAATGGAAGTTGTACTTTCCTGTGTTCGTAGTTCTTATTGTTCAGTTTTCAGGTTCAGTTCGTCAACGCTGCCACCATTGTCAGAGTATATTACTTTGTGCTATCACTGCTATCAGCCTTGACAGGTTATTACTTCTTTATATTATTGTGAACTGGAGGCGTGTATTTGGTAGCTGTGGCGGTTCTTTATTATTTACAAAATCACAACATCAAATAACTTGATATAAGAGTACTTTGCTGATTCAAGTATTTATTCTCGACACAATAATATTATAAATAAAATGATGAAATAAATTCCGAGTACATATTGTAAAAATCAATCCAATAAATTATCACATTCAAATAGGAACTCAATCAAGTTCAAAGGATCCATCTATAATATCCAAGTACATGTATATAATAAACTGTCTAGCACAATATCTCCAACATGGAGGTGAACTATAACTCTCTCGTGATCACTCAGAATAAATAATATATATCACTCAGAATAACTACAATGACACGTCTGTCCTATACGAGAGTGGATCTTCAACTGTCTAAATTCGTTCTTACTTCCGGAAATATAAAAAACCTGGATTTAGTTAAATTAAAAGTGATCCTAGTGTTTCGAAACAATTATATTTTTACACGAAACAATTACACCTTTACACAATTATACCTTTACACAATTATACCTTTACACCTCCCCACCCACCAAAAAATGTGCAACATTTCTCTAAAAAGAAAAACAAACTATTATTAATTGCACTGTAGATATGTACCATCCTTAATAAGTAACAATCAATTTATCAAAAAAAAAATATTCCACTCTATGCAACCAGAGCAACTATATACATCAATATATATACACTTGTATTTTCTATTTATAATATCACACTGTAATTGTGTGTGCAAATATCAGCTGTCTATAAAACATTAAAGGTGCATATATTTGCATCATGAAAAATATTGACAGAAGTTACCACCATAAATTATATGTCTTACAATGTGGTATCTTAATACTACAGCATTGTCAAAATCAAATTAATTATTTTATCAATTGTTACTGTATACAACATGGCATATCGTGCCGAAGCGATGCCAAAATATATTCAATATCCCCATTAAACTCAATTACAATATCATGGCATTCCTATGCCCAACTTAAATATATGCGTAGTTATCCGAAGAAATTCAAATAAGACAGTATGACAATACCGATGTCCATACTCTTAATTCAATAAATAATAATCATCAGCCACCTGGCTGGATCTCATGGGGTACAATCAACATACAGCGTCCCTGCTGCTTATATGGTCCTTTCCGGCCAACCCTTGGATAAACCAAGTACAATAACTAATTGAGAAAAAACAAATGATTATGAACAATATTACCTAAGTCCATCTCAACATTGTAACTAATTCATAGTACCAACATAATATATTCCACAGTTTCAAATTACACAATGTCTAACAGTGGTATACTTTTTTTATCTTGTTATATCAATATGTATATCACCTCAAAATTTGGTGAACAAGTACAAGTTTGTGGTATCCAAATAATTACAAGTAATGGTAACAACTAATCATGTCACAAAAAAATGTTATTTCATGTTACCAAAATTTATGTAAACAATCTTCCTAATATGTACTAAGTAAATGATAAAAATAATGTACAATACCATTATATACAATAATTTGCTAATCAATGTCAATTCATGCAATATTTAAAAAAAAATAAATTACAATGCCAATGTATGCCATCTCAAAAAAAATTTGTTCAATGCCATTATATAGAATAAATTGTTCACAATGTCTTTCTATTACAAAAAATTGCCATTAACATTAACAATCTTCAAAAAAAAATTATTGCTAAGTCTTTTATTAACATGAAGTACAATGTGCCATAATCAACAAAAATATAATCATAATATATCATGCTGAATGAATTTATATTCTTGAGTAAGAATTTCTAAAAAAAAAATTACTATGTGTTACCAAATATGCTAACTCAAATTACTATTCTCCATTTATAATATCTATGTAAGTCACATCATTATTTATCAATGTATGTATATATGTGTACTAGTTAAGTCTAAGATAAATTTCATTTAACAATCAAGAAAAATATTTTGTATGTTATTAATTGTTATTTAATTATTATGCCAGCAACAAAATATCTGATCAATTTATTCAGTTAGCCTTGATAAAATGTCTGGTATGAAATTATCTGAATCTATTATATGTTCTATATGTGAATTTACTATTTTCATCTAAGTCTTGTTTCTGTTTCATTTTTTTAAATGTATGTTTCCTGTCAAATAATGTGCCTCTTGAATGTGTATGTTTTCTCAGACTGGGTTTCAAATAAGAAATATGTCTAAGTTTAAAGCAATTATTCATTGTGTGACCAAAATTTTTACAGTAGCTACATTGAAGCTTATTAAAATAATTTGTATGTTTATTTATCTCATATATTTGTCTTGTTCTGCATTTATTGTTATTTACATGGTTGGATTTATTCTGTACATGTCCATTTCTATAGTCATTTTGTGGTTGTTTATCTCTCATTTTGCTATTGTGTGTATGTCTATTACTATATGTCTTCTGTGGTTGTTGTCTAATTCTGATGTTTTCTTCATAGGTATTACTAGTTTGTTTATATCTAAAGGGGCAAAATGATTGTTTGTGACCAAAATTATGGCAGCAATAACATTCAATATGTTTAAACTTTAGGGTGCATCTATTTGCTTTATGGTCAGGTTTCTTACAATGAAAACATATTAATTTGTGTTTATCTGATACTGTTGACTCTTTCTTACTTTGTTTATTATTATGTGTAACAACTGAAATTGAGTTTATTTGTTTTACTATTGTTGCCTCTGTCTGCTTTTCAGAATTTTGCATATTTTGCTTAGGTGTCTTGTCTATTGATGTTTCATTCAGATCTTTTATAACTTGTATGGAGTTTAGATGCTGTACACTATTGTTATCTTTATTTATTATTTGTGAATCTAACTTCTTTATTATTGTTGGTATATTGTTAGACTGTTCAGCAACATAAGTTGTCATATGTTGTTCAAATTTTTCAAATTTTTCTATCAATGTTTGCAAACTTTGAGTCAATGTTTGTATTTGTTGACTTTGTTCTTGTATGATTGTCCTTAATGTATTATTATCATCTTGCTGTTTTGAATCAAAAGTGACAACATGATCTTTGTTTTGTTGATCTACTAATATATTTGTGTTTGAGTCTATTGTCAAAGTCTGATCATTATCTTTTATTTTCACATCACTGTTTTCTAATGTGTTTAATTTATGTTTGCGTTTTTTGCCACGTTTCACTTTTTTTTTATGATTAAGCGTCATATGTATCTCTATGCCATCTGAAGAGCTAAAATTTGCATCACATTGCTTGCAGCTATATCTGAATTCTCCATCTATAAACCATCCTCTTTTATTTCCTGTATAACCACAGTCTGAACCTTCCTCTTTTTCTTCCCATAAATTTTCTTCTATATCCTTAGCCTCCATATTGCCGGTTCAGATATATGAAATATGGAAATATAGTGATAAAAATCACTATTATAGAAAAATATATGATACTGATACTGTATCACTGGCAATACATAAATCTAAAATCAATGTAACCTCAAGAAAAATTCACTGGCACTGATCAATATTAATTGGCACTAAATACTACTAACTGGCATTGACTACATGGCAAAAATCATTATACAATATTGTACATTGAAGTAAAAAAAAATAGAAGGGGGGTCAGTGTTCAGTGTCTAATAAATGATAAATAAAAAAAATAATTATGAAGAAATAAGGTTTTTACAAGACAGGACTTAAACGATAACAGAATCAGCGAAAAAAAATTCCTAGTAGATTGATAGTAGACGTGAGAGAAAAATAATGATTAAACTAGACGAGACATCGACAAAACTGGTAGAAAAAAAAAATTTCGGACAATATTTAAACAAAGGGTTTTAAACAATGAACAAACAAGTCGCAGACAACTAAATATTTACATGATATCGATAATCTAGCTGGATCCAAAATTAATCAATCAACACACAATTAAGTGTAAAGATCCAGAAAGAGAATCAGTATGTCCTAACAGAGAGCGCCAGATGACTAGTTCAACTGACTCACCACTCCACCACCCATTAATGAAACAAATAACATAAATGAACACTGATTATAAGGGGAAAATAAGATAGGAGAGAAGAAAAAAAATTATTTAAATTTAAAGTAAATATATTTACTTGTCTTCCTTGTTCTTCTGTTCTTTCTTCTTGTCAAAAGCTTAACTCGGATGCTCCTGGTTCCTAATAATGTTAATACAAGCACTAACAAGCACAGTCTTTAATGTTGTGTGTAGCAAGCAGCCATCTTGACCTGTGACCTTGCCTCCTTTTCCGTAGATGAATGAAAGTGTTAATGTAAACACTGGCCAACAGTGAATGAAAGTTTCTTCCTGAATGTACAAGGTAAACAAACACAGTCTGAGATGTGTAGTGTAGTCTCAGTCTACAAGAAAACAAGCGGCCATCTTGACCTGGTTTGCACGCCGTCTACGGGAAGGTGCTGACGTCATCGGAATACACAAGCAGAGAGAAAATAATGATGAATTCTCTAATGATGAATTTTTATACTGTAAGAAGTATATCTTCTTATATTTGGCAACTAGGTACCAAAGTGTGACTTTAATCGGGCAGTAGGGTATGCCGCGATCAAAATGAGGTGTCACTTGCTAACGACCTCAGTGTCGGACACGTCGACTTGCAAATGTGGGTCACTGTGGATGTGGGTCACCGTGGGGCTCCGTCGGGTTGAATCAACTTTGTTGCCGCCTCTGGAAGATGAACTTTTATTTGCAAACTGTTAACAGTATACTGGTCTCTCTGGTCTTCGGGATGCTTAGGTTCTCCATGTTGGAGACAATTTATCAGATTTCTGGTGCCGCCTCTGGAAGATGAATTCAGCTCGTCCAGCAAAATGGAAGTTGTACTTTCCTGTGTTCGTAGTTCTTATTGTTCAGTTTTCAGGTTCAGTTCGTCAACGCTGCCACCATTGTCAGAGTATATTACTTTGTGCTATCACTGCTATCAGCCTTGACAGGTTATTACTTCTTTATATTATTGTGAACTGGAGGCGTGTATTTGGTAGCTGTGGCGGTTCTTTATTATTTACAAAATCACAACATCAAATAACTTGATATAAGAGTACTTTGCTGATTCAAGTATTTATTCTCGACACAATAATATTATAAATAAAATGATGAAATAAATTCCGAGTACATATTGTAAAAATCAATCCAATAAATTATCACATTCAAATAGGAACTCAATCAAGTTCAAAGGATCCATCTATAATATCCAAGTACATGTATATAATAAACTGTCTAGCACAATATCTCCAACATGGAGGTGAACTATAACTCTCTCGTGATCACTCAGAATAAATAATATATATCACTCAGAATAACTACAATGACACGTCTGTCCTATACGAGAGTGGATCTTCAACTGTCTAAATTCGTTCTTACTTCCGGAAATATAAAAAACCTGGATTTAGTTAAATTAAAAGTGATCCTAGTGTTTCGAAACAATTATATTTTTACACGAAACAATTACACCTTTACACAATTATACCTTTACACAATTATACCTTTACACTAACCTTGGCTCTGTCACATAGGCTCTCTAACCTTGGCTCTGTCACCTTGGCTCTCTCACATAGGCTCTCTCACCTTGGCTCTCTCACATAGGCTCTCTCACCTTGGCTCTCTCACATAGGCTCTCTCACCTTGGCTCTCTCACATAGGCTCTCTCACATAGGCTCTCTCACCTTGGCTCTCTCACATAGGCTCTCTCACCTTGGCTCTCTCACATAGGCTCTCTCACCTTGGCTCTCTCACATAGGCTCTCTCACATAGGCTCTCTCACCTTGGCTCTCTCACATAGGCTCTCTCACCTTGGCTCTCTCACATAGGCTCTCTCACCTTGGCTCTCTCACATAGGCTCTCTCACCTTGGCTCTCTCACCTTGGCTCTCTCACCTAGGCTCTCTCACATAGGCTCTCTCACCTTGGCTCTCTCACCTTGGCTCTCTCACCTTGGCTCTCTCACATAGGCTCTCTCACATAGGCTCTCTCACCTTGGCTCTCTCACCTTGGCTCTCTCACCTTGGCTCTCTCACATAGGCTCTCTCACCTTGGCTCTCTCACCTTGGCTCTCTCACCTTGGCTCTCTCACCTTGGCTCTCTCACCTTGGCTCTCTCACATAGGCTCTCTCACATAGGCTCTCTCACATAGGCTCTCTCACCTTGGCTCTCTCACATAGGCTCTCTCACATAGGCTCTCTCACCTTGGCTCCCCCCTCCCAATACTAGAAGCCATATTTTCTTTACTTTTAAGATGTAATAGATTGTATACAATTTTTACTCATCCATGTATTCTTTTCATTACAGAATCACATTCTGAGCCACCGCCTAGACAGTGAGTGACCGTCGTCATAAGACACCTTGAGTAGTGTGGAGTACATTGTCTAACTCACCTACCTACATATCTACCTATCTATCTACCTTTCATCTATCTATCTACCTATTTACTTTCTACCAATCTATCTAACTATCGATCTATCTAGCTATCTAATATCTATATACCTATCCATTTATTTATCTATTTATCTGTATATCTATCTATCTATCTATCTATATGTCTGTCTGTCTATCTATATTTTGTCTGTCTGTCTATCTATATTTTGTATGTCTTCCTATCTATCTTTCTATCAATTTTACTCTCTATCTCCATGCCTACGGACAGAAATCTCGGGCCCCTGGGCAGGGCTGTCAAGGGCCACCGTGCTGATAATAATATTTATCAAAAGTTGACTGGCCAGCTCATTCCGGGCCCCTCAAACTAACCCAAAAAACTCGCCGGCCCCCTGGGCATTTGCCCCCTGCCCCCCCCCCTCTCGGCGGCATTGTCTGTCTCTCTCTCTCTTTTACAAATCGCTCAGTAAATTAAAATAACTGTCGACCTGGTGGTACCTGGTTCGATCTCCGGTGAGGACCAAGGACATTTTCAGGTCATGGTTAAAGTTTCATTCCATGTCCCCCGTTCTGCCTCCTTGACCTTTAAACTCCCGGCTGTGGTGGGAATGAAGTAAGGGCACCATAAAAACAAAAAAAAAAAATTATCCCATTTAGGTCGGCGTTTTTTTTTTATATTATGAGTGGTCGGATGGACGTGCGGTAAAGTGCTCGACTGTCGATCTGAGGTTCCCTGGTTCGATCGCATGTGAGGACCTATGGATTTTTTTCAGTTTATGGCTGAAGTCTCCACTATATCTCCCGTGGTGCCTGTCGGCTCTGATGGGATGAAAGAAGGGCACCATAAAAACTGTCTCATCCTTCCAGAGACCACCTTTAATTTTTTTTAAAGTTCTGTTTTAATGCGAGAATTATTTTGTAAAGAGAGAGTGATATTCCATGGGAAGGGGGGGGCGTCCATAAAGTACGTCACGCAATTTTTGACGATTTTTGAACCCCCTCCCCCCCTGTCACAAAGTGTCACAAATCTCGGGCCCCCCCCCCTAAAGTACGTCACACTTTCGAAAAATTTTTTAAACTAAGAACTAATTAAAATTTAATCGAAAACTTAAATCGCACTTCACTATTAAATTACCTTAAAATATAAATATTAAAAGAACTATCAGATTATTAAATGAGTTTAATAGTAGAATAACTAATGGTCAACAGTTGTCTCAGTTATTCTTTGAACTTGAAGCAGTAACTCAATCAACTGAATTTGAAAAAAAAATTGCAAAAATTAGATTGACAATTATATAATAAACATCATTTATCTGCTACCTATTCATTTACAATGGGTGAGGTGAACTTTGAGATAATCTTCCGATTATGCATTCTATTGACACATGATAAGAAGTAGATTAGCGAAACTTGACCTCAACCAGTGATTAAATAATAACAAGGGAAACAAAACAATGCCACTAAAAAAAGGAGTAGATTGAAAAATTGTGTGAGCAGCTCTGGTGCTATATAGAATATGTTTATAGTGGGCCTGTGAATTATGTTTAATTAAAAAAATATTCACTAGACATCATCCATCCGTGGTGAAGTGTTCATCCATAGTTAAGACTGACATAAATCTTTCCGCATCATATTTTCCTGGAAGGATAGTTGCAGACAGATCAACTTCATCCTCTCAATGTGCATTTTCCATTCTTCCAATAATTGCCATGAGTTCTCTTTGCCTTCTAGCAGCTATTCTCAAAGGACGAATGCGTTTTATCTGAGTTGATTCTGGAAAATTTAGGGTTGGCACATCCTCCTAGGGGACGGGTGGTCGAGTGGTATATAGCGCTCGACTGTCGACCGGAGGGTCCCGGGTTGGAATCTCAGTGAGAACCTTAGGACTTTTTCAGGTCCTGGTGAAAGTTCCCAAGTCCACCCAGCTTTAAAATGGGTACCTGACTTTATGTTGGGGGAGTAAAGGCGGCTGGGAATTGTGCAAACCACACAATCCCTTCATATGCCTAGGTTATAGAAACAGATGAATTCTACACTTCATCTGCCCCGATGGCCCTTTAGGGCTAAGGAAACTTTACTTTTTTACATTCTCCTGCGCCCGAGCTCTGTGTTATCCTTATGTTTCTTCAACATTGTTTGTGAGGCAAAGTATAAGTGACACACTTTGCAAATTCGATCATGTATGCTGGTCTGCAAATATGGACAATAAAGATCATATGGTTGCACTTTAAAAACTCCTGTTGGTCTTGGCATAATGTCATCAAATTTGAGAGTTTGTGCCACAAACAAACAATGAAGGAAATGTATGTGCATCTGCATCTGCTCTTTCTGAAGCTCTGAGTCCATCAGTTGTTTGGTTGATTGGGATTCGATTTGGAGGAGGAAATAATCTCGAAGGTAAAACGTTGAAAAATGAGCTTCGTACTTTGTCGCAACATTTTATGTCCTGACATTTCACAATTTGAGTGAAGTATTGGCTGGTGAGAACATGATGGTTAAACCATTCTTATCCTTCGACACCAGTCCTGCTGCATCCAATTCAGATTTCTCATGGTTGATATATTCTGCAACTGTTGGAAATCGGTCAACAATCACATGCGACCAGATTTCAGCTAAAGTTTCACCTGCAAACTTGGAGTTTGTTCTTTCCAAATCCTCATTTATTGTTCTGCCCTGCGAATCAAAGTGAATTCCATAATGTTCATTTGGCAATATGACACCAGACAGTTCGCTGCTAAATGGAGCCATTCGATGTTCCACGCGATTATAAGCACTTCTTCCTGGTGCACTGGTTGCAAGGAATAAGACATCAATATCATTTTAACGAAGTGATGGATTGCAACTTCAATTACGGTAATTTTTTGTATTATAATACAAATTCCAAATTTCTTTATCAGTGATATAATTATTATTAATTATGCAGCAGACACCAACAAAGAAATAATAACACTTCCGTAAGGCTACTGATAAAACAAGACTTTGCAACAGTTTATTAGCGGTCCTAACTAGCATGAGGAATTGTGAACAACACATTGAAAAGATAAGCATTTCATGCTATTTTGACATGTACTGATATTTGTTAACCAGACTTCTTTTAACAACTACAGTAGTACAACCTGAATCTCTAAGACATTTTATTTGTTGACCATTAACGATAGCAGGATGAAATATTATTTGACCTTTTGTATTTATAATATTTTTAAAACTATTAAGTTTTACTAAAAAAATAAAAAAAAAAATTAAATTAGAAATAAAATTAAAAATATATTTTAAAATGTGACGTCACACTTGGCCTGACCCCCCCTCCCCCCCCTGTCACAAACTGTCACACTTTCTTATACCCCCTTCCCCCCCCCCCTTGGAGCGTGACGTACTTTATGGACGGCCCCTGGTGTCATGTTGTGCAGTTATTGATTCCGAACACAACAATATAAATCTAAGACTCAGCCTCTGTACAGTGGCGTGGCGAGCTTAAGTCGAACTGCCGAGTACAATACCATAATAGCGCATCCCCCCCCATTCGAAATCCATATATTTTTATTTGTAAAATGTACTATTTGGCGCCCCTTTTTGAGTAGCGCCCGGGGCGTGATGCCCCCCTCTTGCCCACCTCTCACTACGCCACTGCCTATTTATGATTCGGAAATCTACATTCATTAGCATTCTATTAAAATTGATTGTTTTTTCAATTTGAAAATTTCAAATGCACCCATCCCTTCCTCTCATGCGTTGCACTCTCCTAATGTTACCTAGTTTTGTCAACCCAATGTACTGGCCAATAGTTGAAGACCAGAGAGTTTATCTGGGAGCAGTAGCGTTATAAGGGTTTGTGGGCCGCACCGGGTGAAACCAACAAAGTGGTGACACCAAAATGAACAATTCTAAATATAATAGCAAAAAGAACTCGGTGTAATCGGGTTTTACAACCGATCATAGTTAAAAACGTGAGCAGTAGCACAGCGTGCCACCATACACAGCGTCTGTAGCTTAGTTAAATGAATTCGCAAAGCGCGCTGAATGTAATCACGTGGTTTCATAAAAATGCGGAGAGGGGAGGTGAAACCCTGAATCGTCCCCACCGGGTGACCCCCAACCATAGTGACGCCACTGTCTGGGAGAGCTAACCCCGGTTGCTAGTGGGCCCACTATCAGCGCTTGTAGAAAAAGGTCTTATTATAGAGGCGTGTTATATAACATAATATTTCACAGGCTAGCAGAGCCGCCATATTTTGTTCCATCTCCGGCTCCCACAAATTTGACGGCTCCGGCTCCGGCTCCCTATTAAGATTGTATCACAAGACACACATTTTTGTAATTGCGCCACGCAAACATGCCGCTGATAAAAAGTATGCAAATTTTGCCGCGTTCACCTCCCATAGTCAGGAACTTGAAAAATATACGCATTGTCGGTTTTACTAAAAACAAACCATTTCAGTGCATCCAGAATCATATCATTATTTTCGACCGAGGTTTCACTAGTTGCCTTTTTCATAAGTAATAAAAAGTTATTTCAATGATCAAATTAGCAAATAGTAAAATGATACATTATTTAAAATATTTTAAAGACTTCAGTATTTAAATTTATTATTTATAAATTCGAAGTGACTATTCGGACCCGGGAACCAATAAACTCCGATTTTTATTCGGACCCCGTCCCAATAAATTCTGATTGTTATTCGGACCCACAGCCTTATAAATGTATCTACTCTATTTCAGCTATTCTGTTTATAATAAAATTGTTAAATACAGAAAGCGACCATTTTGTTTTTAGTCTATTACAAATTCGCGGTCAAATAATAAACAATATGACGCGTTCTATTTGTCGTCGTAGTAAAAATGTATTTTTAAATGATTGATACATTTATTTAATGAATTAAAACTGTTTTAACTTTATATATAACAAATTAACATGCCATTAAAAAAAATTCGGAGGGTTAACAAGATTTAAAACGGACACAAAACGATTCCCTATTAAAGATTTCTTGTGGTGATGTGCGTACACGCTATCATTTAAATGCTGTTACTGTAGTGGCGATCGTAAAACATGACAACATTTCAAATTGTAGGAGGCAAACAATCACAGACAAATTTGGAATTTTAAAGCTTAAAAAAAAATTCTGCTTTAAAAAAAAAATTGGGAGCCGTGGAGCCGCCAGATATTTTTGGCTTCGGCTCCGGCTCCAGCAAAACGTGCGGCTCCACGGCTCCACGGCTCCGGCTCCCGCTCCGCAAGCCTGATATTTCATTCATCGCTCAACAAAGATTGTATTACATGAGTTTTCACTCATGGCTCAACTCCTACAAAGATTGTGTTACACGACATTTCACTCATGGCTCAAGTCCTACAAGTATTGTGTTACATGATATTTAACTCATGGCTCAACTCCTACAAAGATTCTGTTACACGACATTTTACTCATGGCTCAACTCCTATAAAGATTGTGTTACAT
Organism: Bulinus truncatus; assembly: GCA_021962125.1. NCBI lineage: Eukaryota > Metazoa > Mollusca > Gastropoda > Planorbidae > Bulinus > Bulinus truncatus. The sequence continues at coordinate 183,958 of JAGDYQ010000143.1, forward strand.
GAGATTTCACTCATGGCTCAACTCCTATAAAGATTGTGTTACATGAGATTTTATAGTATAGATTTTATTCATGTCGATTGTGTTAAATATTTGATAAAACATGAGGTTTGTATGCTTGACAATTCAATTGCGCTGAATGAGTGATCAATTAAAAGAACCAATGCATGTGTTCTTCTGACCTGTATAATTTAGGTCAGTGATCAATTAAAAGAACCAATGCCTGTGTTCTTCTGACCTGTATAATTTAGGTCAGTGATCAATTAAAAGAACCAATGCCTGTGTTCTTCTGACCTGTATAATTAAGGTCATCTTATTTCTTAGTGTTACTGAGCCCCAATCTTAATCTGGTGCGTAAAAGCATCCAAATGCATATTGTTAAATTAAAAATATTCTATATGATAAAAAAATTTCAATGAATAATGATTTTGTTTTTTCATATCGGTATTATTTATTCATACAGAAAATGGACAAAGTCAAATTTCAAACAACAATAATCACGTGAATAAAATAATAAAAAAAAAACCTCTTTTTTTTTCTTTTAAATTTCTTTTATTTTGTAAACGTTTGGTTACGGCCAGACACTACCCAGGTGGTGGAGTCGCAGTCTAAAATAAACAAACAAAAAGACAACAACAGTTATAGGTTAAAGTCAATCAATCAGTCATGCTTACTAAGACACCAACCTTCGTTGACCACGTTGTTTTTTTCCCCTTAAGGTAACCTGGGACACATCAGGGTCGACCCAGTTGCCATTCGCCATCCTTCCCCCCTAGGCTGCTATTCGTGTCTGCTTGAAACAGGCTGGGGAAAGTCCTTAAACCCCCCCCCTTCCCACACCCCCACCCCACCAACCTCCTCCTGTTTAGTAAAACTGAAAGGAAATGTCAAAATTTAACCAAACATGTCACAAATGTGAAAGGTAATTACTTTATAAAAAAAAAAAACAATGAAATGAAGAATAGAAAACAACAGAGGTCCAAAAAGCAATATATATTATATAAGGCAACACCCAATGAGAAAAGGTCTAAGAGCAGACCAAGAAGCAGATGGTTAGAGGAAGTGGAAAAAGACCTTAATTAAAGCCATAGGAGTGAGAGAGTGGAGGAAGAAGACCATGGATCGGGAAGATTGGAGAAACGTCGTATGCCAGGCCAGGGCCCTGAATGAGCTTAGAGAATAGTATGGCAGGCCAGGGCCCTAAATGGGCTTTAGAGAGTAGTATGGCAGGCCAGGGACCTAAATGGGCTTAAGAGAGTAGAATGGCAGGTCAGGGCCCAAAATGGGCTGTAGGGAGTAGTATGGTAGGCCAGGGCCATAATGGGCTTTAGAGAGTAGAATGGCAGGTCAGGGCCCTAAATGGGCTGTAGAGAGTAATATGGCAGGCCAGGGCCCTAAATGGGCTGTAGAGAGTAGTATGGCAGGTCAGGGCCCTAAATGGGCTTTAGAGAGTAGAATGGCAGGTCAGGGCCCTAAATGGGCTGTAGAGAGTAATATGGCAGGCCAGGGTCCTAAATGGGCTGTAGAGAGTAATATGGCAGGCCAGGGCCCTAAATGGGCTGTAGAGAGTAGTATGGCAGGTCAGGGCCCTAAATGGGCTTTAGAGAGTAGTATGGCAGGTCAGGGCCCTAAATGGGCTGTAGAGAGTAGTATGGCAGGTCAGGACCCTGAATGGGCTGAAGAGCCAAAGGAAGAAGAAGAAGAAAACAATGCAACCGCCGTAAACCCGCCAACCTGTCAGTAAGCCAAAATCCCTCCGATAATCTTTCGGCTTGTGAGTCTTTGTTCTTCTTCCTTTGGCTCTACAGACCATTTACTATCTCAGTAACTCGAACCATACACCTAATTATTCCATCTCTATACTAATAGCTCTGGACATAACTACTTTTGTCTTAGCCCAAGATTTAACTGTTATATCAATTATTCTCACTAGGCTTCACAAGATAACTGATCTGGACTGGTGACTGTTAATAAAGTTTATGTTGTAAACTTAAAGTCTTTTTTTTACGTATTATTGTGTGGAGCCACCGAGGCAGGGGCAAATCATACCCATAGGCAATGATCGCAGGGTTTTTATAAGAACACCTTGACAGATGCTCGAAAACTACAACATTATTACCGTCACTGGCGGTAAACCCGCCAATTAAGCAACAAACAAACATTGCCCTCACTGGCGGGAAACCCGCCAATTTAGTAACAAACATTGCCCTCACTGGCCAATTTAGTAACAAAGAAACATTACTCTAGCTTACGGGAAACCCGCCAATCTAGCAACACTGCTTTAGAGAACATGTTTGTTTTGTCTTTTAAGGACTCATTTGAAAGAAAATTTTACCGTGTTTTTCGAGTACAATATATCAATAGGTTCTATGTAAAAATAATTTACATATGTTCAATATTTTCAATACATCAATAATTTCAATATATGAATACGTTCAATGTAACATCAATACTTTAAATATACATTTATCAGTACTTTAAATATATCAAAACATTAAAAATACAATAATCTAAATATATCAGTACTTTCAATATATTAGTAGGGATGTGACGAAGTTCGAATTCGAATCCGGCGACATTCGAACTTCGACGTTTTTTGAGAAAATTCGAATCCGACGGATTTTAAAAAAATCCGATCGGATTCGAATTTGAAAAACGCAGTGGCTAGAGTTATTCTAGACGGACGCCGTATTATTTTGTTTTCAGGGTCCGTCTATAGATGTGCGCATGCACGCCAATTGAGATTAAGAGTAAAGATGTCCGCATGCACGGCATTTATTCTTTATTACTTTTTTCGGGTCTATCCAAGCCTAATAAAGGCGGAGGAAAACAATATCATTCGAACTACAAAAATTAACGAATAAAACAAAAAACTATGCGCTAAATTAGCATATATTGCACCCCTCTCCCTTTCCCAGAAATCATATAACATACACGTTTTTTTTCCTTATACTTATATTAAATACCAACGAAGTCTTGGGGGACAAATTCCTTATTTCTTTTGTGACATTTTTAAAACAAATAAACACTGTATAGTCTTTTTTTCACTATTAATAAAGATTATAAAGAATTATACATGTTTTTTTTTATTTGTTTATTTTTAATATAAAACTTTTTAAAAGTTGATGACGTCATTTGCTGTTAATAATCGGAGAAGTATGTTTCTATTGTAAACAGAATGAATGAGAACTCT
>JAGDYQ010000143.1:187647-213283 GCA_021962125.1 Bulinus truncatus
CTAGCATTTAAGTTTTTTTTTTTTAATTTACAGCTAAAAATAGAAATACATGCTAAAATAAATTTACTAGCTATATATATATATATATATATATATACATACATATATATATATATATATATATATATATATATATATATATATATATAAAAGGAACACTACTCAAAGTATTTGCTATTGATCTTAATTTCAATAGTTGGTGAGAATTCTCGAATTGTTAGCTCTTATTTTAAAAACAAGCAAACATTCTTTTCATTCTCTCAAGCCGCTTTACTGGCTGGTAATGGATAGCTGGTAGTGGGTGGTTGGTAATGAGTGGTTGGTAATGAGTGGTTGGTAATGGGTGGTTGGTAATGGGTGGTTGGTAATGGGTGGTTGGTAATGGGTGGTTGGTAAAGGGTGGTTGCTAATGGGTGGTTGGTAATGGGTAGTTAGTAATGGGTGGTTGGTAATGGGTGGCTGGTAATGGGTGGTTGGTAATGGGTGGTTGGTAATGGGAGGTTGGCAATGGGTAGTTGGTAACGGGTGGTTGGTAATGGGTGGTTGGTAATGGGCGGTTGGTAATGAGTGGTTGGTAATGAATAGCTGGATATTGGGTGGTTGGTAATGGGTGGTTGGTAATGGGTAGTTAGTAATGGGTGGTTGGGTAATGGGTGGTTGGTAATGGGTGGTTGGTAATGGGTAGTTAGTAATGGGTGGTTGGTAATAGGTAGTTAGTAATGGGTGGTTGGTAATGGGTAGCTAGTAATGGGTGGTTGGTAATGGGTGGTTGGTAATGGGTGGTTGGTAATGGGTAGTTGGTAATGGGTGGTTGGTAATGGGTGGTTGGTAATGGGTAGTTGGTAATGGGTAGTTAGTAATGGGTGGTTGGTAATGGGTAGTTAGTAATGGGTGGTTGGTAATGGGTAGTTGGTAATGGGTGGTTGGTAATGGGTAGTTGGTAATGGGTGGTTGGTAATGGGTGGCTGGTAATGGGTGGTTGGTAATGGGTAGTTAGTAATGGGTGGTTGGTAATGGGTAGTTAGTAATGGGTGGTTGGTAATGGTTAGTTGGTAATGGGTGGCTGGTAATGGGTGGTTGGTAATGGGTGGTTGGTAATGGGTAGTTGGTAATGGGTGGTTGGTAATGGGTGGTTGGTAATGGGTGGTTGATAATGGGTAGCTGGTAATGGGTAGCTGGTAATGGGTGGTTGGTAATGGGTAGTTAGTAATGGGTGGTTGGTAATGGGTAGTTGGTAATGGGTGGTTGGTAATGGGTGGTTGGTAATGGGTAGTTGGTAATGGGTGGTTGGTAATGGGTGGTTGGTAATGGGTGGTTGGTAATGGGTAGTTAGTAATGGGTGGTTGGTAATGGGTAGTTAGTAATGGGTGGTTGGTAATGGTTAGTTGGTAATGGGTGGTTGGTAATGGGTGGTTGGTAATGGGTAGTTGGTAATGGGTGGTTGGTAATGGGTAGTTGGTAATAGGCGGTTGGTAATGGGTAGTTGGTAATGGGTGGTTGGTAATGGGTAGTTGGTAATGGGCGGTTGGTAATAGGTGGTTGGTAATGTAGGGAGGGGGGATTAGTTGTTTTGCAATTTAATGTAGTAGAAAAGTAAAAAGTTGTCTATGAGTCGATATTCTGCAAAGAGAAGAAAAACGAAATAACGTTAGTTTAACTATGCTAGACCGAGAAGTAAGGGGCACACCTCTTGGCCCACCAAGAATGATGAGATTGTGTCGACGGCCCTGCTTGTCCAGAACGATTCCTGTTTAAGAACAAATGTTAAAAAAACGGAGAAAAAAATAATTTTAAATTTAAAGAATTATTTTCAATAAATGAATAGTATACAACTAGGGCCTTTTTCATGAATGAAAGGGCTTCGACGTATGGCAGGGCCGTTACACAAAAACTCTTTATCCAACTCTACCCAAGACCCGGCCGTTTTCATCTCTCAATGAGTTGTGAAAATGTACGGGGCCCCAAGGATGCAGTGGGCCACTGATTAAAGTTTACATTGCACCCACATCTCTCGTCGGCCCTTAACATATATATATATATTTATAAACGAACCAAATCAAGTATAGAAACTTTATGAATTCAGATCAATACAGCCCGCTTTCATCAACGATCGCAGACATGAAATATAAATCACGAAAGTTCTCGCTCAGTTCGTCGCAGGTAACATAACGCCATGTGAATGACAGGGGCTTATGGGATAAGTTTTGAGCCCTAGGAGGGATCGATGAATCATTTAAACACCAAGTTAACTTTGAATCTGCTCATGTGATACTATTAATGTCATTGGGCGTACTGAGGGTGTGGGATGGGGGGATGGAGAGGGCGGCGATGGTGACTTTCGGATTCAATGGTTTAAAAAAATGTTGTATCATTCTCCAGTTGCGGAGATTGATTTCCTCCATAAAAAAATTTAGTCATAGAAAAAAAAACAGCCACAGTCAAAACTTTTAAAAAGAAACGCTGTCTTTGATCTACAAGCCCGGGGGGCACTCATATAGTACACGCCCCACGGTTTCCTCAACCTCTTTACGGCGGCGGAGGCGGCGGCGGCAGAGGAATTGGCATTGAACTTCAATCTCCCAAAGTAAGAACCAATAGGACTGTGCCCAGTGTTAAACTGGGCAGTTAATACCTGCTCGATTCTCTCAAGCACCCCACCACGGGTCAGTTATCGACGGCCGCTTCAAATGACTTGGGACATTTCTGCCCATCACCCCCCATTTTTGCCCCAACTCGAGAACCACTGTTAGCGTTCAAACTCACGGATCTTGGCACATGCGCCCTCCGGTAAGTTAAATCACTACAACGGTACGTTTGTAGTACACTAAGTTTATGGATAGTCATAAGAGAGTAGATACAAATCTTCTGAACTAAAAAAGAAAAGTTCAAAGTTTTATATATTGACTCAGTAATTCTATTGTTGATCATTAAAAAAAATCGGCGGAGGTATAATAATCCGTCCCGTTTTACATTTTTTTAGAACTAAAATTATTTCAAAATTAAGTAATGAACTTTTTTTTTTGAACTTTTAACCTTCTGAACTTTAATTTGCTTATATTCTGTTTTACAGCTACCTTCATCGTTATCCCTACTGCTTAAAAATATCCCTAATCATTTTTTTGTATTGATCAGCACAATTATACAGAAATAAAGTCACGTGTCTGGCTAAACCTTAAATGATATCTCAATTAGTTTCACCAATGAACATACGCAAAGACGATTAATGCTTTGATTCTCATGTCCATTAACTTTTTTTTGTTTAGAATGTCACAATACCGTTAAGCAAAAAAAAAAAGGAAATTACAACGAGTTTAATTCGTTACTGATTGTTGGCACTCATTTAACAAACAAACAATCCTCTACTTCACAATCAGTCATTCCCTTTGTTGAGTTCTCTAAGAATTGCCATAGGCAGAACATCATGTCTTCCGAACTATAAATAAAATATTGAACGGTTTAGTCAAGTACACCTTTCAAACTGTCGCGATTAATTCTAATATTAGAAGAATATTCACAACAAAATGCCCGAAGGGAAAACACTCACGTGAAAATGAAAGAAAGGCTCAAAAAAACTTGACCCAGATGGATGCTTAATTGTAAACAAATTTAGAATGCTTATCTTGTGAAAAAAATAATGATACAAAAATTGATTTCTAAATGTTTATTTAATAATGAATGTATGTAAAAGTGGTAATTTTTTTTTTTTTTTGAAAATTGTTTTTATTGATTTATGACAACCGCTAGTTGAGAAACAAAATCTGAGAGATATTAATATTGCGGAGAAAGTTGAACTTGCAACATCTGTCCGTTTCATTAGTCATAAACTAATAGGTCAGCTTTAGCTACCCGGTACTCTAGCTCAACTTTAGATACCCTGTACTCTAGTTCAAATTTAGCTACCATGTACTCTTGTTCAACTTTAGCTAACCTGTATTCTAGCTCAACTTACCAACATGCGAAAATGTAATGAACTTAAGATTGTATTATTTATTTAAAAAAAAAAAGGAAATGATTTTTTTTTACATAAAACTGGTTCATTTTACTAATTCATTAATTAACAATACAGAGCAGGTTTAGATGCAAACATTTGCAAATTGGTCATATCACTTTGATGAAATCTTCACTTTCTCATGTCTGGGAAGTTCTTTCTGTGAATGAGGTTATAGATGAATCTGTGAAGATAACATTCATTTGTAGAAATTAGTTTCTTCTCAGCACCTTATTTCAAACTATTCATTTTTACTTTTCAATATTAAACAATCAAAAAGCTATCATTTTTTTTAACCCCCAAAGATATCATTACAGTGATGACTAGTTTGCTCGCGTCAATCATTTTAGTCTTAAGACGGAAGTGGATCATGGACTACCTGTTTGGGCCAGAATATAAATTTAACAGAATGCGCATAGCCAATTTAAATTGGTTTTCCTTACAACGCATTACTTGATGTGTGTGTGTGTGTGTGTGTGTATGTGGTAGAGAGAGAGAGAGAGAGAGAGAGAGAGAGAAACATCAAGTTTAAACAATGTAGATTATAGGTAGATTACAAAGCTCGGGGGGGGGGATGGGTCAGTAGTCAGATAATGATCAGGAGCCAGTTACTTTTTTCAACGTCTCAAATTAAAGAAGTCTGTAGCAATCAGCCAGACCTTTGGAGACTTCATTGTGGAACATTCGTTAGCAAAGGAAGAGACTTATTTTCATTTACAGTTTCTTGGTGCAGAAAGATTCTCAGTATGCTGCTAAGAAACAGCGACAAGAAACATATATATATATATATATATATATATATATATATATATATATATATATATATATATACAGAGAGAGAGAGATAGGCCTATAGTTCTCAAGCTGTAATGATAATAAGCCCCCTCCCCCCGTCTCACCATAACAATAATGAAACATACCCTTTCACTCACAAAACGTCTTTATTGATTCCCCGTGGTATTTTCCTTGTGATATTCCTGTCGTGACAGCTCTATTGAGACTCTTTGTTCACATACCACCCCTCCCTCCCTCCCCCTCCCCGTGTCATGCGAACCTTGACCGATCTCTTACACTCTCTACCGGTCAGTCCGTCTGATCCTTCACCAATAAAAAACTTGACCTTATCAAATAAAACAGATCACACCTACCGCCACACTAAACATTCAACTAAAGGGGAAATAATACAAATAACTAAACAAGGGGGGATAACTTAGGATTAGAATGTCGTTTTCGTTCTAAGAAATACTTATATCTTTTAATTTGTTCTATATTTTAATCTATTATGGTTGTTTTCATTTTCTATATTAAAAAGTATATAAGAATTATTCGAGTTGTTTCACGTAAGCGAGCGGGTGATAATATAATGGAACGATTCTTTCATATTGAATCTGAACGTCTTTTATTTCATTGATTTCAGCGTTTCGCGATTCGAACGAGTTCAGTCCGAAACCCGAAATAACACAATATGTCCATTTCAAGAGAGATTTTTAACTGTGTTATATTAGTGATACCATTGTCGCTGAAAAAAAAATCTTTTATTAATATGCATTAAACTTACAATTTTTAACAGAAGAGTGGTCCACTGTGCTAGAAAATGTTAGAACACTTTGATCTTTGGTTACGATGCTCTCTTCTCCTATAAGATAAAAAAAACAATGTTACACATTTAAATACAAGATATCATGTTAAGAATAAGTCGATGAGGGCTGTATAACACCCCCACCCTACGTAAAGCACCAACCAGTGTCACACAAGGCAGGCAATGAGGCGGAATGCCCAAAGTAAAAACCAAGAGAGGCCGCCCAATAAACACCTAGAGGTGAGACGTTGAAGCTGACATCTTAAAGAGTGGGCACACAGGGAATTAGTTGGAGAGGATGGCAAATGGCAGAGAACTCTGGAGATCTGTTGTTGGTGGCTCCATTCACTGACATAGGACTCTGGAGATCTGATGTTGGTGGCGCCATACCCTGACAGAGGACTATGAAGATATATAGTTGGTGGCCTCATACCTGACAGATGCAGGGCCGCTTTATCCTAGGGCCTACGTACTTTTCAAGGGCCTACGAAAGCCAGATCATAAAGTGAAAACAGGTGCATTCTTAAAAAATATTAAAAAATGAAGTCGGGGAGGGCCTACAACTTTGAAAGTGCCTAGGGCCTACGACTTTGAAAGTGCCTAGGGCCTACGATGACTTTAAAACGGCCCTGGACAGATGTACAGAGTTCTTGAACGAATTAATCTTGAAAACCGAGTTAACAATGTATTGCAGTTTAAGAAGAGATTTTTTAATGTGTTGAGTATTTGTAATGCTAATATCTCTGAATGTAAATAATTTATTAATATGCATTAAACTTACTGTATTTAACAGAAGGGTAGTCAACTGTGCTAGAAAATGTTACAACACTTTGATTTTCATTTATAATACTCTCTGTTACTGAAAGATTAAAAAAATGAGACACTTATTAAATTCCATATTTAATATAAGAGCAATATATTCAATATTCCGGTTATCGAAAAAATGTAAATGACACTATAAATAATATCCAAATTCACATTCAACAATGTAATATAAAAATTCTGGATCCAGTCTTTATCTATCTATCTATCTATCTATCTATCTATCTATCTATCTATCTATCTATCTATCTATCTATCTATCTATCTATCTATCTATCTATCTATCTATCTATTCCACTTCTTTCTTTTATTAATTTATCTACACATTCAGCTAATCATAAATCAATTCATAAAATCATCTATCATTCTATTTATTCAACTGCCTCCTTTCTATTTATGTATTATTAAACTATATATATGTATATATGTATATATTTAACTATCCATCCATCCATCCATTCATCTGTCTATCCATCGATCCATCCATCTGTTCTATAAATAAGTCAAGCATGCAAGATATTCACCAATTGTATCCTTATTATCCGTCGCCCGGTCTGCGTCAGTTTCCTGGATAGGCTTATCATGAATACCTCGAGCTTTCGTTTTCTTGGACCGGAATTTGCCGAAAGCGCAGAAGCAAAAAACACACAGAAGTGGGGTAGGCACTGCGGCCAGGTACTTGAAAACTTCCGCGCCGTTTCTCGGCCAGCGGCCGTGGTGCTTGGCATGCGTCGTCATGGTAGTGCCCGTGGTGTTTTCCCTCTCCTCGTTCGGGAATTCGCAATCACCGGCGCAGCCTTCAAAGCAGCGCGGGCCGCCGGTCCCGTTGGAGCAGCTGCGACAGTAGCCCTCGTACGTGCACCTGAAGTCGTCGCAGGAGGCGCTGCAAATGTCGGCGCAGTCGGGGCCGTAGAACGGGGGCGCACATTCTGGTGAAGGATGAATGGTACGGTTCATTTTTTTTTAATAAATATATTTTTCCAAATATACATTCATTTAACGCGGGGGAAGGGGGGGAAATAGAAAAACTGAGCTAAAAAAACGATAGACAGAAAGACAGATAAGTGATAATGTAATGATAAGTGTTATGTAGGGTTAGTGTGCCGATGAGTGAGACATATGTTAGAATGGCGCTGTTATGTAAGGTTAGTGTGCCGATGAGTGAGACATATAGTAGAAGGGCGCTGTTGTGTAGGGGCATGGGACAAGTGATGTTCAAGTGATGTCTATGGCAGTGTTAAATGGGCACTGGTGCATAAGGGGGCGTATTAGATTGGTAATGATGAAACAGTGTAATATTATACAATGGGGCACTGAGATCTAGGGCAGCGTTAGAGGGGTAATGATGCCTTGGGCGGTGTTACATTGGAATAGGAATCTAGGGCAGTGTTGGATTTGAAGCTATGCTTGAGGGAATTTTTCATGGGTACTGATGTGTACGGCAGTTTTACATGGGCACTAGCGCCTGGGGCAGTGATTGATGGGCACTGGGGCCTAATGCAGTATTAAATGGGCACTGGTTCCTCGGGAAGTGATAAATGGGCACTGGTGCCTAGGGCAGTATTAAATGGGCACTGGTTCCTCGGGCACTGTTAGATGGGCACTGGTGCCTAGGACAGTGTTAGATCGTCACTGGTGCCTAAGGCAGTGTTAGATCGTCACTGGGGCCTAGGGCAGTATTAGCTGGGCACTGGTTCTTCGGGCAGTGATAGATGGGCACTGGTGCCTAGGGCTGTATTAGCTGGGCACTGGTTCCTCGGGCAGTGATAGATGGGCACTGGTGCCTAGGACAGTGTTAGATCGTCACTGGTGCTTAAGGCAGTGTTAGATCGTCACTGGGGCCTAGGGCAGTATTAGCTGGGCACTGGTTCCTCGGGCAGTGATAGGTGGACACTGGTGCCTAGGGCAGTGTTTAGTTCCATTGAAAAACGTGTATTGACATTTAGAACTGGCAATGACAATTAGACAAGGTTTAGGTCAGATGTACTAAACTGATCAATTTACTTACCGTCATAAGCTTCAAATTCACAGATAGCCAGGACGCCAGTTACGTTCACAATGGTCAGTTCAATGGTGGACACATAATAGCTGGACTGGATAAACATGGTCACTTTAGGCTGTACTACACCCCTATGACTTGAGATGTGTCCATGTTTATCGTTAAGAAATCTTAATTCGAATTGCACTTGTCTGTTTCTATCTGTAACATTAATATACGTTTATACAAGTTCATGTCAGCAAGCAAACTAACTAAATTAAGTTCTTTTAACATATAAGGCAGGGCTAATTGGGGCAAATGATATGCAGAATTCATCTATTTCTATAACCACGGCATATTATGGGTTAGTGTGGCTTGCACCATATTTCCCCATTTAAATCTGGGTAGACTTGGGAGACGTTCAAGCACCAGGATTCGAACCCGTGGCTCTTAGGTTGACAGTCAAACACCCTACAGAACTCACCAAGTAAAAGATAAAACATAAATTGAGTTATTTTTTGTTTCCCTGGAGAGTTGGTCTAAAAGGTCAGCATGAACTACTGAATGAAAGCTGCGTTTCATGCCATGTATGGAACGAATAATGGTCGGACATTGTGGCCTCGCGTTACTTATTACTGTTTTACACAAGTGTGTGACCCTGTAAGGATGAGATGAAATCTCTTAGATCCTATAAACCACTAAATGGAACGGTTTGTTATGATGCCCTTCTTTCATCCCCACCACATGGAGGCACCACGGGAGATATATCGGGAACTTGAGCCCAGACCTGAAAAATTTCCTTGGTCCTCACGGAGAGATCGAACCAGGTACCTTCAACAGTCGAGCGCTACCGCACGACCATCCGTCCCCCTAGTGTTTACACAAGTAGACACTTTGATCTACTTAAACGTGATGTTTAGTGGAGAGTAACGAAGCCATTTTTACAGGTCCTGGTGAACGTTTGATTAGTTCCCTTGAGTTTGACCTACTTTATTTAAATGTGTAACTGACTCAAGTTGGGGTGAAGTAAAGGCGGCTGGGCGTTGTGCTAGATACACAGTCCCTACATAATGCCATGTCTACAGAAATAGATGCAGTCTACACTTCATCTGCCCCAATGGTCCTTTAGAGCAAAATGGAATTTACTTTTTGTTTTGTAGTGGCGTATACTTGTAAATCTTACTTCCGAAGTAGATGACTATTTTATTGACGTCAACTGGAGATGGGAATACAAGTGTCCAGTTCGGTCTGGTGTCGGTCTGTTGGGTCCTTACACATTCAGCCATATTGACTTGACCATCCACAGCGTAAAGCCTACGCCCTGCACTGTTGGACATCTCAGTGACCTGACGTAAGGCCAGGTTACGACCTGTGTGACGTAGATAGGATTATGACTGCTTCATAAGTTCCCTCCCCTTCTTTTAATTATAAAAAGGAAAAGAAAATGTAAATACTAACTTAGCTTATTTTTATACCAAGAACTATTAGAAAAATTAAAATGACCAGATGGCTATGACTGGGTGACTATGACTGGGTGGCTATGACTGGGTGGCTCACGTAGACTGCACACAGACGTCTCGGTTTACCGTCACGGAAAGATATCTGGATCCGGCAGACCGGCTGTGTGACGTCACACATGATCATCACGGTGTTGTTGTCCACGTGAATCTCTCTCTTGTTAATGCAAGGACCGGTGTAGCATTGATTTGTGTTGTTGTTGTTGTTGTTGGTTGTCACTCGAAAAATTAAAGTTAAGTCTCTGAGAAATTCTGTTGTGTGTGAGATATGAATTACAGAGTTGTATCGAAATATGTCCTTACATAGCTCGTTGTCTGTCTGTCTAAATAGATGTATATCTATATGTCTGTCAAGATATCTATCTATCTAATCTGCCTATCTAGATGTCTGTCCATCTAGATATATGTATATCTGTATGTCATTATTTGATAGCTCTCTATCAATATTGTCTATCTATTTAACAACTAAATCTACCCAACTTTTGTTTTTATCAGGATTGTCCCTGTAAGGATGCGATGTTTAATCTCTCTAGCTTCTAGAAACTATCAGCCAAAAACGATTTGCTTTTTCCCCTTTAGTGCATTCCTTTCATCTACACTTTACCAGAGTGTGCAGTGGTCGTCACGGAGAGATATGTTGGTTGTCTAGGATATTGCCCACGCTTCATGAATTAATTTCAAGCTCCCAATTTACGTTCGATGAGCTTTCGAGCTTTCACCAGGACCTGAGCGAATTTACACAGTCTCTCAGAGAGAATCGAACCGGAGAACTTCCTGTCGATAGTCAAGTGTCTACACTCCACGGCCTGCTTTCATTCTATCTGGATGAATACATTTATTACTGTTTCTTTGTCTGTCCATCTGACGGTCAATCTGCGTACCATTTTAGTTTAAATCTAACCAGTCTGCCCATAGCCTGGTACCTTTGGAAATGGCCTCAACCATGATCCAGGTAAACCGTTGCGGATACTCAGTTATATTCCATGTTATCGTTAGTGTACCGGTCACCTGGAACACCTGGCTACATTTAGGACGTGCCTTCTGCTTCATCTCCTCATGACTGACACTGGCCTGTAAAATTAAATCTGCTGGGAACACACGAATATAAAAAAAAACAGCAACATAGAAACTTATTCCTCTCAATTTCTTATTTACAACATTAATTAAACTACTTCTACGCCTATTTCAACAACAACAAAAACAAACGCAAAGTTTCATAGATTACTTCGTAAGTAAGCTCTTACTGTATTGGCACTGTGGGCCGAAGTAACCAGTCTCACACATGGTGGTGTCGCCTTTACAGTTTCCGTCGGGTAAACAATCATCCTGACACCGGCACATTTTATCACAGGCAGGGCCAAACCAGTCAGGCAGACAACCTGGCAGATGCAACAGTAATAATAATACTTGCCCTTATCTTCCTATTTATAAAGTATTCGAGTCATTCGACTAGGCCGAACAATGTAAGAGTTAAAAAACAACAACTAAGAAATGATAAATTGACTTCGCTCTATTACAAATCTGGACTAAAATTATATCTTGTCTGTATTTAATTTCTAGAAAACAAAATTAAATAATATATAATAATAATAAAAACAACAACAACATCTTAGCATAATATCTTTTTATATATATATATATATATATATATATATATATATATATATATATATATATATATATATATATGGGCCTATATTTAAATTTGAGAATAAAATCAAACATTACATAGTCACCATTTTCTGTATCGTTATCTAGGTCCTCATCCACTCTACCATCTTCGTCACCATCTGTATTAGACATCGGTTTAATACATCAAGTTTGTTTTATATATAAAAAAAAACTTATTCCATATTTTTTGGTCATTTCAGATTTTAATAACGAATTCCGTTCTATCCATCTAGCTTTAAGTTTTATGAACGATTCTTGAATTATGAGTAAAATAATGGTGGTGGTGGTGGTGGTGGTGGTGGTGGTGGTGGTGGTGGTGGTGGTGGTGGTGGTGGTGGTGGTGGTGGTGGTGGTGGTGGTGGTGGTGGTGGTGGTAGTGGTGGCGGTGGTGGTGGTGGTGGTGGTGGTGGTGGTGGTGGTGGTGGTGGTGGTGGTGGTGGTGGTGGTGGTGGTGGTGGTGGTGGTGGTGGTGGTGGTGGTGGTGGTGGTGGTGGTGGTGGTGGTGGTGGTGGTGGTGGTGGTGGTGGTGGTGGTGGTGGTGGTGGTGGTGGTGGTGGTGGTGGTGGTGGTGGTGGTGGTGGTGGTGGTGGTGGTGGTGGTGGTGGTGGTGGTGGTGGTGGTGGTGGTGGTGGTGGTGGTGGTGGTGGTGGTGGTGGTGGTGGTGGTGGTGGTGGTGGTGGTGGTGGTGGTGGTGGTGGTGGTGGTGGTGGTGGTGGTGGTGGTGGTGGTGGTGGTGGTGGTGGTGGTGGTGGTGGTGGTGGTGGTGGTGGTGGTGGTGGTGGTGGTGGTGGTGGTGGTGGTGGTGGTGGTGGTGGTGGTGGTGGTGGTGGTGGTGGGGGTGGTGGTGGTGGTGGTGGTGGTGGTGGTGGTGGTGGTGGTGGTGGTGGTGGTGGTGGTGGTGGTGGTGGTGGTGGTGGTGGTGGTGGTGGTGGTGGTGGTGGTGGTGGTGGTGGTGGTGGTGGTGGTGGTGGTGGTGGTGGTGGTGGTGGTGGTGGTGGTGGTGGTGGTGGTGGTGGTGGTGGTGGTGGTGGTGGTGGTGGTGGTGGTGGTGGTGGTGGTGGTGGTGGTGGTGGTGGTGGTGGTGGTGGTGGTGGTGGTGGTGGTGGTGGTGGTGGTGGTGGTGGTGGTGGTGGTGGTGGTGGTGGTGGTGGTGGTGGTGGTGGTGGTGGTGGTGGTGGTGGTGGTGGTGGTGGTGGTGGTGGTGGTGGTGGTGGTGGTGGTGGTGGTGGTGGTGGTGGTGGTGGTGGTGGTGGTGGTGGTGGTGGTGGTGGTGGTGGTGGTGGTGGTGGTGGTGGTGGTGGTGGTGGTGGTGGTGGTGGTGGTGGTGGTGGTGGTGGTGGTGGTGGTGGTGGTGGTGGTGGTGGTGGTGGTGGTGGTGGTGGTGGTGGTGGTGGTGGTGGTGGTGGTGGTGGTGGTGGTGGTGGTGGTGGTGGTGGTGGTGGTGGTGGTGGTGGTGGTGGTGGTGGTGGTGGTGGTGGTGGTGGTGGTGGTGGTGGTGGTGGTGGTGGTGGTGGTGGTGGTGGTGGTGGTGGTGGTGGTGGTGGTGGTGGTGGTGGTGGTGGTGGTGGTGGTGGTGGTGGTGGTGGTGGTGGTGGTGGTGGTGGTGGTGGTGGTGGTGGTGGTGGTGGTGGTGGTGGTGGTGGTGGTGGTGGTGGTGGTGGTGGTGGTGGTGGTGGTGGTGGTGGTGGTGGTGGTGGTGGTGGTGGTGGTGGTGGTGGTGGTGGTGGTGGTGGTGGTGGTGGTGGTGGTGGTGGTGGTGGTGGTGGTGGTGGTGGTGGTGGTGGTGGTGGTGGTGGTGGTGGTGGTGGTGGTGGTGGTGGTGGTGGTGGTGGTGGTGGTGGTGGTGGTGGTGGTGGTGGTGGTGGTGGTGGTGGTGGTGGTGGTGGTGGTGGTGGTGGTGGTGGTGGTGGTGGTGGTGGTGGTGGTGGTGGTGGTGGTGGTGGTGGTGGTGGTGGTGGTGGTGGTGGTGGTGGTGGTGGTGGTGGTGGTGGTGGTGGTGGTGGTGGTGGTGGTGGTGGTGGTGGTGGTGGTGGTGGTGGTGGTGGTGGTGGTGGTGGTGGTGGTGGTGGTGGTGGTGGTGGTGGTGGTGGTGGTGGTGGTGGTGGTGGTGGTGGTGGTGGTGGTGGTGGTGGTGGTGGTGGTGGTGGTGGTGGTGGTGGTGGTGGTGGTGGTGGTGGTGGTGGTGGTGGTGGTGGTGGTGGTGGTGGTGGTGGTGGTGGTGGTGGTGGTGGTGGTGGTGGTGGTGGTGGTGGTGGTGGTGGTGGTGGTGGTGGTGGTGGTGGTGGTGGTGGTGGTGGTGGTGGTGGTGGTGGTGGTGGTGGTGGTGGTGGTGGTGGTGGTGGTGGTGGTGGTGGTGGTGGTGGTGGTGGTGGTGGTGGTGGTGGTGGTGGTGGTGGTGGTGGTGGTGGTGGTGGTGGTGGTGGTGGTGGTGGTGGTGGTGGTGGTGGTGGTGGTGGTGGTGGTGGTGGTGGTGGTGGTGGTGGTGGTGGTGGTGGTGGTGGTGGTGGTGGTGGTGGTGGTGGTGGTGGTGGTGGTGGTGGTGGTGGTGGTGGTGGTGGTGGTGGTGGTGGTGGTGGTGGTGGTGGTGGTGGTGGTGGTGGTGGTGGTGGTGGTGGTGGTGGTGGTGGTGAGGGATGGGGCAGTACATTAAGTAAGTCTATTGAGTATCAAAGTGGTGGTGGTGGTGGTGGTGGTGGTGGTGGTGGTGGTGGTGGTGGTGGTGGTGGTGGTGGTGGTGGTGGTGGTGGTGGTGGTGGTGGTGGTGGTGGTGGTGGTGGTGGTGGTGGTGGTGGTGGTGGTGGTGGTGGTGGTGGTGGTGGTGGTGGTGGTGGTGGTGGTGGTGGTGGTGGTGGTGGTGGTGGTGGTGGTGGTGGTGGTGGTGGTGGTGGTGGTGGTGGTGGTGGTGGTGGTGGTGGTGGTGGTGGTGGTGGTGGTGGTGGTGGTGGTGGTGGTGGTGGTGGTGGTGGTGGTGGTGGTGGTGGTGGTGGTGGTGGTGGTGGTGGTGGTGGTGGTGGTGGTGGTGGTGGTGAGGGATGGGGCAGTACATTAAGTAAGTCTATTGAGTATCAAAGTGATTTGAGCCGTTAATGGACGGGGCACACGCTTTGGAAAGCTTAGCAGACACACCCAACAGCTTCAAGATTATTGTTTAACAAAGAGTACCCTTCTCTCAGCAGCGTAACTAGGGCTAATGGCGGTTGGGGGGCCCTTTTGCAAATATTGCCGCCCATCTTTCTGGCACCAGGTAATACTGAAGTGATGAGAATGCTGCCCCCTCCCCCGCTTGCAGGGCTGGAAAGTTAGCTCCACCCCGGTCGGACCAATGTTTCTAACAAAGACACATGTGTACATTATTTTCCCTTTAATTTATCAAAAGTATTTATTGACTTTGATTGGAAGCTGTCAAAGAAGCTGCTCTGTTCTCAATACGCTGTGTTTGCAAGCGATCCTGTCTGCTTATGTTTGAATGGTGAGCTCTCTCTCTTTCTCTGAACTCATTCAGTGATAACTGCGGTCTGAGACTTAGTCTTGTCCCTCAATATTCTGGGAACTGCCATAAAGGCCATTGGTCAGGAAGCTACCCGACTGGTCCACCCCGTGGTTCGCCAGCCCGGTGATCTAAGTCTAGTGAGCTTGATAGTCTCATTATCTATTCTTTCTGACATTAGGCTAATTTCTTATTCAGCCAGTACAGTCTCGCTGTCAGCTAATCAGTCTGCCACAAAGTCATCTGCTCCTTTCAGTCTTTCATTCAAATAGTCATGTGGAACTCATCAAATGAGTTAGTCGGCTAGTTACTCAATCAGCTAGTCAGTCAGACAGCTAGTCAGTCTCTCAGACAGCCATTCAAAAATTCATATGATAATTAGCTAGCCTAACCTAGTTCATTTAGCCAATCAGCTTGTCATGCATCGGCTTTCGATCTTTTTTGGATTTAATCTGATTGGGTTTTCTAATATTCTTTTTGTGAACAATGGTTCCGGTTTTCTGTGATGCTTTCATATTTGGTTTTCTCCGTTTACCCGCAAAAACTTAACAGTAATATAGGTCGTCACTGATGGGATTCCTCTTCATAATAACAATAATTTCTCTCTCTCTCTCTCTCTCTCTCTCTCTCTCTCTCTCTCCCCCCTCCCTTTTCGCTCATTCAAAGTGAAAGGAAGAGTGTCCCGAGATGTTCATAGCCATGACAGTTTATATAGGTATATTTATTATGGACACAATATCTATTTTTGCTTTTAGTAATAATCATCATGTTTTAAAAAAATCTCTGATAGAAATACTTTCCAGTAATAGTAAAAACAGTATTTTAAAGTTGTTTTCTTTAGTACAAAATCTAGTACAAACTGATTCGGTTTAATTTTTCTTACATGCAAATATTTTACATAGGTTTTTGTCATATCCTTTTTTCTTTTTTTCACGGATTATCGACAGTAAAAAAAGTAGGTATAACACTTATCTGTTTCAGTCTGTAAGCAGGTAGGTAAGTCGGTCGGTGCTTTTGTAACTCGCCTTTTGAGTTGGTCACCTCCTCATCCACCTGGCCGTCACAGTCGTTGTCCACTTTGTCACCTTTAATCATGTGACTTATCAGACACATCTTTGGGGTCACAGTTGTGGAAGACTTGTGACAGACAAATAAAAAAAAAGTGCCAGGAAAGGCATTAGGCGATGTTTTGCTGTAGCAGTGTTAACTATAGCAATGTTAACTTTAGAAATGTTAACTTTTGTAATATGAACTATAGTAATATTAACCATCGCAATTGTAGCTATAGCAATGCTAACTGTAGCTACGTTAACTGTAGCAATGTTAACTATAGCAACGTTAGCTGTAGCTATGCTAACTGTAGCCATTTTAGATGTAACTATGCTAACTGAATAAATGTGAACCGTGGCAATGTTAACTAAAGCAAAGTTTGCTCAAGCAATGTTAACGGTAGCAATATATGTTAAAGCGATGTTAACTGTAGCATCGTTAAAATGTATCAAGGTTTTGATGCGACAGAATTAGCTGAAGCAAAACCAAGGGCCAACTTTAGCCATAGGGCAAGGTAACAGCAGAGCACTTAGCAATGTGACCATTCCATCCACCTATGATGTAGGGAAGCATCTGTACAATCATGTTGCCGAATAGGATGGCTAGCAGAATGACCAGCCGAGTCTAAAGCCGGGTACCCATTTTTTGTTAAGGCTGAATGTACGGGACGTAAAGAATACAAATATCTCAAAATCAGTAAGGGGTTAGATCACGTGACACTGAGGTCGCCAGTGAAGTGTTCCAAAATGCAACGACCATCTTACACGAAATAGATGAGTGTTGGACAAAACCCTCATGGGACAGAAGAACCCCCAGCGGACAAAACCCCCCAGCGGACAAAACCCCCAGCGGACAAAGCCCCCAGCAGACAAAACCCCCAAAACATAAAGATTGAATCTAAGTCTAAATTATTAATCCTTCTATATATACACGAAGTTGACCATGGGCTAAGGTTAATGTTTGTCAATATAAA
Organism: Bulinus truncatus; assembly: GCA_021962125.1. Lineage (NCBI taxonomy): Eukaryota > Metazoa > Mollusca > Gastropoda > Planorbidae > Bulinus > Bulinus truncatus. Next base: position 204,713 of record JAGDYQ010000143.1, read on the forward strand.
AGACATCATGTCTGTCAACACAATATATCAATAGGCATGTTCCTATGTTGTTTTACCTAAATACATGTAAAGGATTGGCTTTCGATCTCTGTGATTCTTATGCTGGTTTGTTTTACCGTCTGCTATATAATCTGTGTCTGGCGCGAGAATTAAAAGGTAGAATAAAGATACGGTCAGTTTTAACCTTGGGCTAAAACCTTTAATTTTTTTTTTACCTTGTAAGATAAGCTGCCTGTGGATGTAAAGCTAACAAGGTATTAACGTTAGACCACTATGTCTCGAAAGACTAATGCAGCTTATTGGAGTACTTTGAAAAAAAAAATTCCCTTAAAAATACGTATTTATAAATATATTTACATCCAGGTATTATATATTACATTTTGAAATAAAAAATGGGGGCCAAATAATAGATTTTATAGCAAAAGTAAAGGTTAGGTCCAGTGGGGGTTAGGTCCAGTGGGGGTTAGGTTCAGTGGGGGTTAGGTCCAGTGGGGGTTAGGTTCAGTGGTGGTTAGGTCCAGTGGGGGTTAGGTCCAGTGGTGGTTAGGTCCAGTGGGGGTTAGACCCAGTGGGGGTTAGATCCAGTGGGGGTTTTGACCACTGGGTGTTTAGTCCGTGAGGGGTTTTGACCGCTGGGGGGTTTAGTCCGTGGGGGTTTTGACCGCTGGGGGGTTTAGTCCGTTGGGGTTTTGACCGCTGGGGGTTTAGTCCGTGGGGGTTTAGTCCGTGGGGGTTTAGTCCGTGGGGGTTTTGTCCGCTGGGGTTTTAGTCCGTGGGGGTTTTGTCCGCTGGGTTTTGTCCGTGGGGGGTTTGTCCGTGGGGGGTTTAGTCCGTGGGGGGTTTTGTCCGTGGGGGTTTTGACCGCTGGGGGGTTTAGTCCGTGGGGGTTTTGTCCGCTGGGGGTTTAGTCCGTGGGGGTTTTGTCCGCTGGGTTTTGTCCGTGGGGAGTTTTGTCCGTGGGGGTTTTGATTCCATCTCATCCATACAAATGAATCTCATTTCAATTCACTCACCCTGCAATCGGATCTTTATTAAAATGTATATCTGTGAGAAAGTTCGGTGAGATGACGACTGCCATGTTGCTTGTAATGTTTTCGGGCAGCCTGCAGTAACAGAAAAACATTCATCGTAAGATACCTTATACAAGTGGTTCTCAAACTGTAAACGCTTTTGGCGACAGACTTTAGAAGCTGTTTAGATTAGTTGTTCAGACCCACCTAACAGTTAAGACTCCCAAAAAAAAAAAAGAAGAATGTAAGAGAGAGTCCTTAATTATATATTTATATAGAATTTTTCCTTTCACTTTAGAAATGATCAAATTTTGAAATTCTGAACTTAAAGAGAAATATAATTTTGATCATGTACATACAAAATCTCGATACATTTATTATGAGAGTCTAAAATGTGTGTTTCTTAAACCAACTAGAAATCGTCCGCAACATACTGTGCCTCGCGAAACACTTATTTTAGAACAATTGCGTTATGTTATGCGGCGACAGGCCCGTAGCGCGGGGGGGGGCAGGGAGTCCGGGCCCCCCCGAGTTTTGTCTGGCCACTTCTGCTTATTTGCTCTACTTAGTAAAATATATTACCTGGCCCCCTGCTATTGCCTAGCCACTGATGTAGAATGCCTAGCCGCTGCTATAGAATGCCTGGCCCCTGCTGTAAAATGCCTGGCCCCCCTGCTGTAGAATGTCTGGCCCCCCTGCTGTAGAATGTCTGGCCACCCTGCTGTAGAATGCCTGGCCGCTGCTGTAGAATGCCTGCCCCCCCCCCCCTGCTGTAGAATGCCTAATCCAAGCGTAGAATGCCTGGCCCCTGCTGTAGAATGCCTGGCCCATGCTGTAGAATGCCTGGCCCATGCTGTAGAATGCCTGGCCCCTGCTGTAGAATGCCTGGCCTCTGCTGTAAAATGCCTGGCCCCCCTGCTGTAGAATGTCTGGCCCCCCTGCTGTAGAATGTCTGGCCACCCTGCTGTAGAATGCCTGGCCGCTGCTGTAGAATGCCTGCCCCCCCCCCCTGCTGTAGAATGCCTGGCCGCTGCTGTAGAATGTCTGGCCCCTGCTGTAGAATGCCTAACCCCTGCTGTAGAATTTTCACGCTACGGGGCTATGCGACGATGCTAATAGTTGACCAAATTATAAGTGAAAATGTTCTATTTAATACTATGATGAAAAAAAAATTGTTAGGATTTTAATTGACGTTTACTTCTAAATATAGATTTCTTAAACCGAATTTTGAGAGGATAAAAAAAATAAAAATAAAAATAAGTTCGTCAGTAAAACAAAGTAATTTTAAATGATGTAGTAGAATCAATTTATACTATAACTTTATCTGATGTAATAGAATCATGGTATACTGTAATTTTAAATGATGTAATAGAATCAATTTATGCTGTAATTTTATGTGCTTTAATAGAATCAATGTATACTGTAATTTAAGTGCTGTAATAGAATCAATGCATAATTTTAAGGAAATATTTCACGTAAATAAAAAAAAGAAACCTCATTTCAAGGGAAGTAATAACAATTTGTTTCTTTTCAATTATTGGCCACAACGTGTTATTTAGTTTGATAAAAAGACCGAACCAAAATTAAAAACAAAACATGGATAAAATATTTTTTTTTTAAAAGCAACAAATATAGTTAAAAAAATTAATTCAAAGCGTTACGTAATAAGTAAACGACCTCACCCCCCCCCCCTTGTGTTGATTGTGTAGCATGTAATCAGCCATAAATAGACTGGTCGGTACGATGGTGCACATTGAGACGGGGGGAGGGGGGGAGTTCCATCCTGATTCATGTTGGAGACCACAACCTGAAGATTCGATTCGCTCACTATTCTGACAGGTGACGTGATCTGCGAAGGGGCCAGGACCAAAAAAAATAGAATGGACTTAATTTATTGAGCTATCGGTTACATTCACGGTGTTTAAATTGGTGAGCCAGCTGGCAAAAGAGAGAGAGAGAGAGAGAGATTGAAAGATATAGAGAGTTTGTGTGAGAGAGTGAGAGGGAGATTGAGTGAGAGGGAGAAAGAGAGAGGGTGTGATAAAGAGAGAGACAAAGTGAGATTAATAGAATGTGAGAGTGAGAGAAAGAGAGAGAGAAAGAGAGAGAGAGTAAGTGTGAGAGAGACTGACTGAAGTGTCCGAATGAAGTCAATGTACGTCATACACTGATCACCGCCGCAGTTATTGAATTACGCCAGTGTAATCTGATGACAACAATTTATTTACTAAGCCGAAGATGGGCGGACTGTTGGAACCTCAGGGCCGAAATGCGCTATGAAATGTAACAGAAAGGCCGAACAAGAGCGAGAAGAATGACGTATCAATACGCAATAAATGCAAACGTCATTGATGTGAACAGCGGATAGGACCTAAGCGCAGGCCGGATTGAACAACTTATCGAGTCGGACGTGGCCCGCGGGCCGTGGTTTGCGTAACCTTTTTTTCTTTCCTCTAAACATGAAAATGTATTGTAGTGCTTTCTACACAGCTTTAAGCAAATGATGCGAACTATTCAAAAGTAGCAAGTTTGAAACGTTTTAAGCCAGATTAGCCAAGCCAACATCTTTTGTTTAAAAAAAAAATATGTATTGGTTGGAATATAACATACAATTTTAAAACAAACGTGTTTTTTTTTACCTGTACTACGAGTGTTTATCATCATATATATAACGTTTAAAACAATACCACACCCACTCACAGCGATACACCTGCTGGAAGTATCGCTCCGTGAGCGGCCACCATTTGTGAAATGCACAGTATACGACACTGTACCTTGCGCCGACAAGACAACCATACAACTTCTCTTCGTGGTAAAGTAGAAAACGTAAAAATCATTGAAGGAATGTTCATGTATTGAAGACATCAGCATCTCTGTGAAAATTGAAATAAATACATAAACAGAAACATTATACAAAGTTATGAATGAAAAGAAAAGAATGGATTTGGCATACTTTGTTACCACAATACCGTCCCTGAATAAAACTGTCTATACATACATTGTTACCACACTACCGTCACTGAATCAAACTGTCTATACATACATTGCTACCACACTACCGTCACTGAATCAAACTGTCTATACATACATTGATACCACACTACCGCCAATGAATCAAACTGTCTATACATACATTGCAACCACACTACCGTCACTGAATCAAACTGTCTATACATATATTGTTACCACATTACTGATAATGGAATTTTCGTAACTGTAAACTTCAGGACAACTACCGACTAGGACGCCAAACCCACGGTGTGAAGACAAGACTGCCCCTAGGGTGGAATTAAAAAAAAAAAAAATAAACACACATGTTCAAAAATACGCTGTTATCAAACAAAATATATACGATCAAATGTTTTTGTAGATCACATAAATATTTTTTTTTCGAAAATGCTCTATTTTCCCCGTTTTGTCTGTCTGTCTGTCCGTCCGTCATCACCCTAGATCTCAACAACCATGATGTATATATCATTTTGTAGGTCTTGGCCTGCCAAGAAATGACTTTTTTCCATTTCGCGATCTGACCTCTGAGGGCCGTAAAAGGGGCCTTATAAAGTACCGTTTTTTACTATATAAGCTATATTAATAAAGGAGCGCCCTATATCTCAGCAACCATAAGTCCTAGACCCATGATGTATATATCATTTTGTAGGTCTTGGCCGGCCATGTGTACATCAAAAGTTCATTTCGCGATAGGACCTCTGAGAGCCGGGCTTCAGGGCTCCTAAGGGGCTTATATATTATATATACACCTTGTACGTTCAATAACCCGTTCATTTGGTGCGAAATACTGCAGCACGTAGTTTCACCAAGATTTATTAAGAAACTCATCAAATGAAATAGTAAGCTTGTGTTCTGAGTTTAATTGAAAGTATCAGAGCTATGCAACAATTGACGGAGTTTTCGGACGATTAAATGACTATAATTTCGAATGTTTTCAATTATGAGTCCTATTTCAGTAACCACAAACCACTTGTAGTTAGATTTAAGAGAAAATAATTTTTTTTCAAATATAAAGAAACGTCTTTATAAATTTTTTTTTACAGATATATGCATTACACAATTGAATTTATAAACATTTCCAAAATTTACAAATATATACTGAAAGATAGCATACGTACTGATACATAATACGAAAATGCTCTAACATGTCCTGTGTCCAGAATGGAACAGGCTTAATTGCTTGTTTGAAGTTACGATGAACTGAACAAGCCTGGGCGCGGACCTAAATGGTTGGCTGAATTTTTCTGAAAACTCTCATTGAGTGAGATACAAATTCAGAAATAATGGCGGAGCTGTATATTTACATATGCTAGGGACCCTAGGTGTATGTCAAATAATGTTTGACAGCTGTGACCCACATGCTGCTCACACTGCTGGTAGAGGCCCTAACAATGATTCAGATGGCTCTTCCATTAGGTGAACCTATCCAATAGCAATACACTGACAGCTGTGACCCACATGTCGCTCACACCACTGGTAGAGGCCCAACCAATGACTCTGATGGCTCTTCCATTAGGCCAGCGGTCGGGGAATTTACTAAATCATTACCCCAAAAATATTTTTTTGTAAGTTGATATTACCCCATAGCAAATTGAAAATATATACTTTTTACTCACACAATTTCATTTTCACCCCATTTGGGGTACATTACCCCCGGTTCCCCGACCGCTGCATTAGGCGAACCTATCCAATAGCAATTCCCACCTCGGCCACGACAATTATTTTCAAACTAGTCAACACCCCCATGGAGCAGTCCCGTAGCGTGAAAATTCTACCGCAGGGGCCAGGCATTCTACAGCAGGGGCCAGGCAATAACAGGGGGAGGGGCGGCAGGTAATACATTTTACTAGGTAGAGCAAATAAGCAGAGGGGGCCAGACAAAACGCAGGGGGGGGCAGACAAAACGCAGGGGGGCCCAGCCCCCCGCCCCACCCATGCTACGGGCCTGCCATGGAGTAGTTACAATGTTTAAAAAAAGTGTTCTTTCAAATAGCCAGATACGAAACTTTATATACTTACTGTGTTAAATCTAAAACAAAACAAACAAACAAAAAATAACCCCAGAAGAGTAGCGCCCCCTGAACAAACTAATGAGATGGAGAGAGGTACCATAGACATCCATCTAGTTTGACTATCCATAAAAAACGGCTCTTGTAAACTGCCTGAAAGCCATTTTTTTAAAGTCAACATATTGATGCTAGTCACATCCAAGTATATAATTCTCTATTGTTTATTTCCATTACTAGCTTAAAGTTATGCTGTAAAAAAATCTTTATTATTTTTTATTAACTGTCTCTATCATTTTCAGGATTTAAAATAAATTTTATCAATCCAATACATCCCATTATGAGTCCGCGTCTCTGGTCGATGAAAGCAAACAATCTAGTCTATGAGGCTTAACGGATTAAAACTAATTCAATCTGCAGACCCTTAATCAATGTATCAACATTTAGTCACTATAAAAGTCAATAATAAAACAACAATATAAAAAAAAAATAATTGGCTCATCGGAAGCCTCACAAAACTCAACCACGACCACTGGCTCACCGGTAGCCTCACTAATTTTCACCAAAACCCGCACGCCTCTCCGAGACAAGCATCTGGTCACCATTGATGTTTACCTGAACGACTATCAGTTCGATAGGTGTCCAATGAATGTTTACAAAAAGCTTACCCTCATAGTCATAGGTTGAGTCCTTTTTCCGCGAGTTGATTACTCCACAAAGGATAAGGTTGAGTACCTCATATCTTGTTGTGAGATAAAAGTACAATGTTGTAAGTGGAACGTTCTTTACTCAAAACGGAGTGAACAAGACGCAACGTTTATAAAGCAGTTTGAAACAGATAAAACACAAAGGGGATTCCTCCACACCTTGCTTCAGATTTAAACATTTCAGGCCATTTAAATATATGTCTATCTATCTATCTATCTATCTATCTATCTATCTATCTATCTATCTATCTATCTATCTATCTATCTATCTATCTATCTATCTATCTATCTATCTATCTATCTATCTATCTATCTATCTATCTATCTATCTATCTATCTATCTATCTATCTATCTATCTATCTATCTATCTATCTATCTATCTATCTATCTATCTATTTATCTATCTAGTCTGTCTATCTAGTCTGTCTATCTATCTATCTATCTATCTATCTATCTATCTATCTATCTATCTATCTATCTATCTATCTATCTATCTATCTATCTATCTATCTATCTATCTATCTATCTATCTATCTATCTATCTGATCTGCCTGTAAGTCTGTCTATCTATATATCTATTTATCTATATGTCTGTCTGTTTGTCTGTCTGTCTATCTACATAAAAAGTCTAAAGACAAACCAGACTAAACCACTAAGTGTGTCTTAAAATAATTCTTTTTTTTATTTCAAAAAATACCAGACTTAAATATATGAAGCATTAGGGGGAGGGGCGTTGTGTTCTTGATGTTCATTATATTTATCTATTATATCATAATGACTGTAAGTTTCGGCCGGGGAGGGGGGGGGGACATCGCTGATGTAACGAGGAAAATTGGGTCAACGTTATCTGAGTTAGTTGGAAGGACAATATGATGAACTATTTCATGTGCCCCCCCCCCTCGCCCCCAACCTCCCAGTCTATTGTTTTCAAGTATGTTTCGAAAATCATGAATACATAAGCTCAATGAAAGAGTTTTTGGGGCCGTCTTTCTATTTTGAGGTGTTTGATCTTATTATATAGGCCTCATTCAGGAGCGTAAACACAAAAAAGAAGGTTTATCTTGGTTTAACTACAGTGACACTATATAGTTCTCTGCACTTTACACGTCTATGGGGCTTATTGGTGTCATGGCAGAATTTTAAAATGTAGCATCTATGGGGGGGGGGGGTAGTGGGACGGATGGCCAAGTCGGGTAGATACTTGACTGTCGACCTAAGAGTCCTGGGTTAGATCCTCGGTGAGAACCATGGGCATTTTTACAGGAGAAATGTGTTTCAAAGTCGTCCCACAAGTCCACCCAGCTTTAAATAGTTACCTGACTTTAAGTTGGGGGGAAGTGAAAGGGCGGTTGGACGTTGTTGCTAACCCACACAATCCCTTTATATGGCGAGGTTTGAGGCTAAGGGAACTCCACTTTAATTTTACATCAATGGGACTTGCACGCGCCCGTGCTAGAATTATAAAATGTAGCAACCTTTGGATGGCGTATAGCTGTCTAGGGATTCCGTCTTTGTACAGCGTTATCACACCATCTTCGTTGATCATTAATGTGACAAAGAAATTATTTCTGGGAAAAAAAAATATAAAAAATATAACTATTGTTAATAGTTTAGTCTTTATTAAAATGAGTGATTACTTTATTTTTATTATTTTTTTAGAATGGTTATTACCAAGCAAATATAGTTGGACTCGATACTCATCTCTTTCTCGTCATGCGGATTCGATACTCATATCTTTCTCATCCTATGGACTCGATACTCATGTTTTTATTGTCATGTGGATTCGATACTCATATCATTCTCATCATGTGTTTCCATACGGACATGGAAAATGATTT
>JAGDYQ010000143.1:213783-228536 GCA_021962125.1 Bulinus truncatus
GATAGATAGATTAGATAGATTAGATAGATTAGATAGGTAGATAGATAGATAGATAGATAGATAGATAGATAGATAGATAGATAGATAGATAGATAGATAGATATATAGATAGATAGATAGATAGATAGATAGATAGATAGATAGATAGATAGATAGATAGATAGATAGATAGATAGATAGATAGATAGATAGTGTAGGTGTGGGGGGACTTCAACTCTTAACGCATGAACGAGCCACTGACAATATCGGTAAATAATTTCAAATAATTAAAAAAAATCATAAGTTATTCCATGGATGGGCGAACTAGAAGACCCTGACGAAATACGGTCCCTCTTAAATATATTCCTGTTACATGTGATGTTAAGATGGCGTCGAACCTCCTTATCCCTTTACACCCTTTATATTTATTTGGATTTCAAATCGCTACACATTCCCTGTCATTGTGTCAATAAAAAATTACATTTCACCCACGTATCCGAAATAAAATAAATAAATAAATTATCATGACATCTCACGGCCTGGCAAAATTTTTCAACGGGGTTAACTAAAAAGCATAGACAGTTCTGGATTTACGCATAAGCTACACAAGCTGTAGCTTAAGGCCACCATTGTCTTGGGGGGGGGTCCTGCGACAAATTGCATAAGTTATATATAAACTTAAGTATTTGGCACTGGCATATTTGAACTTTTTCATGGGACCCATATTTTAAATAGCTTAGGGCCCCATCAATTCTACATCCGGCCCTGAGGATAGAGTATGTATCTCTTAGTCCAGATTAATCTTTAAGTAAAAAAAGAGAGATGTGCCCCAATGTTTATATTCCCCCCCCCCCCCGTTACCAAGAATCGTGAACATGAATCCCTGGCATCGCGATAATTCGAGTCCGTAACATTGACCGCCCGTCAATTATGACCAAGTATCCGGCGTTTTTACTATGTACTGACACCGATTTACTCAACGAGAACGAGTTATTAATAGCTGAAGTAAACCTGAGAAGACATGACGTATATAATAGCTCACCTAATGTGATGCTTTTGTCTTTAAATGAGATCAGAATGGATGACGTCATTGTAAAATTAATACCATAACATTTCATTCTTCAGTACATCAATACTTTCACCAAAGCTCCGCGCCATCAGACAAAACCCGCTCCAGCCACTTCTGCTCCGCCGACACCAGCTCCGACTGCAACCACTCCAGCGCCGACCCCTGCACCCGAGGGAACCCCTGGTCCGGAAACTCCGGCCCCGGGGACCCAGGCTAATCAGACACAGGCCCCGACGACCCATGCTCCGGAGACTCCTGCTCCTACCCGGAAACCAGGGCCGTGCGCGCCCACGTTTATCGTGCACCCGAACGACACGCTGGACAACGACTGTGATGGAAGTGTTGATGAAGAACCCCTTGACGGAGCAGGCAAGTAATCAGAAAAAAAAGACAATGTCTCAACAACGGAAATTTGAAAGGGGGTGGGAGAGGGGAAAATATAAACAGAAGCGGATCATTTGTTGGGAAGCACTGTTCCACACACTGGTCGTCGCTTTAGGACGGGCATGCACAACAACCACATTTAATCGTTAAAGTATACTTTCCCCTTGCTTCATATGTTTCAGTACTTTCCCCCTTTACTTCTATATTTTTCAAAGTGGTCCCAAAATCTGCTCCGATGACTCAAAAGATAGTCTCATCGTACGCTGTCATTTACATGTCATCCATTTGAGCAGTTATCATAGGCGGCCCAGATTGATTTGTTCATCCCGTCAGTGACGTACCGAGCTTAACTCGCCCTCGGGACACAATAAAAAAAATCTTTTTAATACCTTATTAGCGCCCCACCCTCCGTGTAAAAAAAAAAAGCGCCCGGGGGCATGATGCTACCTTTGACCAACCCTCTATACGCCTCTGCATCCCGTGGCACATCATACTCTTCCAACGCCTTTCACCCTACCTCTGTCTTCACTCCCTACAATCTCTGTCTATTAATTCTTATTAGCGCCCCACCCTCCGTGTAAAAAAAAAAAGCGCCCGGGGGCATGATGCTACCTTTGACCAACCCTCTATACGCCTCTGCATCCCGTGGCACATCATACTCTTCCAACGCCTTTCACCCTACCTCTGTCTTCACTCCCTACAATCTCTGTCTATTAATTCTAAATCTATTCCTCGAAAGCAACATTACCATTAGATACCAACCCATTATGACTGTTAGTTCATCTTTCTACACCCATGTTTGGCCTGTTCAGTTCAGCTGCTTATACTCATTGTTGTGAATGTTCAGTTCAGCTGCTTATACTCATTGATGTGAATGTTCAGTTCAGCTGCTTATACTCATGTTGTGAATGTTCAGTTCAGCTGCTTATACTCATGTTGTGAATGTTCAGTTCAGCTGCTTATAATGTTGTGAATGTTCAGTTCAGCTGCTTATACTCATGTTGTGAATGTTCAGTTCAGATGCTTATACCCATGTTTGAACTCGGCAGATAACGATGGAGACGGACGGATAGATGAAGATGTCTACTCCAACCCGGGTAAGACGTGTGTAGTAGTCAAGATGTGGCTGTTTCAGTATGTACATTAGAACAGTTCTTACGTACAACTTTACAGGTCGCATTAAGAAATGACTGAGGCGCAGCCAGCCATAACTATTTTGAGATTAAATCTTTTATTTATCATTATAGTTATGTTTTAATTATCACGGAATAGACACAATTTCCCAAAGTGTGTACAAACACAGATCAAAACGCAAACTTCATGGATGTGTTTTTTTTATTTTTAATAATGTGATTGTTTTGTTGAATATTTTCTTCTTCTTAATTTCTACTTCCTGGCACTCATTGATAAAGTACCCCCGAAATATTTTTTAATGATTATTCTCTCACAATAAAATTATTTATAACTGTTAGTAAATTTTAAGATAACACAAAATAAAATTTACAGAAATGGCCGTATTCTACTTCTATATCTGCGGCACATTGTACAAAACGTGTCGTTTTTCCAACGGGCTGAATAAAATGTCCCTTAGTTTGCGATACACTGTTCAGATCCTGGTGAAAGTCGATCTAAGTCATTCAAGTCAAAAATGGGCGCCAAATGGTATATTTTACATATAATATTATATTTTTCGGGGGGAGGTGCTAAAAAGGAATTGTGCCCCAGGTGCGAGATAAGCTCGCTACGCCACTGTCTATGACTTGGTTACAGAGACAGATGAGTTCTACACATCATCTGCCCCGACGGTCCTTAGGGGCTAAGGACACGTTACTTTTTGGTTTTAAAACGTATTATTTCAATATTGTTGGACAGTGGACGGGCACTGGGCACCGTGGGAGGAGTGGCTGTGTACGGAGAACTGCAGTGACACTCACATGTCCAGACGAAGGTGACCTCAATTGTTTTTGTTTATCATGTCTCACTTTTTTCGTTTCACTGTTTCCCAATACTTTAGTTTTTATTATAACTTTCTGAATCTAGACATCGTAACAGACCGAAATACTATATTTCAATTTTAATAACGGTAAAGCGCTCGACTGTCGATCTTAAGGTACCTGGTTCGATTTCCGGTGATGACCAATATATATTTCAGGTCATGGCTTATATGTCCCCGCTATATCTTCCGCGGTGCATGCATGGCCATTGCACTATCGGCTATGGTAGGGATGAAAGAAGTGCACCATAAAAACCGTCCCATTGGTGGTTCATAGAAATCTAAGAGATTTCATCTCATCTTTACTGGGACATTCACACCCCCCCTCCCAATCTTCAGATTATTTAGAAGAGCACATGAGATCACTAATGTTATTATTTTTCTTAGTTGTATAATTTGTATCCAAAGTATTAAAGTCAGAGGAACATGAAAACACAGAGATTTTCAGGTCAGCCGTATTTTATAAATGGCATGTTTATAAATTCACGAAACTGGCCAGATGCACCACTAACAATTTATGGGTTTGGGGGGGGGGGGGAAGGCCTCCTGCTCATTGTCAACTTCTAAAATATTTCGCTGCCATTCTCTTTCATAATTTTGCCAAAAAAAAAAAAATCATTAAACATACCCTTAAAACAAACAAACAAACAAACAGCCACATCGGTGTAAGCAGTGTACATGTCATCGTGTAATGCAGAGCTGAGGGGTTTGTCCCTACGGTCCCACGTTCCAAGGGCGGCAACCCCCTTTATAATATAAATGTCCCTCCTATCTAAAATGTTTTGACGGGGCCGACAAAAAAATATCTCTGGAAGTCTCTGACTAACTCTCCCACTACTTCAAAGTTCTCCCCCCCCCCTCCGTCCCAAAAAAACAAACCGGCATTGATGTAATGATGCCTACATAATATTAAAAACTAGTCGGAAAGCCTGCTGAAGCTGGCTGTGCTACCTGCGATATAATAAGAAATCCTTGTTGTGTTTAGATTTCCAGTTTTGGAATTCCCCAGACTATTTTTAGCCGAGCAAGAGCTAGTAGCTCCCCTTTCCCACATAAATAAAACACTCCACCGCTTGTAGTTACGTAGTTGACCCCATTATCCTGAGAGAGAGAGACGAACATTTTGGAATTATTTAGATTGACCTCATTAACCTGAGAGAGAGACGAAAATTTTGGAATTTCTTAGACTATTTTTAGCCGTGGAAGTCATACGCACGGTCGAACATTCGGTCGAACGTACGCCTAGGTTAGCCGATTATGTTTTAGATAACACAAATCATTTCGGGTTTACTTCCGGTGGTGGTAGGTTGTGCGATGACCCGCCCCCAGAGTACGGTGGTGAGCCTTGTCACGGCGCTGACATGGAGTTTCATTCCGGGGAGTGTTACACGGACAATAAGACATGCCCTACAGGTGAAGTACTTATGTGTTGATAGTCGAACAGACTGCGCAACAGCTTGCACATCAGGAACAAAACCATGCACAGCAGGCATAACAGCGGCTCAAAAGGCACATCAGCTTGCCCAATAGGCACACGGCACAATAGGCACACGGCACAATAGGCACATCAGGCAAAAAAGTAACAAAAAAAGATAGAAAGTAAATAGTTGAATTAGAAATAGTATAATAGCGTGCAACCATTCTCTCTTTCACTGAAGCGATATAATTTCAGCGATCGATCTACGTAGTTTAGATATAGAGAGACTCTCTGATCGCAATTTAAAATGTCCGATTCTTTTTAAGCAAGGATAATTTCGAAATAAAACTCCTGTAATACGTGCATTTTTTAAACATATAAATTATAACGATATATCTTCTAAGTTTTTTTTTTATATTGGCTTAACACTTTATATTAAGACTTTAAGTAAATTTAAGCTGTTACATTTAGATGAATAGTTAAAAACTTAATAAACACTTTATATTAAGACTACATGTATGAGTAAATTCAAGCTGTTATATTCAGATGAACCGTTAAAAACTTAATTCATGAGTACAAAACTTATAAAAAAAAAAAAGAAATTTACGTCCTGTTTCAGACTGTGCCATCAATACCTGGTACGAGGACTGTACCAGGACCTGCATATCCTGCGAGGGCGACTGCAACAAATTCAACGGATCCTGCATGACGTGCGCGCCAGGCTACAAAAATCCGAAACGAGGCTGCCAACAGCGTAAGTTTTCACTATGTCCGTCCGCTCTTCATGCTGTGAAATCAAATTTTTTTGTGATGTCATATTTTTTCTCCATATCTACGGACATGGGTCAAACAAATGGGTCAAAAACCTCTGAATGTCCAGTTGCATAGGCATGCGTTCTGCCTCCTTCTCCCAACACCCCCTCCACAGACTTCAGAACCGTTCCTCACTTCTCACGAAGAAGTATTTATATTTTTATAGTATTTCTTTTCATATTAAAATGTTCCCTTAAGCCCCTAAGGGCTCATCGGGGCAGATGTAGAGTAGAATTCATCTGTATCAGTAACCTCGGCATATGAATGGTATTGTGTGGTCAGCACAACTGCCCCAGTTTGAGGTCAGTTACCGATATAAAGCTGGGTGGACTTGAGGACTTACACCTGGGCCGGGAAAAAAACCCCAAGGTTCTCAATGAGGTTTGAACCGAGCACCCTCCTGTCGACAGTCGAGCGCTCTACACCGCACGACCGCCCGTCCACCTGATTTCTTTTAATAGTGGGCCTCAAAAATTAATTCTGAGTCCAGGGTCTCATGAACCTAAATGATCAAATGAGGCTGAGAGAAAAATAAACAGATGAATTCTAGACTTCATCTACCCCGATATCCACTTGTGGTTAAGGGATTGTGTGGTTAGCACTTACCCAATCTAAGTAAGGTACCCATTTGAAGCTAGGTGAACTTGTATGACGAGTATGCTTCAATTTTTTTTCCTTGGAAAGATTTCATGGTTCTCAATGAGTATCGAACCCAAGACTCTCAGGTTGACAGTCGAGTGACTGCACCGGTCGGCCATCCGTCCAGGGGCGCCGAGAGCCAACACGGGCCCCTTAATAAACAATACGTCGTGAAAAAATTGACATGGTCGGGGAGGCCGGGACCCCTTACAGATGCGGGCCCCCTGGCAATGACCCCCCTGCCCCCCCCCTCTCGGCGTGCCTGCATCCGTTCATCAAGTGAAAGTTAATTTAAAATTGATTCTTCTCTAACTAACTTTCACTTCCTCTTCACCCTTGAAGGTTGTGACAGCTATAGCTACGGACCTGGCTGTACCCTGAGCTGTAAAGAGAAATGTGGCACCATCTGCATCGAGTCTGTGAACGGAGATTGCCCTGAAGGTAAACTTGAGTAGCCCCGTCTCACTATGACGACATGAAGGTAAACTAGAGTAGCCCGTTGCCTCAATAGTGAAGAAATAGTGTCATACGATTGGATGTACTGACTCATCAATCAGCCAGCCATACGGTGTAATATTACTTGCACCTTATTTGATTATCCCTGTCGAGGGAATCTGCAGAGCCTTCTTCAGGAACTGCCTAGGCTGCAAAGCTCATTAAAGAGCAGTAGTCTTCACTAACTCCATGGTGCTGGGATTTCTTTCAAATACAATTAAAACGAAGACATGAAGTCAGAAAACAACTCGTGTGAAGCCTTACTGAATGCGTCCGGCTAACGCGACAAATCTATATTTAGATGCGAGTTATATAAAGGTGTGCATCACTGCATACTGTCCGAATAACCCTATCCCAATCAAAGATTTTCATGTGAGCCATCATTGTATTGTCTTGTAAATAAAATAAATATATCAAATGCTTTTCACTGCAATAAAAAAACAAAAATCAATTTTTTTATTACAATTTGCGGTTTTTTTTTTAATTATTAATTATGTACATAAATAGCTTTAAAAAAGAAAAGCTATACATCTGCAATAAGTAATGTTGTGTAATGTCCACAGTTTCATTACTTCCTCTGCTTATGATGATTGTATTCGTCATCATCCCCTGTACGGTACTCATCTGCATGTAAGTTGATTTGCTGCACATCAAGTATTAAAAACGTAAACATATTATTTTGTCACATATCTCTATGGAAACTAAAAGTAAATATGCTGTAGTTGGATTTATTTCATTGGGTTCATTAAGATATGGTCATCAAAGGTGCTATTTATTTATTGAAATATTAAAATGCTCATGACAATAATATTTCTAAAAAATAGATTTGCTTCATGATCGAAGCGTAATGTCATGGATGGGCAGACAGAGTAAACATAAGATCTGTTTAATACAGTGTTATTTAAATACTCACTTTCTCTTCTACCAAAATAAATACTTTATTTGTAATTATCCAAAACTTACTTTATGTAAAGAAAAGTGTCCTTAAGCTAAGCTAGATAGCAAGTGGTACGTATAGTTAATTCTACTGTATGTATAGTTCATTCTCTTATCCGTATAGACAAGTCTATTGAACATATAGTTAAGTATACTGTACATATAGTTAGGTACACACTATACGTATAGTTAAGTATACTGTGCATACAGTTAGGTTCCTACTATACGTATAGTTCAGTATACTGTGCATACAGTTAGGTATCTACTATACACATAGTTAAGTATACTGTGCATATATATAGGTAGCTACTATAAATATATTTGTCTAATGTGCATACAAGACAAATCTTGTAGTCTGTCAAATCTTCACGTGTCCCCCATCATTTCAGGCCAAAAGAAAAAGACAAACAGAAGGGCGGGGACTCTGAGAACGAAGGCACCGACACCCGCACCTCTCACCGCGCCTCCCACAAGGAATCCGGGAGCGGGAGCGGCAGCGGCAGCGGGAGCGGCAGCGGGAGCGGAAGCTCTGCCCCGGAAGAAGCTGCTGGGCAAGGACCGAAGCGTTCCCTGCTCGCGACCTTCATCTTCGGCCCCCATACGCCGAGCGGCAAGGTCATGCAGGCGCAGTACCATCACCACCATCACAACCGCCACCACCACATCGGCAGCAGGCGCGCCCACCACCACAAGCGCCTCGCCAAGAAGAGGGAGAGCGCCGTAGACCCGGCGCAGGCAAAGGGCAATGACGATGGCGACGATGTGGACGACCCAGATTTTTGAGGGGTAGGCAACTCGTGTGTGGTGATTCGACGTTTGAGTGCAAGTTCCCCCCCCCCTTGCCCCGCGGGAGGTTTTGAGGCAGCCCGAACACTAGTCACGTGCCCCCCCCAAGCCTCGTTGGACCCCCCCCCCCTTTCCCCCTTCGCATTCAAAAATGATATTTATATTACCTTATGTATTCGTTGGCTATATTAAAGAGGAATAGGGACCCAGAAGGTAGGAAGGGGGGGGGGCAGCTGTCATGGCTGGTCAGGGGTGCGACCGGTGCTGTCCTTTCATAGCTCTTTATAAATAAAGTAAAAATGCATTTTAATAATACCTATGTTAAATACACGACTGATATTGACGCCTAGAATGATTTTGTTACTGTCGGCGGATAAAGCTACAACGTATGCCTTTAAGGATGGGGTGTGTGGGGGGGACATAGTACGCTCCTGGTATGGGAGGGAGGGGTGCTACACAAGTCAACCAGGATCAGAGAGAGGTGCAACTAGACCAAGCTTTCAGGGGGAGGGGGAGGGAAAAAAATTCACTTGTATTAAACATCATGAGATACAACTTACTTACATGTGAATAATTTTGGTCTAATCTTGTAATTTTTTTTTTCGGGGGGGGGGGAGGCCAAATGCCCCCAATGCGCCCCCCTTCTTGCGCCACTGACCAGGATACCTAGTTACGATTTTCTAGTTAAGTTCTCATGATAAATGAATATACAAATTATTGGATTTTATAAACTAAAGAATCGAACATAATGTATTGTTATGTTAGCAATGTGTTCATCGCTCTATCAACTCCTCTCCCCACCTCACCATCTCCACTCGTCGACATATTTCTACATCTACAAGTATTTCAAGTTCTTTGTGTTCAGACATATATAAAAACAAAGTCGTTGTCATAGGTGTGTAAATAAGGCAATCTCATAGGTTCCCCAGCGCGAAAGGGGCCCCCCATTACAGCATACATTTTGTTTCACATCTGTTTCTAAGAGAGACCCAAAAACCTTGCCTTTTGCCTAAGGGCCCCCACACATCTCTGGCTTGGGCCCCTAATGACCTAGGAACGACACTGTAATTGCAAATCATGCCTATAAATTAAATTTCGTAATCTATTGATTCGAAACAAAAAATATACATATAAAAAACCAATTTCGCATTATAATAAATTACACATCTTCATTGCGCTATTTTTAACTTTGAAATTTCCCGATACTACATTCAAACGCCTGTGCTGAAAGGAAACATTTATTTTTATAAATATTTATTTTGTAAACAAAAGTAAGGAATCATAAAATTTAAAACATTATTAACAGTTTGAAGTCGAGAAAAAACGAATATACTCTCTTCAGTACAAATGATAAATACTCGAAAGCGAACATATCAAAACAGATGAGATGATTTATCAGAATAAGACTAGAATTGACCATTGGAGTCGCATGGTAGACAATTCGTTTCTTTTGAGAGAAGTAATCTCCCTCGATGAAATTGTACTCGATTGAAGTTTACGGAAACCGTGTAAGAGTCATTCAGATGTGACAGTCAACCAGGTGTGACGGTCTTCGCAGATCCACCCCCGCTGATCAAATGTTTATTACTGTGACGTATCTAACGATTGTCTCAAGCTTTTCTGCTACCTGTCATGGCGCCGGTACTTTGTGCATAGTTATTTTTTAATTGTGTTAGCTTTTGCTCACGGCTTGACATGTCTCTCTCTCTCTCTCTCTCTCTCTTTGAACTCTCTCGGTGAAACTTCGGGCTGAGATCTTAGTCTCTTAGAGCCCGTGAGATCAGACTCGCTGTGTCTCTCAACATATGGAGACTGCCATAAAGCCCATATGGCCAGCAAGCTGCCGGACTGGTCCACTCTGTGGTCTGCCAGCCCGGGGCACTCCAAAAGCACGTGATCTCCATTTCCCTCCACTTCTTTGCAGTGCCGGCAAAGGATGTCGACATTGGGCCTCAACCTCCTAAAGTACGCGCCAATAGGACAGTGCCCAGTACGGAACTGGGCAATCAGCGCCTGCTCGATCCTCCTAAGTTTCCACCATGGGTCAGTTTTGAACGGCCGCTCCATCTGACTTCAGACATTTCTGCCCGTCACCCCATTGTCCCAACTCGAGAACCACAGTTATTGGCACACGCTTTCCTTTTATAACTCACTCACCATGCTACTAATTCAAACAATGAGGGAGGAAGGAAGGTAAAGACTATAGTGTCTCAGCTGTTTCTCGACACCTGAGTCTATGTATAGTTTGGCGAAGAAATCCCTGCGTCTGTTATATTTTAACATGTTGGACCACACGGACCACGCGGACCACACTTTGCGTTAGCTTTGTTCTTGTTGACCACTAAATTGACATGTCCATTCCCACAGAGTGCAAGATTTGTTCTTATTGTCCCCTCTCTATATATATATGAATACGAAATGTTATCTTTAAATAAACAAAAGACACATTAAGTAATTGTTTTCACTCACTGGCAATATTGCTGTTATGTATTTTCTTTCTTCTGCGTACCAGACCATAAAAATATGTGTTTTAAAATTCTAACAATAAAAATTTGCAGCTTTACATTAATAACTTTCCTTTTGAATTCAAAACCTTAAACTAATGCCATGGCTTGGAGGTTGTTTCATTATTATTTTTTTTTTTAAATATATTGATCTAAAATGTCACAAATTAAAATTGCACATCCCATAATATCCTGACACAAAAATGTCAGATCTCAGAATCTCCATACAGGCTTTCGACTTTCAAACAACTCGCTATTTCGAACATTTTAAAAAAAAAAAATATTTTTTTTTTAAAAGTGTTTTTAGAATCGTCCATAAAAGCGCTAGTGAAGCAGGCCCGTAGCCAGAGGGGGGCTAGGGGGGGCTGAGCCCCCCCGTTCATGACCTGAGCCCCCCGTGCATGATTTGAGTTTTTTGACACAATTTTAATAATAACGGCTATAAGACATCAATCATTTTGTTTAATAAATCAATAATAATAAAAACTTAAAAGTGTATATTTTGGCAATCATTCAGGCTATTTATATATACTTCTATATATATATATATATATATATATATATATATATATATATATATATATATATATATAGCTTATCTAATTTTTGGGCATAAAAGATTGAATCTTATTGAAGTTCACTTCTGGGTATTTTGGGCAGCATTGACATTTGGTGCTCCAACAGCCGTGTGTGAGAGCAGTTTCTCAACCCTCACACGAATGCTCACCCCATATCGCAGATAAATGTTACAAAAGCGTCTAAGCAATCTTTTCCTGCTTGCATTTGAAAAAGATTTAACAGACAATCTGAATGCTGAAGCATTTTTAGGTAAATTCCGTGCTAAGCCCAGGCCCGTAGCCAGGTCAAAGTAAGCAGGGAGGCACCAATACCCAGCAAGGGGGCACCTTTACTTTTTCTTTATTTTTCTTTATTTTTTCCTCTTTTTCTTCTTTTTTAAGTGGGGGGGGGGCACTCCACACCTAGCGGGGGGGCACGGCCCCCCAGTGCCCCCCCCTTGGCTACGGGGCTGGCTAAACCACTAAGTTTGCAAATTTGAAACGTACAATAATATAAGTTCGCAACAAGTGCCGACGAGTGGGGGGGGGGGCAGGGGGGCCAATGCCCAGGGGCCCGGCGAGTTTTAGGGACCCGGACTGAGCTGGCCAATCAACTTTTTAAAATATTAATATCAGCCCAGGGGCCCGAAATTTCTGTCGATGGGCCTGTTCGCAACCTTGTAATAGTTTTATATATTGATATCTTCTGAAGGACAACTAGCAACTTAAATAAGTTAATAAAATAACATTGGCTTCTGACTTCATTTTTATACATAGGCTATGTATTATAAAATAATAAAGTACAAACTCCGTGATTTCTGAGTGATGTTATTTAATTTGCAAATTTACTTTTTAGCAGAATTAATTTTATTTTAAATTGAATAATTGCGACTGTTTTTGTTGATAGATCTGTTCTTTGTTTTCAATATTTTATAAGAAATATCACACAATTAGCTAAGCTTTATTCATGCATCTTTGTCGTTCTTCCCGGGTTGAACGTTAAACAAACTTTATAATAATATAAATCCGGTATCTATTATGTAACAATTGTGTAGCAGAACTATTTGTCAATATATTTATAACAGGAATCAGAAAGTGCTCAGCCTCAATAAATTTTTATCATTAAAACTCTTTACTATTTAAATTATTTTTAACAAAACTGCAACATGCCATGCATTATTAAAACGTAGTTAAAACTATATATTTCTAATTAATAGCTAAACGATCGGTACTAAAATGCACCATTCCAGATATGGGACTGCAAAAAATTTCTTGGGAAGGGGACTCACTGAGATCCCCTCCCCAAACCCCCTCCTCTCCGTTCGCGCCTCCATTTTCGCCCCACCCGAACATTTCTTCTACCCCACCAGGGGCGGATTTAGGGGGAGAGGCCGGGGGGCCATGCCCCCCCCCCCGTTAACGCAAGTTTAGGTAATACATCATTAAATTATCGAAATATTTTTGTTTTAAGACCAATTTTCAACAATGAAAACAGTTTTGCCCCCCCCCCCCCCAGTCAAAGTTGTCTAGATCCGCCCCCGATCATTTCTTCGGCACCCCCCCCGAAAGAAAATTTCTTCGCCCCCCCCGAAAATGTCTTCGGCCCCCCCAATCCAATAGTCCTGGCTACGGGCCTGTAGTGAAGCACTTTCAGTAATTTCCGACTGTTTCCGTATACCCGGTCTACAGAATTTCCGGCCTATACCCGGTCTTTCTCCGCCCTTGTTGTTCCCTAAGCAATCGTTTTTGTAATGTCATGTTCGCCATTTTGAAAGTGATTTAGTTGGCTATGTACTGTTTATGTTATTAATATTTCCCTCTACTTTCAAACATTCAACATTCGCACACACTTTCAGGAACAAATTATGTGCGAAAGTCCAGGGCCGCCTGTAATTAAAAATCCGTATTTAAAAAAACAAAATGTTTTTTTTTTTAATTTTTATCTTCACAATTCAGAGTTGTCAACCAACGGGACAGAGTTTATGTTTGCCCTTCCTAGGCTCATTGGTCCAACCTGGCAGATTGGACTACACGTGATGACGTGTGAACTTCGAAATATGGTCAGTGTCGTACGACCGCGATCACTTCCTTGTGTGTGTGTGTGTTTTTTTTTAATTACAAATATTGGTGGCATTGTCTGGTGGGGCGCTGGGCTTGCGATGATGGGGACGGTCAGTTGGAATTATTTTTCGAGAGAGTTTTCCAATGCTATTTCAATTAAATCCCACAAATGTGAATTAAGGTCGGGAAAAGCACACGTGACATTATATACTATGTCAAAATACAATTTAACGCTATGTGTGTAAACCCATAAAAGTGAAGCGTACGGCGTCACCCAACATTCGCACACCCACTGCAGCACATTGTTATGGATACGTACTATGATGAGTTAAATCAAATCAAAATACTTCAACTGTCAGCAGCAGCAGTATGATGACGTATACCCAGACACACACACACACACACTCTCACACACACACTCTCTCTCACACACACTCTCAAAAACACAAATACACACTCTCTCGCACATAGGACATAATTAATATTACTTGAAAGATACAATCGTAAGCACCTTTTATGGAATGAAAAACAACTGGGTTCCTCTTTAGCCCCCCACCCCCACCCCACCCCACCCCACAGGTAAAGTGAGGGTCGCTAGAACACAGTTAAATTAAAAGGTGTACAAAAAAAAGGACATAATTATTTTGAGGCATATTGCTACCTGGCTTTCTGGAAGGTGTACAGTCGAGTCGCTGTACAAGAAAATGGGGAATCAAGCGACTAAGCCAGTGGTCGGCAAACTTTTTAGCCAAACAGCCAAATATGAACATTTTAACAATTTAAAAAAAAAATTGGGAGCCAACTCTGCTTGTTTAGTAAACTTGTATTGCACTAAATCTTATTACACTAATTAAGTAGTATACTAAATAAAACTAAATGCCAGAGCCGCACTTAAGAAGCCAAAGAGCCACATGCGGCTCCGGAGCCGCACTTTGCCGACCACTGGACTAAGCAGCGTAGGAGGAAGAGAGGAGCGTCAAATTCAAGGATATTTTCGGAAGCCTAATATTTTCATGTGGGACTGTCTTGAAAAAAAAATAAAAACATTTGCCTTGGGGGTTCCCTCTCCATCAAGAACGGCTCTGAATATAAGTCCTGGACATTTCGGTTCAATAACGCA
>JAGDYQ010000143.1:229036-324036 GCA_021962125.1 Bulinus truncatus
GTGGAACTTTTAAAAAAAAAATCAAAAATGCAATTTATATTCTTAAATTACACATAAAAGTTCCTCGATTGCAAGTGGTTTCATAAATTTTTTTTGTTTTCACCCTAGTACAGGGTGTAGTGTGTAGAGTGTTGTGTGTAGTGTGTAGTGTTTTTCGAATTTACATTGCGTTTATGAACAATAAGTTCCAATACACTAAAACTTTAAATTGTTAGTGACTAGTATATATTTCTATTAAATTGAACATAATCAAAACAGGACCTGATAAAAACAGCGTTTTAAAACTAACCGTTTTCGAAACAACTTTTTTGTTTCAATTTTGAAATAAATTTCAGTCGTAACATGCTTAAGTAAACATTAATGCAAGCAAGGTAATCCAATTATTAGCGTCGTTCGTTATTAGCGTCGTTCGTCATAGCTAAACAGGGCTATATTCCTTGATTTACATAAAAACAGAATTATATATATATATATATATATATATATAAATTTTTATTTGTTACAAATTAATAAAAAAAAATTAATTAAAAAAAAACATTGATTGAATCATGCGGTGTCGTGGAGCAAGAATATGTATGCACAATTTCAACAACATCTATCACTACAAAATTAGCCTCACAAACCGATTTCCCAAATAAATAAAATAAATATGTGCTCAGAAATTTTTCAGTAGAGAAAACGGTTAGACCAATAAAAAAAGAAACATTTCAAGGTGTGAAGTCAAATGAGATTACTTAAACAGAAGAAAAATGTTAAAGGTACAGTGACCTGATTACTGAGCTAGATGTGTCAGAATTGTGTCACTTTGTTCAATAAATGTAGTCAAAAAGAATTTTTTTAAAAAAAGGCTTTCTTTAGGGAGGTAATTATGTATTATTTCCGTTATTGCGGGTAGGAAACAAAGATACTGCCAACTGACCGATTATACCCCCTCCCACTTCTCAGTCTAACACACTCTCTTTCGTACTAGTTCTTAGTAAAGCTATTGATTAACACCCCCATCTCAGCTTAATACTCTCTTTCGTACAAATTCGTATCAAAGTTATTGACTTAGGGCTTCCCCTACCTTTAAAAAAATAGTTCTTAGTTATGGTCACACACAGATTTATTGTTTTGTTCGTGCAGGAAGCAGAATTCTGTCCAACTACCCCGTGGGCGTTATATTCGGGAACTGTTTCTCAAACGCAAGGGCGTACAAATGTAATACCAATGAAGAGGCGTATTCCAGCGTCACAGACATGTTACTAGGTAAGTACAGATGAAAGCTATGATATATAGATATATAGGGAGGGAAGCCGGGCTTTAATCCAAGGGTATGCTTCCTAACTCCTAATTTTGATTAAAGACAATTAAGGGGAGGGGTGGTTAAAGTAAAAAAAAAACGTCGAAAAAGCTACAAATGTCGCCCCATTAATTTATTTGAGAACCTTCGCCCCTGTGACCACCGCCCACCACAACCACCGCCCGTAACAGTTACGTAAATCTAGTCCGGGAACTCTGGCTGGTGTTTTTATATTGTCCCTGAGATTTTTTCCTTTCCATATGAACGGTCCTGAGCTTAGGTGACTCAGCACATAGTCCATCTTAGTACTAGATGACACATGGTATTTGATGACTCTTGGTATTGGATGAGTCTTGGTATTGGATGAGTCTTGGTATTGGATGAGTCTTGGTATTGGATGAGTCTTGGTATTGGATGACCCTTGGTATTGGATGAGTCTTGGTATTGGATGAGTCATGGTATTTGATGACCCTTGATATCGGATGACCCTTGGTATTGGATGACCCTTGGTATTGGATGAGTCTTGGTATTCGATGACCCTTGGTATCGGATGACCCTTGGTATCGGATGAGTCTTGGTATTGGATGAGTCTTGGTATTGGATGAGTCTTGGTATTGGATGAGTCTTGGTATTGGATGACCCTTGGTATTGGATGAGTCTTGGTATTGGATGAGTCTTGTTATTAGATGAGTCTTGGTATTTGATGACCCTTGGTATCGGATGACCCTTGGTATTGGATGAGTCTTGGTATTCGATAACCCTTGGTATCGGATGAGTCTTGGTATTGGATGAGTCTTGGTATTGGATGAGTCTTGGCATAGTAAATATCCTTAACGTGTCTATTATATGTTGGACTAAATTCCCGACTGATAATCAACCATTATAGAGACGACGTTGCGAAGCATAATGAAGGGCGATAAGAGCCCTTGTCAGGGCCGTCGAAAGTTTGTTTACGTTTTTAAAGAATAAAAAGAGCTCAAAATATACAATCTGAGGCACAGTTGTAAACTATTGTCTTCGCTGCAATAAACTATTGTCTTCATTACTGTAAACTATTGTCTTCGCTGCTATAAACTATTGTCTTCGCTACTGTAAACTATTATCTTCACTGCTATAAACAATTGTCTTCGCTACTGTAAATTATTATCTTCGCTGCTGTAAACTATTGCCTTCGCTACAGTAAACTATTGTCTTCGCTACTGTAAGCTATTGTCTTCGCTACTGTAAGCTATTGTCTTCGCTACTGTAAGCTATTGTCTTCGCTACTGTAAACTATTGTCTTCGCTGCTGTAAACTATTGTCTTCGCTACAGTAAACTATTGTCTTCGCTACTGTAAGCTATTGTCTTCGCTACTGTAAGCTATTGTCTTCGCTAATGTAAACTATTGTCTTCGCTACTGTAAACTATTGTATTTGCTGTTATTGTTTTTTTTTATTTTACTTTTGGCCATCAAGAGAGCGGATTCCCTAAGAAGTACTTCGGTCAAGAGTTCGTGGTGTACTCGACCAGCGTCAACAACATTAACTCGACCACAGACAACGGAGAGATCATCGTCGTCGCCGGGGAGGGCTACACCGAAGTGCGACCAAGTTCGATCTCGGGACTCAAAATAAAACTTGTCAAAGAAGGGGACACAATTTCGGTAGTAATACGTACTTCATAATTTTTAGATATATGGGGTAGTACGCTGCTAACCAAAAGGACTAGCCCCGGGGAGTGCATATACGTTTCTTAAATCCGATTGTTGTCCCTAAGTATGCCTTACTTCACAAATAGGTACTCAATGCAGGATGTACGTATTAGCTACACTAGCTTTAGCTTAAGGCCCCACTTTCTACAGGGCCCCTCCCCCCCCCCGAATAGTTGTCCAAGGGAGCGATTGTCGTATGTACTTGAATATTTGGCACTGACCAATAATTTTTGGACATATGCAGGGCTTCAAATCTCAAAAAGCTTAGGACCTTATCAAGTCTTCATCCGGCCCTGTGGGTACTCGGCATTCTGTGGGGAACGTTAGTGCGGCCGAGCATTGTACTAGTCCCATAATCAATTAGAATAGCCGTGCATACAGAAACAGACGAACTCTATTTCATCCGAATCCAATGGATTGTGTGTATTGGCGTAACACTCATGAGATAGTTAAGACTGATTAGAAATACTACATCATGGGCTGTGCAATTTGTTTTCTAACTGCCGGCCACATTGGACTCTGTAAATTCGACTGCTGGCCCGGGCCAAGGAGCATACATTTGACGAAAGGGCGTTATTCAAGAGAAGATGGGTGGGGGCGCTTATGGAAACTAATATGAAGTTAATGAGTTGAAAAATATGGACGCCGGTTGTACCGAGCGGCTGAATTTTTACTTCTAGGCGCAGTTAGTCAACCCTCAGACACTGGATTACTCTTTTTTAAAGAAATGAGTCTGCCTATCACAGTCTGTCAATCACACACTCCACTGTCTATCACAGTCTGTCTATCTCACACTCCACTGTCTATCACAGTCTGTCTATCACACACTCCACTGTCTATCACAGTCTGTCTATTACACACTCCACTGTCTATCACACTGTCTTTTTATTTCTACAAAATAATCTGTTAATATATATATGTTTATATTTCGACCTCTGTGTTTTTGAACACATTTCATCGCATGGATTGGGGGGGGGGGGTCATGTATCAGCATATATAGATACATATATATTACTGTGTGAGGCCTAGGTTTTTTTTTAAATCCCACTGACGCGGTGCGAGGTAACGAGTTTAAGTCCCAGCTGTTTCGCTAACCTACGGTAATTTTTTATTTGTGAAAATTTCCAGCAGACCATTGACCTTGACAACAGGACAGAAAAAGAACGCTCTTGACACAGCCCCCGGTGGGGGACCGGGGTGGGGGAAATGGGTGAAGGTGTATTCACTGTTAACCCGTGTTAGGTCTCTGATCTCTTACCTCTCTATCGACAGATACTGAATACGGTACCACAAGTTATTACCACCGATAAGCCAGCTATGGCCTATCTGGTGACCTGGACCAACTGCCTGGAGGAGGACAAAAATTTCAACAAGCCTTCCCTTGGGATTCTCATCCCTGTGCCGCTCTTCACCAATTTCTACATGATGAGGTAAACGTTCAGGGCCGTAGATTAATCCTTGGGAATTTCCAGGAGTTGGACTAGACGGCTGGAAAGGTGGCTAGACAGCTGGAAAGGTGGCTAGACGGCTGGAAAGGTGGCTAGACGGCTGGAAAGGTGTCTAAATGGCTGGAAAGGTGTCTAGACGGTTGGAAAGATGTCTAGATGGCTGTAAAGGTGGCTAGACGGCTTGAAAGGTGGCTAGACGGCTGGAAATGGGGGGGGGGTACTCTTACAAACAAACTAACAATAAGTGGCAGTTATGAACCATTGCTATTTTTAAGAATTTGAATAACCGACGCTTTTTGTTTGGTTTGCATCTGTTTCCAGGAAAACCGGTGTGGACTTGCACTTCATCGTAACGTATGACAGCAGCCAAAATGACGTATTTGTGACCGAGTCTAACAAGGAGACAACCCTGTGAGTAAACTTTTTGGATGGTTAAAAGGCAAATACCCCCTCTGCCCCTTTTTTGTTGGGTTGGCTCTACGGGGGATTTAAAAAAAACAAGTAAAGTTACATTAATCCACATAACGACTCGTCAAGGCAGATGAAGTGTAGAATTCATATATTTCAGTAACTTGCGTGTGTAACTGAAGGTGTCCTTTACCACCGTGTAACGCCGTGTTGAGGCGTGTTTATTATTACGATAGGTCATGTGATCTATGCTGCTCTCACTATCGTTGACAAATAACACAAGGAATGCTTCATGGTTCATGACAAGTTAAATCACACAACAATAATGTATAATAAACAATATCACTTCTTGATAAACACATATTCCACACCACTCTTTCTCTACATGAATCTCGTTGTGTCTTCTCACAATAACTACTTAAAAGACTGACATCTCCATATAAAAGAAACATTTTTACTGAACTCTGACCTGACTGACTGAGTGACCGCCTTAACTGAGTGCAGTGGCGTAGCTAGGAGGGGGCGGGGGTACATATGTCCCCGGGCGCCGAGGTTCAGGGGCGCCAAATGGTATATTTTACATATAATATTATATGGTTTTCGAATGGGGGGGGACGCTAAAAAGGTATTAAAATGGTAAAATGCCCCGGGCGCAAGTTGCCTTGCCCCCTCGCTGCGCCTCTGACCGAGTGACCGCAATACTGACTCTGGCTGCTTCTTATATAGCTTGCACACGTCATCACTTGAACTTTCTACAATCCACCACACTCGAACACTCGACGGTAAATATATTTCCTATCCATACGATGCACGGAGTCCAGAAATTACCAGAGTCTTGACCCCCGTGACCTCTGGCTGACCTGGCCACAAACACACACGCAGCTGTTCACGTGACCTATACAACCGCACTATGACACTGGGCATATAAAGGGATTGTGTGGACTTTCACCAAATAACCTGAAAAAGTCCCGAAGTTCTCACTGAGATTCGATCCCGGGACTTTCCGGTCGACAGTCAAGCGCTCCACACCGCATGACAACCCGTCAGACGGGGATATAGCAGGGACTTCAACCATGACCTGAAATATCCATTGGTCATCAATTGATATCAAATTAGAGACCCTCAGGCAGGGCCGGATTTAAAGACTAGGCCGTTGCCTGGGGGGGGGGGCGCCGCTAAATAAGGATCCGCAAAGTGTTGAGTAGTATACACAAAGAAAAAAAAATGTTACCTCAAAGTTTTTTTAACCTAGGGCCCGAAAAATTGTAAATCGGGCTCTGCCCGCATGTCGACCATCCGTCCCCCATCTTTACATATCGCAACGTCGTCCTCCATTACATATTGTAACGTCGTGTATGTGAGTAACGTTTTTGGTCTTAGTGTAGCAGGTAGACCCAATGTTTACACACACATTAACACATTAGTTAAATGATTGAAGAACTTAGTTAAGGTATGATACATATAGTTTCTGTCCTACAACGACAGTATATATCTATGAATACATGCCCAAAGTCAACTCAGTGTGTTGGCATTACGAATCGCTACCCCAAGTGTCGTCTTTAACTTATTACCCAAACTAAAACCACGATCTAGATTCTTTCTTCATTGAATCTTCGCCAGGTGTCCGGTATCTAAATATTCCGACCCCTCAACTCAAGCAAGGGGTAACGGCTGAAAGCAGAAGTTGGTCCAGCCGAGGGGGAACCATTGGTCTGTTCATGTCGCTGGGTACTTTAACGGGATTCGTCCTAAACCGACCATTCTACCGCACTCTGATTGGGGTCATCGGAAACGTTTTGTGGATGTGCATTACTTCGTGTTAGTTTCCTCTCCTTCTGTTTATTTTCCTTCTGTTTCCTCTCCTTCTGTTTTCTCTCCTTATGTTTCCTCTCCTTCTGTTTCCTCTCCTTCTGTTTCCTCTCCTTCTGTTTCCTCTCCTTCTGTTTCCTCTCCTTCTGTTTCCTCTCCTTATGTTTCCTCTCCTTATGTTTCCTCTCCTTCTGTTTCCTCTCCTTCTGTTTCCTCTCCTTCTGTTTCCTCTCCTTCTGTTTACTTTCCTTCAACAGTTCTCAAAGTAAGCAGGTTAAGGGGAAGCCCAACTGGCTTGTGGGCTCCCTGCCAGTGACGTCAGCACTGTCTACCATTCGGCTAAAGAGCTGGGCAAACTTCGGCTGCTATGTGTTTCAAGCGTCAAAAACTTCGGGGGCATTATCGTTTGCCGATTTTGTTCCGAAGCAAATAAATCCAGTGAGTACAACATATATATATATATATATATATATATATATATATATATATAAACGAATAGATGGATAGGTAGATAGATAGATAGATAGATAGATAGATAGATAGATAGATAGATAGATAGATAGATAGATAGATAGATAGATAGATAGATAGATAGATAGATAGATAGATAGATAGATAGATAGATAGATAGATAGATAGATAGATAGATAGATAGATAGATAGATAGATAGATAGATAGATAGATAGAATAGATAGATAGATAGATAGATAGATAGATAGATAGATAGATAGATAGATAGATAGATAGATAGATAGATAGATAGATAGATAGATAGATAGATAGATAGATAGATAGATAGATAGATAGATAGATAGATAGATAGATAGATAGATAGATAGATAGATAGATAGATAGATAGATAGATAGATAGATAGATAGATAGATAGATAGATAGATAGATAGATAGATAGATAGATAGATAGATAGATAGATAGATAGATAGATAGATAGATAGATAGATAGATAGATAGATAGATAGATAGATAGATAGATAGATAGATAGATAGATAGATAGATAGATAGATAGATAGATAGATAGATAGATAGTGTGTGGGTGTGGGGTGACTCGAACTGTTAACGCATGAACGAGCCACTGACAATGTCGGTAAATAATTTCAAATAATTAAAAAAAAAATCATAAGTTATTACATGGATAGGCGAACTAGAAGACCCTGAATGACCCCTGACGAAATACGGCCCCTCTTAAATGTATTCTTGTTACATGTGATATTAAGATGGCGACGAACCTCCTTATCCCTTAACCCCCTCTATATTAATTTGGATTTCAAATCGCTGTACATTCCCTGTCATTGTGTCATTAAAAAAAATTACATTTCACTAAAGCCTTAGTGCACCCACGTATCCGAAATAAAATAAATAAATAAATTATCATGACATCTCACGGCCTGGCAAAATTTTTCAACGGGATTAACTGTGGTGGATTTACGTATAGGCTACACAAGCTATAGCTTAAGGCCACCATTGTCTTGCGGGGTCCTACGACAAATTGTCTAAGTTATATATATATTTAAGTATTTGGCCCTGGCATATTTGAACTTTTCATGGGACCCATATCTTAAATATCTTAGGGCCCCATCAATTCTACATCCGGCCCTGACGGTAGAGTATGTATCTCTTAGTCCAGATTAATCTTTAAGTAAAAAGAGAGATGTGCCCCAATGTTTATAGTTTCCCCCCGTTACCAAGAATCGTGAACATAAATCCCTGGCTTCGCGATAATTCGAGTTCGTAATATTGACCACCCGTCAAAATGACCAAGTATCGGGATTTTTACAATTTACTAATATCGATTTACTCAACGAGAACGAGTTATTAATAGCTGAAGTAAATCTGAAAAGACATGACGAATATAATAAATCATCTAATGTGATGCTTTTGCCTTTAAATGAGACCAGAATGGATGACGTCATTGTAAAATTAATACCGTAACATTTCAATCTTCAGTACGGCAATACTTTCACCAAAGCTCCGCGCCATCAGACAAAACCCGCTCCGGCGACACCAGCTCCGACTGATGCGCCTGCAACCACTCCAGCGCCGACCCCTGCACCCGAGGGAACCCCTGGTCCGGAAACTCCGGCCCCGGGGACCCAGGCTAATCAGACACAGGCCTCGACGACCCATGCTCCGGAGACTCCTGCTCCTACCCGGAAACCAGGGCCGTGCGCGCCCACGTTTATCGTGCACCCGAACGACACGCTGGACAACGACTGTGATGGAAATGTTGATGAAGAGCCCCTTGACGGAGCAGGCAAGTAATCAGAAAAAGACAATGTCTCAACAACGACATTGTCTCAACAACGACATAATCTCGACAACGACATTGTCACAACAAAGCATCGTCTCAACAACGACATTGTATCAACAACGACATTGTCTGAGCAACGACATTGTCTCAACAACGACATTGTATCAACAACGACATTGTCTCAACAACGGATGTATTAATTCGTGCACTCTTTAAGTCCTCCGCAGATTTGAAAAGGGTGGGGGGGGAATATAAACAGAAACGGATCTATCGGTGGGAACACTGTTCCACACACTGGGCGCTGCTTTAGGACACGCATGCAAAACATCACATTGAATCGTTAAAGTATACTTTCCCCTTGCTTCATATGTTTCAATACTTTCCCTTTACTTCTATTTTTTTCAAAGCGCTCCCAAAATCTGCTCCGAGGACTCAAAAGATAGTGTCTCATCGTACGCTATCATTTACATTTTATCTATTTGAGCAGTTATCATAAGCGGCACAGATTGCTTGTTCATCCCGTCAGTGACGTAGCGAGCTTAACTCGCACCCGGGACACAATAAAAAATCTTATCAATACCTTTTTAGCGCCCCACCCTCCATGTAAAAAAAGCGCCCGGGGGCATGATGCTACCTTTGACCGCCCCTCGCTACGCCTCTGCATCCCGTGGCACATCATACTCTTCCAACGCCTTTCACTCTACATGTCTTCACTCCCTACAATCTCTGTCTATTAATTCTAAATCTATTCCTTTAAAGCAGCATTGCCATTAGATACCAACCCATTATGACTGTTAGTTCATCTTCCTATACCCATGTTTGGTCTGTTCAGTTCAGCTGATTATACTCATGTTGTGAATGTTCAGTTCAGCTGCTTATACTCATTGTTGTGAATGTTCAGTTCAGATGCTTATACCCATGTTTGAACTCGGCAGATAACGATGGAGACGGACGGATTGATGAAGACGTCTACGCCAACCCGGGTAAGAAGTGTGTAGTAGCAAAGATGTGGCTGTTTCGGTATGTACATTAGTACAGTTCTTACGCACAACTTTACAGGTCGCATTAAGAAATGACCGAGGCGCGGCCAGCCATAACTATTTTGAGATGAAATCTTTTATTTATCATTTTAGTTATGTTTTATTTATCACGGAATAGACACAATTTCAACACAGCGCTCACAAAGTGTGTACAAACACAGATTAAAACGCAAACTTCGTGGTTGTTTTTTTTTTTTTAATAATGTGATTGTTTTGTTGAATATTTTCTTCTTCTTAATTTCTACTTCCTGGTACTCATTGATACAGTGCCCCCGAAATATTTTTTTTTTAAATATAAAATTCTGTATAACTGTTAGTAAATTGTAAGGTCATGTATAATAATACTCATTTCCAGTGTGCGTTAAATCGAAAGTAAAGAATGAATACAACAGTATTCCAGTTTAAAATACAACCATGAAAAAAAAAATCGGATCTGCCCGAAACCAAAAAAATAACCTAGCCTACCGATCAAGCATTAGGGGATATAACTCTATGCAAAGGTTTTGCAGGGTACAGCTAGTATATAATACTACTCATTTCCAGTGTGCGTTAAATCGAAAGTAAAGAATGAATACAACAGTATTCCAGTTTAAAATACAACCATGAAAAAAAATCGGATCTGCCCGAAACCAAAAAATAACAGCCTACCGATCAAGCATTAGGGGATATAACTCTATGCGAAGGTTTTGCAGGGTACAGCTAGTAATAAAATAAAAAATAAAATTTACAGAAATGGCCGTATTCTACTTCTTTATCTGCGGCACATTGTACAAAACGTGTGGTTTTTCCAACGGGCTGAATAAAATGTCCCTTAGTTTGAGATACACTGTTCAGATCCTGGTGAAAGTCGATTTAAGTCATTCAAGTCACAAATTGGCGCCAAATGGTATATTTTACATATAATATTATATAATTTTCGAGGGGGAGAGGGCGCTAGAAAGGAATTGTGCCCCAGGCGCGAGATAAGCTCGCTACGCCACTGTCTATGACTTGGTTACAGAGAGAGATGAATTCTACACATCATCTGCCCCGACGGTCCTTAGGGGCTAAGGGCACGTTACTTTTTGTTTTTAAAACGTATTATTTCAATATTGTTGGACAGTGGACGGGCACTGGGCACCGTGGGAGGAGTGGCTGTGTACGGAGAACTGCAGTGACACTCACATGTCCAGACGAAGGTGACCTCAATTGTTTTTGTTTATCATGTCTGACTTTATTCGTTTCACTGTTTCCCAATACATTAGTCTTTATTATAAATTTCTGAATCTAGACATCGTAACAGACCGAAATACTATATTTCAATTTTAATTACGGTAAAGCGTTCGACTGTCGATCTTAAGGTACCTGGTTCGATATCCGGTGATGACCAATATATATTTCAGGTCATGGCTTATGTCCCCGCTATATCTTCCGCTTTGCATGCATGGCCATTGCACTATCAGCTATGGTGGGGATGAAAGAAGTGCACCATAAAAACCGTCCCATTGGTGGTTCATAGGAATCTAAGAGATTTCATTTCATCTTTACAGGGACATTCACACACCGACCCCCTCCCCCAATCTCCAGATTATTTTGATGAGCGCATGAGATCCACTAATGTTATTATTTTTTTTAGTTGTATAATTTGTATCCAAAGTATTAAAGTCAGAGGAACATGATAACACAGAGGTATTCAGGTCAGCCGTATTTTATAAATAGTGTGTTTATAAACTCACGAAACTGGCCAGATGCACCGCTAACAGGTTAGTGTGTGGGGTGGGGCCCTCCTGCAAAATGCTTGTGAGCGAGGGGAATCCCTTAAATTACCAGACGCCCTCGAGCTGCCTGTAAACGGCGCCTCTGATGACGTCTACACTACTCGTATGTTATCAACAACCGATGGGTACAAGAGGCACACTTTTTGTTTCATCGCGTAACTGCTAACTTCAAAAAATATTTCGCTGCCAATCTCTTTCATAATTTCGCAAAAAATAATTAAACATACTCCTTAAAACAAACAAACAAACAACAGCCACATCGGTGTAAGCAGTGTACATGTCATCGTGTAATGCAGAGCTGCCAGGTTTGTCCCTACGGTCCCACGTTCCAAGGGCGGCAACCCCTTTATAATATAAATGTCCCTCCAATCTAAAATGTTTTGACGGGGCCGTCAAACAAATATCTCTAGAAGTCTCTGACTTCAAAGTTCCCCCCCCCCTCCCAAAAAAAACCGGCATTGATGTAATGATACTTACGTAATATTAAAAACTAGTCGAAAAGCCTGCTGAAGCTGGCTGTGCTACCTGCGATATAATAAGAAATCCTTGTTGTGTTTAGATTTCCAGTTTTGGAATTCCCCAGACTATTTTTAGCCGAGCAAGAGCTAGTAGCTCCTCTTTCCCACATAAATAAAACACTCCACCGCTTGTAGTTACGTAGTTGACCCCATTAGCCTGAGAGAGAGAGAGAGAGACGAAAAATTTGGAATTCCTTAGACTATTTTTAGCCGTGGAAGTTATACGCACGGTCGAACATTCGGTCGAACGTACGCCTAGGTTAGCCGATTATATTTTAGATAACACAAATCATTTCGGGTTTACTTCCGGTGGTGGTAGGTTGTGCGATGACCCGCCCCCAGAGTACGGTGGTGAGACTTGTCACGGTCCTGACATGGAGTTTCATTCCGGGGAGTGTTACACGGACAATAAGACATGCCCTACAGGTGAAGTACTTCTGTGTTGGTAGTCGAACAGCCTAGTGTTGTTTTAGTCCCAGGTCATATTTTAGTTTCAGTTTTTATTTCGTTTTTTCTGTAATAATTTTAGTTTTCGTCTAGTTTTAGTCAACATTTTCGTCAACGAAAGTTTTAGTTTTAGTTTTCGTCAACGAAAGCAACACTAGAACAGCCTGCACAACAGGCGCAACAGGAACAAAAGCATGCACAGCATGCACAACAGCTGCTTAACAGGCACATCAGCTTGCACAACAGGCACGGGGCACAACAGGCACAGCAGGCACAAAAGCAGCTCAAAAGGCACATAAGCATGCCCAACAGGCACATGGCACAATAGGCACACGGCACAATAGTCACATCAGGCAAAAAAGTAACAAAAAAAGATAGAAAGTAAATAGTTGAATTAGAAATACTATAATAGCGTGCAACCATTCTCTCGTTCACTGAAGCGGTATAATTTCAGTGATCGATTTACGTAGTTTAGATCGCAATTTAAAATGTTCAATTCTTTTTAAGGAAGGATAATTTCGAAATAAAACTCCTGTAATAGGTAAATTTTTTTAAACATATAAATTATAACAATCTATCTTCTAAGTTTTTTTTTTATATTGGCTTAACACTTTATATTAAGACTTTAAGTAAATTTAAGCTGTTACATTTAGATGAATAGTTAAAGACTTAATAAACACTTTATATTAAGACTACATGTATGGGTAAATTCAAGCTGTTATATTCAGATGAACAGCTAAAAACTTAATTCATGAGTGCAAAACTTAAAAAAAAAAAGAAATTAACGTCCTGTTTCAGACTGTGCCATCAATACCTGGTACGAGGACTGTACCAGGACCTGCATATCCTGCGAGGGCGACTGCAACAAATTCAACGGATCCTGCATGACGTGCGCGCCAGGCTACAAAAATCCAAAAAGAGGCTGCCAACAGCGTATGTTTCCACTATGTCCGTCCACTCTTCATGCTGTGAAATCAAATTTTTTTATGATGTCATATTTTTTTCTCCATATCTACGGATATGGGTCAAACTAATGGGTCAAAAA
The DNA here is from genome assembly GCA_021962125.1 of Bulinus truncatus. Lineage (NCBI taxonomy): Eukaryota > Metazoa > Mollusca > Gastropoda > Planorbidae > Bulinus > Bulinus truncatus. Next base: position 242,752 of record JAGDYQ010000143.1, read on the forward strand.
CCTCTGAATGTCCAGTTGCAAAGGCATGCGTCCTGTCTCCTTCTCCCAACACCCCCTCCACAGACTTCAGAACCGTTCCTCACTTCTCACAAAGAAGTATTTATATTTTTATTGTATTTCTTTTAATATTAAAATGTTTCCTTAAGCCCCTAAGGGCTCATCGGGGCAGATGTAGAGTAGAATTCATCTGTATCAGTAACCTCGGCATGTAAAGGAATTGTGTGGGTAGCACAACTGCCCCAGTTTGAGGTCAGTTACCGATATAAAGCTGGGTGGACTTGAGGACTTACACCTGGACCTGGAAAAAATCCCAAGGTTCTCAATGAGGTTTGAACCCAGCACCCTCCGGTCGACAGTCGAGCGCTCTACACAGCACGACCGCCCGTCCACCTGATTTCTTTTAATAGTGGGCCTAAAAATTAATTCTGAGTCCAGGGTCTCATGAACCGAAATACCCAAATGAGGCAAAGAGAAAAATAAAACACATTTTGTATACTACGAAAAATCAACAGAGAAATACTAGACTTCATCTGCCCCGATATCCCTTTGTGGTTAAGGGATATGTGGTTAGCACTTACCCAACCTAAGTAAGGTACCCATTTAAAGCTAGGTGAACTTGTGGGACGAGATATCATTAAATTCTACTAGGAAAGATTCTATGGTTCTTAGGAAGGATCGAACCCAAGACTCTCAGGTTGACAGTCGAGTATTTGCACCACTCGGCCATCCGTCCAACAAGTGAAAGTTAATTGACAATTTATTCGTATCTAACTGACTTTGTTGTCTTCCCCACACACCCCTCCACCCATGAAGGTTGTGACAGCTATAGCTACGGCCCTGGCTGTACCCTGAGCTGTAAAGAGAAATGCGGCACCATCTGCATCGAGTCTGTGAACGGAGATTGCCCTGAAGGTAAACTTGATTATCCCCGTGTCACTGTGACCTGCAGGTAAACTTGAGTAGCCCCTATATTACTATGACCTGAAGGTAAACTTGAGTAGCCCCGTGTCTCAGTCTGAAGAAGTATGACATATGTTTAGATGTACTGACTCACCAATCAGCCATACGGTGTAATATTACTTGCACGTTATTTAGTTATCCCTGTCGAGGGAATCTGCAGAGCCTTCTTCAGAAACTGCCTAGGCTGCAAAGCTCATTAAAGAGCAGTAGATACCACAAGCAAGATAGTCTTCACTAACTCCATGGTGAAGGGATTTCTTTCAAATACAATTAAAACGAAGGCATGAAGTCAGACAACAACGCGAGTGAACCCTTACTGAATGAGTCTGGCTTGCTATGGCGTATTCGGGAATTTCGCTAACGCGACAAATCTATATATAGATGCGACTTGCGTCATGCTAATTGCTTTCTATGGCGAATTATATAGAGGTGTGCATACAGTCCCAATAACTCTATCCAAATCAAAGATTGTGATGTGAGCCATCACTGTATTGTCTCCTAAGTCAAAAAATATCAAATGCTTTTCATAAAAAAACATCCATTTTTTTTTAATTACAATTTGCGTTTTTTTTTTAAATTATTAAATATATACATAATTTACTTTAAAAAGAAAAACTATACATCTTCCATAAGTAATGTTGTGTAATGATTCGTTTAAAACTTAAACGTGTCCACAGTTTCATTACTTCCTCTGTTTATGATGATTGTATTCGTCATCATCCCCTGTACGATACTAATCTGCATGTAAGTTGATTTCCTGCACATCAAGTATTAAAAACGTGTTCTTTTGTCACATTATGGAAACTAAAACTAAATATGCTGTAGTTGGATTTATTTCATTGGGTTCATTAAGATATGTTCATCAAAGGTGTTATTTATTCATTGAAATATTAAAATGTTCATGACAATAATATTTCTAAAAAATAAATTTTCTTCATGATCGAAGCCTAATGTCACGGATGGGCAGACAGAGTAAACATAGAATCTGTTTAATACAGGGTTATTTAAATACTCACTTTCTCTTCTACCAATACAAATACTTTATTTGTAATTATCCAAAACTTACTTTATGTAAAGAAAAGTGTCCTTAAGCTAAGCTAGATAGCAAGTGGTACGTATAGTTAATTCCACTGTATGTATAGTTCATTCTCTTATCCGTATAGGCAAGTCTATTGAACATATAGTTAAGTATACTGTACATATAGTTAGGTACACACTATACGTATAGTTAAGTATACTGTGCATACAGTTAGGTCCCTACTATACGTATAGTTCAGTATACTGTGCATACAGTTAGGTATCTACTATACACATAGTTAAGTATACTGTGCATATATATATAGGTAGCTACTAAAAATATATTTGTCTAATGTGCATACAAGACAAATCTTGTAGTCTGTCAAATCTTCACGTGTCCCCATCATTTCAGGCCAAAAGAAAAAGATAAACAGAAGGGCGGGGACTCTGAGAACGAGGGCACCGACACCCGCACCTCTCACCGCGCCTCCCACAAGGAATCCGGGAGCGGCAGCGGGAGCGGCAGCGGGAGCGGAAGCTCTGCCCCGGAAGAAGCTGCTGGGCAAGGACCGAAGCGTTCCCTGCTCGCCACCTTCATCTTCGGCCCCCATACGCCAAGCGGCAAGGTCATGCAGGCGCAGTACCATCACCACCATCACAACCGCCACCACCACATCGGCAGCAGGCGCGCCCACCACAAGCGCCTCGCCAAGAAGAGGGAGAGCGCCGTAGACCCGGCGCAGGCAAAGGGCAATGACGATGGCGACGATGCGGACGACCCTGAATTTTGAGGGGTAGGCAACTCGTTTGTGGTGATTCGACGTTTGAGTGCAAGTCTCCCCCCCACTGACCGCGGGAGGTTGTGAGGCAGCCCGAACACTAGTCACGTGCCCCCCCCCCCCAAGCCTTGTTGGACCCTCCCCTCCCCCCTTCGCATTCGAAAATGATATTTATATTATCTTATCTATTCGTTGGCTATAGTAAAGAGGAATAGGGACCCAGAAAGGAAGGCGGGGCACCTATCATGGCTGGTCAGGGGGGGGCGAGACCGGTGCTGTCCTTTCATAACTCTTTATGACTAAAGTAAAAATCTATTTTAATAATACTTATGTCAAATATACCACTGATATTGACGGCCGAAAATTGACATTGATAATTTTGTTACTGTCGGCGGATAAAGCTACAGCGTATGCCTTGAAGGGTGTGGTGTGTGTGTGTGGGGGGGACTTAGTACGCTCCTGGTATGGGAGGGGTGCTACACGAGTCAACCAGGATCAGAGGCGCAACTAGACCAAACTTTCAGGGGGGAGGGGGCAAAAAAAATCACTTTTATTTAACATCATGAGATACAACTTACATGTGACTAATTTTGGTCTAATCTTTTAATTCTCATGATAAATGAATATACACATTTTGGGATTTTATAAACTAAAGAATCGAACATAATGTATTGTTATGTTAGTATTGTTTTCATTGCTCTGTCAACCTCCCCCTCCCCACCTCATCATGTCCACTCGTCGACATATTTCTACATCTACAAGTATTTCAAGTTCTTTGTGTTCAGACATATATAAAAACAAAGTCGTTGCCATAGGTGTGTAAATAAGGCAACCTCATAGGATCCCCAGCGCGAAAGGGGCCCCCCCATTACAGCATACATTTTGTTTCACATCTGTTTCTAGGAGAGACCCAAAAACTCGCCTTTTGCCTAAGGGCCCCCACACATCTCTGGTTTGGGCCCCTAATGACCTAGGGACGACTCTGTAATTGCAAATCATGCCTATAAATTAAATTTCGTAATCTATTAATTCGAAACAAAAAATATACATATAAAAAACCAATTTCGCATTATAATAAATTACACATCTTCATTGCGCTATTTTTAACTTTGAAATTTCCCGATACTACATTCAAACGCCTGTGCTGAAAGGAAACATTTATTTTTATAAATATTTATTTTGTAAACAAAAGTAAGGAATCATAAAATTTAAAACATTGTTAACAGCTTGAAGTCGAGAAAAAACTAATATACTCTACTCAATACAAATGATAAATACTCGAAAGCGAACATATCAAAACAGATGAAATGATTTATCAGAAAAAGACTAGAATTGACCATTGGAGTCGCATGGTAGACAATTCATTCCTTTTGAGAGAAGTAATGTCTCTCAATGAAATTGTATTGGATTGAAGTTTACTGTTAACCGTGTAAGAGTCAATCAGATGTGACAGTCTACCAGGTGTGACGGTCTTCGCAGATCCATCCCCGCTGACCAAATGTTTATTACTGTGACGTTTCTAACGATTGTCTCAAGCTTTTCTGCTACCTGTCATGGAGCCGGTACGTTGTGCACAGTATTTTTTAATTGTGTTAGCTTGTGCTCACGGCTTGACATGTCTCTCTCTTTGAACTCTCTCTTTAAACTTTCTATTTGAACTCTCTCAGTGAAACTGCGGGCTGAGCTCTTAGTCTCTTAGAGCCCGTTAGATCAGACTTGTTGTGTCTCTCAACATCTGGAGACTGCCACAAAGCCCAATGGCCAGCTAGCTGCCGGACTGATCCAATCTGTGGTCCGGCAGCCCGGGACATTTGAAAAGCACATGATCCACGGTTTCCTCCACTTCCCTGCAGTGTCTGCAAAGGGTATCGAAATTAGGCCTCAACCTCCCAAAGTACGCACTTAATGGGCAATGCCCAGTACTGAACTGGGCAATCAGTGTCTGCTCGATCCTCCTAAGCTTTCACCACGGGTCAGTTTTGGACGGCCGCTCCATTTGACTTCGGACATTTCTGCCCGTCACCCCTTTGTCCCAACTTGAGATTCACTGATCTTGGCACACGCTTTCCCTTTTATAACCCACTCACCATGCTACTAATTCAAACAATGAGGGAGGAAGGAAGGTAAGACTATAGTGTCTCAGTTGTTTCTCCAGACCTGAGCCAATTTATAGTTTGGCGAAGAAATCCCTGAGTGTTATATTTTTTTAACATTTTGGACCACATGGACCACACGGACCACACTTTGCGTCAGCTTTGTTCCTGTTGACCACTAAATTGACATGTCCGTTCCCACAGAGTACAAGATTTGTTACTAGCTGTACCCTGCAAAACCTTTGCATAGAGTTATGTCCCCTTAGGCTTGATCGGCAGGCTAGGTTATTTTTTGGTTTCGGGCAGATCCGAATTTTTCATTATTTTAAACTGAAATGACTGTTTATTAATTCTTTACTTTCGATTGAATACGAAATGTTATCTTTAAATAAACAAAAGACACATTAAGTAATTGTTTTCGCTCACTAGCAATATTGCTATTATGTATTTTCTTCTGCGTACCAGACCATGAAAATTTTTGTTTTAAAATTCTAACAATAAAAATTTGCAGCTTTACATTAATAACTTTCCTAAATGTCTCAAATTAAAATTGCACATTCCATAATATCCTTACACAAAAATGTCAGGTCTCAGAATCTCCATACAGGCGGTCCTTGACTTTCGAAAAACTCGCTATTTCGAACATTTTTAAAAAAAAATATTTTTTTAAATGTGTTTTTAGAATCGTCCATAAGCGCTAGTGAAGCACTTTCAGTAATTTCCGACTTTTTCCATTAACCGGTCTCTTTCTCCGCCCTTGTTGTTCCCTAAGCAATCGTTTTTGTAATGTCATGATCGCCATTTTAAAAGTAATTTAGTTGGTTATGTACTGTTTATGCTATTAATATTTCCCTCTACTTTCGAACATTCAACATTCGCACACACTTTCAGGAACCAATTATGTGCGAAAGTCGAGGGCCGCCTGTAATTAAAAATCCGTATTTAAAAAAACAAAATCTTTTTTTTAATTTGTATCTTCACAATTCAGAGTTGTCAACCAACGGGACAGAGTTTATGTTTGCCCTGCCTAGGCTCTTCGGTCCAACCTGGCAGATAGGACTACACGTGATGACGTGTGAACTTCGAAATATGGTCAGTGTCGTACGACCGTGAACACCTTCTTGTTGTGTATGTGTGTGTGTGCGTTTTTTTTTTAATTACGAATGTTAGAGGCGCTGGGCTTGCGACGCGGGGACAAGTCAGTTGGAATTATGTTTCCAGAGAGTTTTCCGATGCTATTTCAATTAAATCCCACAAATGTGAATTAAGGTCGGGAAAAGCACATGTGACTTGATGTACTATGTGAAAGTACAATTTAACGCTATGTGAGTAACCCATAAAAGTGAAGCGTACGGCGTCACCCAACATTCGCACACCCACTGCAGCACGTTGTTATGGAGACGTACTTTGATGAGTTAAATCAAATCAAAATACTTCAACTGTCAGCAGCAGCAGTATGATGACGTATACCCAGACACACACAAACACACACACACACACTCTCTCTCTCTCACACACACACTCACATACACACTCTCAAAAGCACAAATACACACTCTCTCACACATAGGACATAATTAATATTACTTGAAAGATACAATCGAAACCACCTTTTATGGAATGAAAAACAACTGGGTTCCTCTTTAGCCCCCCCCCCCCCCCCCACACACAGGTAAAGTGAGGGTTGCTGTCGTGACTCCTTTTTGTGTCGCTAGAACACAGTTAAATTAAAAGGTGTAAAAAAAAGGACATAATTATTTTGAGGCATATTGCTACCCGGCTTTCTGAAAGGTGTACAGTTGAGTCGCTGTACAAGAAAATGGGAAATCTAAGCCACGGGCTCAAGCGACTAAGCCAGTGGTCTGCAAACTTATTAGCCAAAGAGCCAAATATGAACATTTTAACAATTTAAAAAAAAATTGGGAGCCAACTCTGTTTGTTTAGTAAACTTTTATTGCACTAAATTTTATTACACTAATTAAGTAGTATACTAAATAAAACTAAATGCCAGAGCCGCACTTGAGAAGCCAAAGAGCCACATGCGGCTTCGGAGCCGCACTTTGCCGACCACTGGACTAAACAACGGAGGAGTAAGGGGAGAGCGTTAAATTCAAGGATTTTTTTTTAAAAGCCTAATATTTTCATGTGGGACTGTCTTGAAAAAAATAACCTATGCCTTGGGCTCCCCTCTCCCTTAAGAACGGCTCTGAATATAATTCCTGGACATTTCGGTTCTATAACGCAGAGGTTTTCAACATGTGGTCCGCGGACCCCTCGGGGTCCTCGAGGAGCTTCAAAGGGGTCCGTGGGCAAGTCAAGGAAAGTATTTGTTTGGTTGATTGGTTAGCCTTTAGCTAAACAAAAAATAATATATATGTAATGTTTTAGGCACAGACAACAATGTGTAGAATTGAAAACTTCGCTGGTATGTCTTTATATTTTCGTCTGAAGTCTGAACTAGACTGCATACTACATTTACTTGTGCACTGAGTTTTTGAGTCATGTCATCTTGGCAATATTTCTTACTTACTGAGCCTAGATCTAAATCTAAGCCTAGAAATAATCTTAGACAAAAGTTTTTTTAAATCAAATTGCTGGTAGCACTTTGTATGTTAATTTAAAATGACACCCACAGATTGTTTTGGTTGGAAGTAGATTTTTGTAAATTTTTAATATGAAAATAGACCAGAACGATAATAGGGTCTGTTCGCTAATGCACCGATGAAAGGGTGCGAAATTCTAGCGGTGAACCTATTATGTTGTTATGTGACATACTTTTTTAAAATGTTGGTAAACAATTCAAAATATTTGATAAGAATTGTACTTGTTTTATCATAGCAGTCGCTTTAATTTTAATATGTGAGTTTTCGTCATCAGAATGTGAAATATTTTTACAGATATTTGCCTACTCTAACTCTGTCTACTCTGAAACTTTGTCTCTAATTTGTTTTCCTTGTGAGATCTGAGTCAACGGGACTAAACGGTTTTTGATCAGTGGTTTATCAATATTTGTAAAAGTAAACTGTCCAAGGCTAGTAGCATGGATACATTTGTGAAAAGGAAAACTGACGAGAACCTGGAAGATTCTGATTATCAAGCAGCCAGAGACGAACGAAAAAGAATATGGCGCATGTATAATCCAGAATATATACCATTCTGCTGACCAACATCTTTTTTTACATGTTTTTCCTGTAACTTAGGCTAGGCCTACCGTTTAGCAAAAATTAAGTATATTACATTCGCAACTTAAGACATATTATTCTGGCCCAACCTGAGGTACGAAAAGGTGAGGCCAGGGCGCCTGGAGCTATGGGAGTCCGCCACCCGAGATTGGAATGTCTGAGGGGTCCGCAGCATAAAAAAGGTTGAAAACCTCTGCTATAACGCATGTAATTAAAGCTGCTATCTTCCTCAGCTTATCACCAGGTTCTTCATGGAGACAACATACATACAACAGGACAATCACCATCTGACCGTAACACAGACCTACATCCACCTGGGCGCAAATTATGAGTAAGTGGTCATCTTAATAGGTCTTTGTCCATGGCACATTTAACCAGGGCCGGATTTAGATTATTTGAGATATGGTGCCCTTTTTTTTTAAGCCCAGATATTATACGCCAGTGCCAAATACGTAAAGTATATATTGATATTGCTAACTCGGACAATTTTCAAGGCTCCTCAAGAATGTGTGTGTGCCCTTAGCTATAGCTCGTGTAGCTCATTCGTAAATCCTGCACTGCAACCAGTGGCACAACCAGGAGGGGCAGGGGACTTGAGCCCCCCCCCCCAAACCACATCATCAATACATAATTAACGTTATAAAGTTACAAAAAAGACTGTCAAACTGTCAAACTGTCTTTTTTCACTGTGTGAGCCCGCCGCCCCCCCCCCAGCACTTTTTTGCTGGTTGCGCCACTGACTGCAGCTAACGCCAGTAAGCGCTCTTCAGACTACACCTGTGCCGTTCACGTATAACATCAGGTGCTTGTCACGCTCTAGGTCAAAGAAGGACCCTTCATTACATCTGATTTTGTAAAGAAAAATGTAATTTTCCAATTTCCCACGGCGTACTCAATGTATAGTGATTTAGTGAACAGGAGTAATTGACGTGTAATATAACGGTTCATTTGTTGGGCCCCTCAAGCTTTCTGTTATAACGGTTTCATCTGTTTCCCTTCCATCGTGCTCTCGTATAACTCGGAAATGACTATTAAATGCCCCCTCCGCCCATAATCCATTATATAAAACAAGCAATTAAAGCCTGTACCGTTTCGGACACAGGACGTTTTAGAGCATTTTCGTGGTATGGGTTTTGATAAATAGAGAGCAAAGTAAGTCATGTTTAATAACTGTAACAAAAATAAATAATGAGTTACGCCCCTTTGTACACCCCTTTGTTAATATAGCTTACATAGTAAAAAAGAAAACGGTACATAATTAGCCCTTTTATTCGGCCCTCAGAGATCAGATCGCGAAATTGGCTTTTGATGTACACATGGCAGGCCAAGACCTACAAAATGATATATACATCATGGGTCTAGGACTTATGGTTGTTGAGATCAAGGGTGATGACGGACAGGCAGACAGACAGACAGACAGACAAAACGGGGACAATAGAGCATTTTTTTTTTCGAAAATGCTCTAAAAATACTGGAGCACTTTCTACTACTATATAATAAAGTCCTCCACACTCTCTATTTTTTTTTTTTGATGTATATAAAATTAGCGTTACATAAGACTTTGACTATCTCACCCCCCTCACTTAATAACAGACAATAACTTCTATACAAACTTCATAATGTATACACAGACATATGAATAAACTCTGTATTAAGAAACTCTGTATGAACCACTACACAAACTTCATTCTCAGCACCTTGCTGGACGATGGAAACAAGCCAACTGTTCACATTATCGCTACCAAGCCTGTGCACATCGTCCTGCTGTTGGTCAACTCTGTCCACTCGGCCATGGCCAAACTTTTACCAACGGCGGTCTGGGGGGCAGTGTACTACGCTGTCACCTTAAAGTGAGTAGTACAAACAGACAGTATGCGAACCAAAATAAAAAGGATGTGCTTTAAAAGCGAGTACCATATATGGTACTCGAAAAATGTCAAATGATGCCGGACAATTGCTTGGGTCTGTCTTGGCATGATTTGACTTCCATCAAAAATTGTGTACTTGTAAACATGACTTCAATAAAATTGCTCGAACGAGTAGATGGTTACTTGTAAGCTGTTATGTTTCAGTCATCGTAAAATGAATTCAGGTGTGACTTTAAGAAGGTCGAATTGTTTTAGGTGTGATTCCGCTCTACATACGCGGGCCGGAAAAGGTTCGTGAATCAAAAAGTAACGGGCCGCTCAAGGAACATTGAATTACATCCATTGTATTGACTGTGTGGTGTGTTTCTCTAGGGGACTTGCTATTGACGAGAAGGGGGGTGGGGGAGAGTTGAGCGGGAGCTGGGCGGCTGTGAGCGGCACCGGCATTGCGTGTCAAAACGATCTAAAATATAAAATCTCCAAGCGGGCCGCCGTGGAATTATAAAACGTCGACCGGTCCGGGACGAGAATAACGTTTGAGGGGACCACTGAGCAACGGAATGAAACCTGAACTATACGAGTCAGCTACCTGTGTATGCATCAGAGCAGTCAGTGCAAGTAATGCGACGAAATACTGCGTGACGTTAGTAGTTCATATGATGAATAGGTTGTTTCACATTTTCTTGAACAGTCTAAACTTAGTATTACTATGCAGGGCTGGCCATAGGCAGATTTGACCGATTGCTCCTAGTTGAGCCCAGCGCCTGGTAGGGGCCCCCGCGATTTACATTTATATTGCTAGTAATATTTGTTTTTGTAAAAAAAAATAGAAGAGGGTTCTCGCAAGCATCCGTTAAAATGGGCCCCGCAATTCGTTAGGCCAGAACTGTTACTATGATGCATTTAGTTAAAACAACGCTATCAATTAATCAAGCTCCCTAGCCCAGCGAACAATCAAAGGGCATGTGACAGCAATCATTGGGCATGTGAAAAGCAATCATTGGGCATGTGACAGCAATCATTGGGCATGTGACAGCAATCATTGGGCGTGTGACACCAATCGTTGGGCATGTGACAGCAATCATTGGGCATGTGACAGCAATCATTGGGCATGTGACAGCAATCATTGGGCATGTGACACCAATCATTGGACACGTGACACCAATCATTGGGCATGTGACACCAATCATTGTGTTTGGATGGAGGGGGAAAACTGCTAGCCACACAATCATTCAATAAACCGTGGCCAGCCAAAACAGATCGATACATTATCACTCTTCATCTACCCCCCCCCAAACATGAGCGTATAAGAGAGTTTAAGTAAACTTGACTTTACTTTATTATCAAATTCAAGTTACTTCATTATGAATTAAAAAAAAAAAAAACAATTTCGAAATGAGCTATATTTTGTGATATAATTATTTCAGACTGAACTCTATTGTGATAGAAATGTCTAAATATTTTGAGATAACTATTTCATGCTATACTCTAATGTGACAGTAATGTATTTCAGGATGAACCCCACAATATTGGTCACGTCAAGCGAAGACAACAACGAGGTCAATGTCCAGCTGGTCATCGGTGACCCGTTTAAATTACAGATCGGCGGGAAAACCCTCAACAGAACACATCGAATCGTTACATTTTATCTAAACAGGTAAATCATCAGCCATTAACTTTGTCCACTTAGTCCTAGGACAGTGTAAAGCAAAGCCGTTAACGTATATATGTATATATATATATATATATATATATATATATATATATATATATATATATGGTAAAATAAATTGTATCAGTAATATGAATGCTCTATTTTTTTTTCCACATACAACAGAGTACAGTCTTACTCCATCTCAGCCTGTACAAGTAATGCTAAACAAGATGTAGGTGCCTTGATAGGTAATTATTTAATAATTTTTTTTTTATAATAGCACAGTACTAGTAACACAAGTTGTACACTATTTAGTTCGACAGTTGATGGGGGAATAGGACCAGCAGACCTCACAATTTAAAATACTATTTAGAGCCCAATATTCACTATCTTTTTGTCTGCCTCCCCCCAAAAAAGATAAATGTACCTTTGTTTAGGGCCGTACGACATATCATTTCCTAGGAACCCACGACATATCATTTCCTAGGGCCCCGTGACATATCATTACCTAGGGCCCCGTGACTTATCATTCCCTAGGGCCCCGTGACTTATCATTTCCTAGTTCCCCACGACTTATCATTGCCTAGTGCCCCAAGACATTTCATTTCCTAGGACCCCGTGACATATCATTGCATAGGGTCCAGTGACATATCATTTCCTAGGGCCCCACGACTTATCATTGCCTAGTGCCACAAGACATATCATTTCCTAGTGCCCCAAGACATATCATTTCCTAGCGCCCCTTGACATATCATTGCCTAGGGTCACGTGACTTATCATTTCCTAGTTCCCCACGACTTATCATAGCCTAGTGCCCCAAGACATATCATTTCCTAGGGCCCCCGCGACAAATCATTGTCAAGGTCCCTTAATATATATAGCCCACAACCCCCCCCCCCCAAAACGTAATGCTCTGCCTTGGTATATATATATGATACTAGTAATGGTTTAATACCCGTTGTTGCTTTTTATAAAAACCTCACTACCACTCAAAGCTGTTGTCGAACAAATGTTCAACAACGGGACGCCCCACCCCCCCACCCTTTCAGCGACTAAACCTTCTTATATAGTGCATTATCGAAATCTAGGGGGGGGTGTCCTCTACAAGGGGCCCATTTTGTCAGAGGCGAACCAATGCCCTCATTCATTTCATAATTCCTTTAACCACTCCTGTCGTTAAGAGATGATCTAACTGCAAGGCGTGCCAGCTGTTTCTGTCCGGACCCAAAGGTAAGATGTTTTCACCATTAGCTAACCTTGTTTTACTCTGTTCTGTTCCAACAACATATAGAATATAGTCAAACCATTGTGACTTAGATCCGCTTAAGGCCCTAAGCTGTTATTGTTTGTAAACGAGTCAATCGCGTACAGCTGTCCTTACTGTAGACAAATAATTTTTGTTTACTATTTGCTTGTTCGTCGATTTTTTTTTTGTTTTTGTTTTTTTTTTCCTCATCAGGGAGTAAAATAATGGCCAGCTACGCGGTCGGTGTATTAACTGGCAGCTGTTTCTCGAGGTCATCAGCATACAGGTGCCATTCAAATAAATTGACATCATCCAGCAACACTGACATGTTATTAGGTAAAAGTAAAGATGTGCATGTAGTTTGTATCTTGTCTGGGTGGAGTCATTAATTATAGATGGAGTCAGTCAGTCTGAAAGGAGTCAATAATTCAAAATGGAGTCAGTCTGGATGGAGACAGTCTCTTTACGGAGTCAAGCAGCCTGTATGGAGTCAATATTTATAGAATAATCGATGATTACGACGAGACTATGCATCAGCATCGAGAAGTTCAAAAAACAAATATCGAAACTGTGAAGTATTGGAACAGACATGGAAGTCAAATAAACTTAAAGCCGGAATCGTATTTCTCAGCCGATTCATCGGAACCCAATTTAAATTGATGATAGGCCTTCCGTTTTAAGAGTGATAGTTTTATGATCTATATTGCAATCGTATCGGAACCGTATCTGTTGATCAGTATTGATCATTTAGTGTATATATATGTTATAGGCAAAGTGTAAAATCCGGCATTCTATAGAATATCATATATATATATATATATTTATCGGAATCTATTATTGAAAGGAATCAATAGTTCATAGACATTCAAATCTGTATAGGTGAAAATGTTGTCGTCATTCCATCGCTAGTTCTTATAACAAAAGCCCATTTGATATTGTTGTGGTTAGCCCGTAAAAAATATAACTAGAAAACAACAAACACAAAAGTCTGCATTATATTACAATTTTAACTTGATCGGCTTCTTTATTTTTACAATGTTCTATAATATACATATATATATATGTCAGTTTTTTTTTTCGTTTGTATTTATTGCATAGAAGAAAACCGGTTTCTGAATCTTTATTTCGACGCAGAGCGTAGCCATGCATGAGAATGATTTGCACCTCAATGTATTCAAATCAATACTTCGACACATATGATCAAATTTGATACATCATAAATGAAATATGCCCTCGTGATTCGAACTTAGTTGCATTTAAGTCGAAATCTGTGTTGTATTTGTTTGCACGTATGAATATGTGATCCATAGCATGAAATATCACTTTAGAAAGCATCTTAATCGTAAAAGTAGTCTGTGTTCTATTTTTGTGTGTGTGTGTGTGTGTGCGCAAGAGTACGGGTTTCCCAAGAAGTACTTCGGCACAGAGTTCATCGCCTACGTCACGAGCGTCCACCAACCGGAAAGTGCGCAGCCCAACGGGGAGGTCATCATAGTGGCCGGCCAGCACCAGACAAAGGTCTATCTGGGCTCCAACACGACCCACGGCCTGAATCTCAGATACGAAGGGTCGTGGATTAACGTAAGTGCCGTCACATCTTGGGAATCACCCAATCGACCTAGGCATTGTGTTTAGTCTGTGGTTGCAGTGCTCGGTTTATATAGCTATTAGGTCCAATAATGGGATACAATAATGGGAAAATAAAGTTACAGGTGTAAATTTAAGCCTTTTGTGGGGCCCTTTAGCAGAGCAGTGGCCAGCTGCCGCGGCGCCCTGTGCAAACTAAATTTTTTGGCGCCCTCCTCCAAATATAAAAAGTGCAATTACAATTGACAGTTCTCTTACGCGGCCCCATCCTAGTTCGGTGCCCCATCATAGTTCGGCACCCCATTCTAGTTCGGCGCCCCCATCATAGTTCGGCGCCCCTTCCTAGTTCGGCGCCCCCATCATAGTTCGGCGCCCCTTCCTAGTTCGGTGCCCCATCATAGTTCGGCTCCCCTTCCTAGTCCGGTGCCCCATCATAGTTCGGCGCCCCTTCCTAGTCCGGTGCCCCATCATAGTTCGGCGCCCCTTCCTAGTTCGGTGCCCCATCATAGTTCGGCGCCCCTTCCTAGTTCGGTGCCCCATCATAGTTCGGCGCCCCTTCCTAGTTCGGTGCCCCATCATAGTTCGGCGCCCCTTCCTAGTTCGGTGCCTTGTGTGGGTGCACAACCCTCAGTAGCCCTCCTACACTGCTGCCCTATAGTAAATCTTTACCTATTCTTCCAGTGCGTGCTTTCAGATACTTTTTTTTTATATTAAGTGGTTAGAAAGAAAAAAATGTATACAGCATGGCCTAGGTGACCTAATGGCGCTCTGTCCGTGAGCATGGTCATCCGGAAGTAATCCCATGCTGCAGGCTGCATAGTTTATTTAATGTGTGTCCACTAATCTGATTGGATTCCCCCGTGGTGACTAACACAGTGACATTTGAATTTGGACATTTTAATCTTCAATAATCGTATAAATAGATTAAGAACTTTATTCCTCATATTGACAAAATGTTGAGTTTTCTGACATATACAGGCGTAGAGTTGTTATAGTATCCATTTATTTTAAAAACATTTAATTACACATTAAAAATTTTCAGCGGCCCCACTGGAAAGACGTTTGCGACCCACGAGCGGGGGGCCGCGACCCACACTTTGAGAACCTCTGGGCCAGAAAAAAATAATTTTATTTATTGGTTGATAGATTAATTGATTGATAATATTTCAGTGCTTGCAATTCCAGGTACTTAATACTGCAGCACAAGTTATAAGAACCACAAGGCCATCCCTGGTCTATTTGGTGACCTGGTCACACTGTGACGGTGAATATTCAAATTTCAATTCTCCCTCCACGACCGTGCTCATTCCACAGGAACTCTTCCACAACTTCTACATGATGAGGTACGATTGGTTGTACCTGACCGCATACTCCTGCACTTTTGTCTCTCATGTAAGCCTGCAAGGGCGTCTCTCCTGAATGATGAACAGAAAGTAGTAAGAAGTAATTTAATAAAAAAAAAGGAAAATGTCGTCCTAAACAGACCGATACAATCAGGGAAAGCGGTGCTGTTTAGGCCAATGCATATTTTCGAAAAATCGCGCACTTTAATATTTGTGATAAAGAAATTTCTATTCATCCATATTATTATATAACACTAGCTGTACCCTGCAAAACATTTGCATAGAGTTATATTCCCTTAGGTTAGATCGGTGGGCTAGGTTATTTTTTGGTTTTGGGCAGTTCCGATTTTTTTTCATGATTGTTTTTTAAACTGGAATACTGTTGTAGTAATTATTTCCTTCCGATTTAACGCATAACCCAAAGTTGCTATTATTTTATTAGATTTCACTTTTTCGACTCAACGCTTTACAAAATACACAATTAAATAAAACCATTATTCTAGAAACCAATTTGAGCGTAAATTGAAATGTTAATGATGTCTAATTCAGACATTGTGGTGTTGTAATTTTTTTTTTATCTTTTTTGTTTATTTTCAGACTGATTCATAGACACCCTAACACAATCTTAAGCTTCATTGTTGTTTACGATACAAGCAGTCAAGAACCTTTTATCGACGATACTGAAACGGAAATACGGCCTAAGTAATACATTACTTTGACAACTCGAAATTTTTTTTCTGACACCAGAATTATCTAAGGTCAGCTCGTGGCAGAGCAAGTAATGGGTCACTGAGCTTGACCCATGACCCACCAAGTTCTTGACCCAGACCCATCATGTCCCATGACCCATTGAATGTTGTTATTTTCAAGATGGCGGCCGTCGCCATAGAAACCATTTTGAAATTTTAAAAAATCGCGCGACGACGGGTTTATTTTTAGGGTCGGGCGGAGACTAAGGATGGGTCGTGGGTCAGGGAACATTGACCCATGACCCATGTGACCCATCCAATTTTGCGACCCATTTGACCCATTGATCCATTACTTGCTCTGGCCCGTGGTCTAGTGCACCGGTTAACGCCTCCGTGTTATCATATCAAAAGATGAAACATATAGAGGACGTGCCCGACACTCTCCCTGTGTTTTTTTTTAGATCAGTGGTCTTAAACCTTCGGGGCCGCGGAAAGTAACGGTACCGTGGATTGAATTCTACTGGGCCGCCCAAGAAACATTAAATGATTTTGTTTCCATTCACTGTGAAGTATTTCTCTTGGGATTATGCGACTTTCTATGGACGAGAAATGGCTAATACTCCACCCTTACAGCGGGCAGCGGTGAAATTATCAAACGACGACCGGTCCGTGGCGAGGAAAAAGGTTGGGGACAAATGCCCTAGATTATTCTCAGAAAAAAAAATTCGGTCTCCGTTACCGAAACACTTCATTACTGCTAACCGTTAATTGGGTATCGATACATGTAACCCAAATAGAAATAAAAAAAAAGAAAAACTGTATAATCTTACTTGTGGATCGCTTTGAGCAGTCTGTGCATAATTTAGTATCGATCCTCCCCGTGCTTGTTCCTCAACAGCTCTCAGATCAAACCAGTTTTGGGCAAGACGGGGTGGGCAGTAGGTTACTTACCAGTGACGTCACAGCTGTCCACCCTGAGGCTCAAGAGCTGGTCACACTTTGGCTGCTACATTATTCAAATGTCCAGATCCCTCGGCGCGTTGACGTTCGCCGATTTCATACCAAAGGAAATATATCATGTGAGTAAAATTGAAAGTGTCTTTGCAATTTATCAATTTAACGTGTTGCCTTTGTCTACTAGTCATTGATCTGTCATATATATTTTGGACGGATGGCCAGGCGGCTTAGGGCAATCTACAGTCGCCTGGGACTTCCAAAGGGCCCCCAGCACAATAACTCCCAGCGCACTTGCACTTTGTTTCGGGAGGCTATTTTTTTTCAGTTCACCTCATGTTTAGGTTTAGTCAAAATGTATTGAAACACTGTTGTTAAAAATGTATTTGAGTATTTGACTTTAGTTCATCAATACATTCACCAAATGTAATTAAACACTATTAATAAAATGTATTGATTCATTTGACTCTAGTTCATCAATACATTCACCAAATGTAATTAAACACTATGTTTAAAATGTATCGATTCATTTGACTCTAGTTCGTCAATACATTCACCAAATGTATTAAAACACTATGTTTAAAATGTATCGATTCATTTGACTCTAGTTCGTCAATACTTTCACCAAATGTATTAAAACACAATTTTTAAAATATATTCGATTCATCGTCTCTAGTTCGTCAATACTTTCACCAAAGCCCCACGACGTACAGCGACATCTACAACGTCAACCACGACGACCACTCCATCGACAACGCCCACCTCCGCAACCGTTCATGCGGCGACAGCCACTCGCGCACCGGTCCCAGGCTCTTCGCACGCTCCGCCGGTGACCTTCGCTTCGGACACCACAAAAAAGCCAGTCACCTGCGTCAGGTCGCCGATGGTCAGTCCCAATGACACAATAGACAACGACTGCGACGGGAAGGTAGACGAGGAGGCACTGGATGGTGTAGGTCAGTTTCATATTTGTTAATAAATTAAAACAAATTGCATAGCATATATAAGGTTTACCCACACGCGGGCTAGCCGAACGTGGCCTGCCGGGATAAGCAAAAGCTCGGGAAATGATAAATCTTATGGCTGCCCGTGAAACACAAGTGGTAAATGAAAACAATGGGTTTATCGAGTAAAAGGGGGGGGGGGATGGAGGTTTAAGAAAGATACACTGACACTGTCTCGCTTGACATGAATGGAGGCTTGTGGAATACACAATAGTTATATTTTCTTTTTTTGATCGCAAACTGATTAAGATTCTTCGTAGGGGAGGTTTTTTTGTAGGGGGGAGGGGGTAATTCAAATTGGATCTTCTCCGGTATCCTTGATAGAGGATCATTTGTAGAAGTTCTTTGTAGGGGTCCGTTATATGGGGATCAAATTGGGTCTTCTCAGGGATCCTTCATAGAGGATCCTACTTAGACGTTTTTTACGGAGAGGTCCATTGTGGGGGGGGTCCTTCGTAAGGGATTTTCGAAGGGTATGCTTTGTTGGAGATCCTTCTTATAAGGATCCGTTATGTCCCTACATTATGTAACCTGAACACAACGTAAAAGCTTATTAGGTACTCAGCTTGCCTTTAATTTCTTTTTTTTTTGTGTAAGGGAAGTAATAATAATAATTATTTATCTACGTGCGTTAAAAGGGACGTTTCCCTAATTGAGAAAGGAAACTGTTTTTATTTTAATTGCAGTAAGGATCAAATGATTTTTTTTAATATATTAAAAGGTTTATGTTTGTGTGCACAGTTGACGCATTTGGTGGTTTTTTTTTTTCTTTTTTTAAACACAGATAACGACAAAGATGGCCGTACGGATGAAGATGCCTACGTCATTGCTGGTATTACAATCAATTGTGAATGAAACTTTCCATATTCATGGGTGGGGGGTGGAGGGGTCGAGATGGACGGTCCACCGTCCATGTGGTGTGAGCTGACAGACCTGAAGGACCAAGGTCCGAGTTTCGTTGAAAGACTCTGGACTTGCACAGGTCGTCGACGTGAACGGTCCAATCCACGCTGCTTAAATTCGTACCGTTCATTTTGCTGCGGACGCGAAGACCTCCAGAAGAAGTGCCTTAACGGCCTGTGCTGTGGTAGTATAGGGAAATAATTAAAGGCGAAAAAAGTCCCATTTAGTGGATTAAAAAGTCTAAGATATATACGTTTAATCCCTACATCGACATTATATAGGATACAGAGATAAACTTAGCATTTGTACAGGGAAAAATAATACGAAGTGGCTACGGTTACGGCAAACGCATGCAATGTAGACGAACTATTTTTTTTAGAGGTGAGAAATAGGATTAGGGATAGTGTTAGGGTTAGGGATAGGGATAGGGTTAGGGTTAGGGTTTGGGATAGGGATAGGGATAGGGTTAGGGTTATGGATAGGAACAATTATCTACAGCTTCACCCCGGAATAAAAAAAATTCGGCAAAAACAATAGTCCGTCTACAGCGCTCGAGCGCATGCGCGTTTGATGTAGCCGTAGCAACTGCGAAAATAATATGAGAAGAAAGAATTAATAATAAAAAATTGAAGTTTCAAAATTGACTGACGGGGATATCGCTAAGATTTATGGATACATCACTTTTTATGAAGATTTTAACATTTTTTTTATTAGTTTGAAAGTATATGCAGGCATTATTTTCATTTCATAGTTGGCACACACACACACATATATATGTGTATATTTACATGTTGACAGTGGACGGGCACTGGGCACCATGGGAGGAGTGGCTGTGTACGGAGAACTGCAGTGACACTCACATGTCCAGACGAAGGTTGGTGACCTTGATGTTGTCATGGCCCGTCAACTCAGAAGCGTAGTGACGGGTGGGAAAGCTTGGGGGGAGGGGTGGCATCAAGCCCCCCTCCCCTGGCGCTACTCACAAAGGGGCGCCAAATGGTATATTTCACATATAATAATATTATATGGTTTTTCGGATGGGGGAAGCTCTAAAAAAATGTTATCGTGTCTCGGGGCGGGTGATAAGCTCGGCTACGTCACTGCGTCGACACATATTTTACTTCCGCGACCCACGGTCCTTTAAAACTCCATTATTATTTTTTGTTTCCAAACACAAAACACCACAGACTGTGCGACAATCCACTTCCGGCCTATGGGGGACTTGAGTGTCATGGCGTCGACTTGGAGTTTCAACCTGGAGAGTGTTATAAAAATAATAAAACATGCCCAACAGGTAGGCGTTAAAAATCAATCTATTTTAGAAGTTTAGACAGGCTATCGATCTATAATATTAATGTAATAATAATACTAATAGCGATTTGGGTTCTGGTTAACATTTCAAGAGTGGCTCCACCCTAGAGATTAGAGTATTAGTTGTTGTTTTGTTGAGGAGCGGGCGGTTGGGGGCAGCCCCGTGGCGTGAAAATTCTACAGCAGGGGGGCAGGCAATAGCGGGGGGGGGGGCGGGCAGGTAATACATTTTACTAAGTAGAGAAAATTAGCAGAGGGGGGCAAGACAAAACGCAGGAGGGGCCCAGCCCCCCTGCCCCCGCACGCTACGGGCCTGGTTGAGGGGGTAGCGGCTGGGAGAGGATAAGATCGGGGGAGGGGGTGTTTGGACTGTTTAAGAAGTACATTTCACCTGTTTCAGACTGTGCCATCAATACCTGGTACGAGGGCTGTACCAGGACCTGCATATCCTGCGAGGGCGACTGCAACAAATTCAACGGATCCTGCATGACCTGCATGCCAGGCTACAGGAATCCAAAGCGTGGGTGCAAACAGCGTATGTGTTTAATGTGCATCTGTTGGTTTTCTTCATATTGTTTCGTTCTATGTAATTAATTAATCCAACTTTTGGCAAGTATTTGTAATGTATTTTTACTAACAGGTATGACCCAGGATTCATGAAATTTATACATGTCATTTCAAAGTTTTGTTTTAAATATGACTATACAATCGTAGGATTTAAATGTCCCGCAAATTGTGCCCCGTTCTTTTTGAGCCAATAATGGCCCGTTCTCTTTGTGTCAATAATGGCCCGTTCTCTTTGTGCCAATAATGGCCCGTTCTCTTCGTGCAAATAATAACCCTTCTCTTAATGCAAATAATGACCCATTCTCTTTGTGAAAAATAATGGCCCGTTCTCTTTGTCCCCCGCAGCTTGTGACAGTCACAGTTACGGAGCTGGGTGCAGCTTCAGCTGTAAAGAGAAATGCGGCACAATCTGTGCAGAGCCGGTGTATGGTGATTGTCCTGATGGTAACGGACATTCCGTCGTCTGTTTGTTTTTTGTTTTTTTTTCGCTTTTTTAATGAGGTCTCTTTATAATATAAATATTTCAGTTTTTAATTTGCGAAAATCATCAATGATTCTAAAAAAAAAAGGGATTTCGAAGTAATCATTAAAAAAATTATAAACTGTCTAGTGCAGTGGTCGGCAAAGTGCGGTTCCGGAGCCACATGTGGCTCTTTGGCTCCTTAAGTGCGGCTCTGGCATTTAGTTTTATTTAGTACATGTATACAACGTATTTAGTGTACTACTTATTTAGCGTAATAAAAGTTTACTAAACAAGAGGATTTGGCTCCCAATTATTTTTTTAATTGTTGTTATGTTCATATTTGGCTCTTTGGCTGATAAGTTTGCCGACCACTGGTCTAGAGGATTATAAGGTTTTATCTTATTTAAAAAAAAATTGCCATATTAACTTTCGATCTAACTTAATTGTATTTTAAGGTTAACTCATTGTTGAAACTGATATAGTCTCTTACTGCTTTGATAGAATATATTTCTTAAAAGTATATTATTTTTAATGAGTTGTTCCCCCCCCCCTCCGGTCTCTCCACAGTTTCTTTACTCCCCCTGCTGCTTATGTTGGTGTTTGTCGTCGTGCCGTGCTCCATTTTAATATGCATGTAAGTGCCGTTGTTTTTAATTACTCAATTTTTTTAAACATTGCACTACTCTATTTCGTAACCATGGTCTTAGCCTGAAGGAAAAGGGATACAACTCAAGGCTTTGTCAAGTAGTGTCGAAGTATAGATGAAAAGGGGGAATAATAAATATGTCTGAGTAGTGTCCCTTCACGATGGGTCACGGCCTTATGATATTTGCATTTTATGAAAGCCATACAATCAGAAAATTAAAAAAATATTCAAATGTTGCCTTGTTAAAAAAAGCACATTAATCTCTTCTGATCAAATAATTTTTTAAAGATTTTCTTTGGTAAAATGTTTATGTTTGTATTGAAGTCTTCAATTCACCCTAACCTCGCTGGCCAAACTAAAAGAAAGGAATAATGCAGGATAATACAAAAGTGTTACGCGAGATGGGTGGAAAGGAGCAATAGTAATAAGAGAACGACACCCTTACAGGCAGTTCCGCCGAGAGAGGGTGCGAGAGGGGGGCAAATGCCCAGGGGCCCGGCGAGTTTTAGGGGCCCGGACTGAGCTGGCCAATAAACTTTTGAAAGTATTATTATCAGCACGGGGTGGG
The DNA here is from genome assembly GCA_021962125.1 of Bulinus truncatus. Classification (NCBI taxonomy): domain Eukaryota; kingdom Metazoa; phylum Mollusca; class Gastropoda; family Planorbidae; genus Bulinus; species Bulinus truncatus. Next base: position 265,586 of record JAGDYQ010000143.1, read on the forward strand.
GGGCTCGTGACAGCCCTGCCCAGGGCCCCATATTTTTGTCGGTGGGCCTTCTTACATGGACCTATCTTTAACTGCCACTATTCAGATGTTGAAATTGTTTATATGTGGAACTTAATAACATACTTGACCTATTTTTCTTTTTCAGGCCAAAAAGTACAGGTCACAGAGACGTTGGCTCAGAATACGACCCGACGGCAACTCGGACGTCCCGGTTCATATCCACCACTGAGACTTTCAGCTCTGGCAGCGGTAGCTACAGCAGCAGCAGTAGTGCCGGCGAGATGCTCGGCGCAACCGCTAGGCGCGGCACCAGGGTCGAAGTAGCCGAGGGCGACGTCGCAGAAGGGGGCGGCAGGGAGGAGGAGAACGGGGTGCTGATGGACGAGATTCAGAAGTCCCTGTTCGCATCCATGTTCGCGTCCAGGGGCCGCCGCCGCTCGTCCGTGTTGCAGGCGCAGTACCACCAGTACCAACACAACCGCCACTTCCACATCGGACACACCCACCGCCACCACAAGCACCGCAGGAAGGACGAAGGCAGCACGGTGGACCCTTCCGAAGACAGGGAAGGGTCATTGAAGTCCGCTCTGGAAAGCATAGTGGATAATAACTAACGGCAGCACAATGGGGGCCCTTCCGAGAACAAGATAGTGGGGTCCTGCCGAGAAAAGGAAAATGGGGTCCTACCGAGAACAGGAAAGTTGGGTCCTTCCGTGAACAGGAAAGTGGGGGTCATTCCGAGAACAGGAAAGTGGGGTATTTCCGAGAACAGGATAGTGGGGTTCCTCCGAGAACAGGAAAATGGGGTCCTGCCGAGAACAGGAAATTGGGGTCCTGCCAAGAACAGGAAAATGTCGTCCTTCCGAGAACAGAGAAGTGGGGTATTTCCGAGAACAGGAAAGTGGGGGTCCTTCAGAGAACAGGAAAGTGGGGTTCTTCCGAGAACAGGAAAGGGTCAAAGTCTAGCATAGAGGATACTTAGGCAGTACAAGGCCACTTTTGGATGATCATGGCATTTCGTCCACAACCCTGCTTAAACTCTGACCTGAAAGTTGGCAGCAATGAGCCAAGTGCGGGCAATTCCAAAGATATTGACTATTTTTTCAATACTGGGTTGACAAGTTTTTGAACAAATTAATTGTTTTTTTTTTAAATTCTGTTTTCTAGGACAATGAACAGAAAAACCCTAACCCAGCTTTATTAAAGCTTGCTGGTGACGACACATGTTTAGGTTATAGGTTGATTTTATCTGGACGATATGTCCATCTTGGTATCTTTAGCAGCTATTACAGATATTTGTTACATGAAAGGGACAAGGAAAGGTGAAGATGTTGGGAAAATGCGCTCTTTGCTGTTAACTAACACAGCATACATAGACCAGTTTCTGTATGCACTTCTTGACTCACGAAAATGTACGTTCGATTAACCAGACGGTTTTAATTGACTGATATGATTATATCCAGGTCAAATTATGTATGCACCTTTACAATGAACGGAGTCGCATGAGCAAATCAAGGCCCTTCCTTATCCCACTGTATTTCTGCTCGACCTTCGCCCTACCCTTGCATGTAAACGACTATAGGCAGAGGCGTAGTGAGGAGTGGGTCAAGGGGGGCCTCATTCTCGGGCCCTTCTCACAAAGGGGCGATAAATGGTATATTTTACGTATAATATCATGTGGTTTTCGGATCGGGGGTCCGTTAAAAAGGCATTAAATAGGTATTGTGCCTCTTGCGCGAGCTGAACTCTCTACGGCACTTACAATCGGCCCTTGCTAATTTAACTGAAAGTAAACCTGTATACCTCCCCCCCTTACGACAAATCACACACACAAATGAACTGTAAATGAACATAATATGAACATAATCCCTAAATTTTATCCGAAGTAACCCCATTCTGCTCACTTCCCTAATTACTCTTAGAAGTGGCGAATTCAAATGTGCTGCACAATTCATTAAGCATAGAATTTAAAGCCCGGAGACGTTTGTTATTTTTCTTTGTTTTTTTTTTTAAATATTAAACGTATATCTTGGATGAATTCAATGAGACATGGAATTACCCCTGTGTACTTAACAACCACATTCTAATTAAATACCTAACAAATGCATTAAATGTAATGTAAAAAGAAAATTCCCACTTTGCCTTCAAGACGATTTTTTTTATCTTAAATAAAGCTTGGCTTATAATAGCGAAATATATTTTACCTAGGATTCTGTTGATGAATTAAAAAGTCAAATTAATGAAAAAAAAAATAAATGTAAAAAAAAAAAACTGGCATTATTTTATAGTAAAACATGTTTACATTTGTGTTCAAATTTATCGACATTGGAGATGGTCTGTAAATTTAAAGTAATATATCGGCCGAAAAGGGTAAAACCTTTTTTTTGTTTTTCCAAAGCATTTTTTAAATATTTTACAATCAGGTGATAGAGATGCAAACAATCAACTGATTGAATTCAATTATTAAATGCTATTCACGTGAAACGCTACAAGTCAATATAAGAAGAAAAAGCGCTAATAAGGAAGAACTAATAAAATAAATAATTTTTGTTCAACATGGCACATATTATTGTTCTTTGTCACAATACAAAGAAATATACTTTTGTTATATTTAAAACAAAAATAACTTATCTGGATTTTCTTTTAATATAAATATATACGTGTTTTACATTAATTGTGTTTATGTTTATACAAAATTTGTATGTCATTAAATTTTAATAAAATAATTTGTATATCCTCATGTTTACATGTATTTACATTTTATGAATTTTTGCAAAGTGCCTATACTAAAATCGGTATAGTTTACTTATTACGCCAATAATGTTGTCAAAGTGTTACATGACAGTGGAGGCCCTAGGTCTCTGTGGCAGTGGGGGCCCAAGGAACAGAACAACTTGTCAAGGCCCTCATAGCAATATATTTGATATGGGGCTCTGTGGCAGTGGGGCCGACGGAAGAGAACAACTTGTCAAGGCCCTCATAGCAATATATTTGATATGGGAGCTCTGTGGCAGCGGGGCCCTAGGCTGCCCCTTGTGTGCCTATAAGATGGGCTCTGGTAGAGTGTGCCTATAGATAGGCTTAACAGCGAAAGCCATGAACCCAAGGCCACTACACCTACTGCCTGATCTGATGCTTTAGGGGCTTCAAAAGGTCTTTGGCTCATGCTCTCTACCGCCTTCCGTGTTTTTTCTGATTATATTTCTACGAAAGATATTTTCACATGAGGCCTAAAACGTGTGAGTGTATGTCTAATGGGGGGTTATAGTTCAAAATAATGTTTTGCTTTCTTTAACAAAAAAAAAAAACATTTAAATATTGCCTTAGTGTGTGGGAAGACAGTCCAATACACAATGTGACAGTCTATAATCAGGCATTTCTGACCGTTTGGAATACTTATAAAAAAAAAAATATTTTTTTTTAAATTTTCACTTTTTTTATAACAATTACAAAAAAAATCAATATTGAATATAAAATGTTCGCCAAAATTTCAATACACAAAATAAACCATTTCGCCTACTTGTAAATGTTTTACAGTTCTTGTCAATTCCATAGCACGATTAGAAATTACTAAACAATTCTGATTAAAATGCTATTTCGTCTTGTACAATCCTCACTCTTGATGGAGAGGCTGAACGGAAGTAGAATTACTTCCCTAGACCATAGAATATGTTTATTCTTACAAAAAAATAAACAACAACGCGTCTACAGCCAAGTAATATTGAAACTGATAATAACATATGAACTGTTGCTGTAAAAAAAAAAAAACAACCTAGAGAACGTTGAAAACACATGAAGTGATGTATGTATGTAAGTATGGCTGGTTTTTATTACACACAAGACAATATACTTAACCTTTTTTTTTTAATTGTTAAGCTAAATCAGAAGATAAACGAATAACATTAATTAATAATAGCTTCATTTCATGCATTCATTAGTCGAGGAAATGTTTTATCATCATTGATAGCCTTCCATAACCTTTTAAACAGCTGTTTACTGTACTCTAAGAATGCTACTATTTTGGTCTAAAAAAAAAACCTACATAATGCAATGTGTTCCTGTTAATCAACGCTCTATTTTCTCATCGCTTAAGCTATTGACACAAAATATAGTGGTGATGGACGTCATCTTTTATTTATCTACAGCAATCTTTCCTAGGATCATTGATAACTGGTGGTTGTTGGTAGTGTTTGTAAATGTTGTCTTGGTCACTACAGGTAGGAAAGTAAAATTAATTTTTTTTTAATATGTCTTTATTAGTGTCCTATTTTGGATTGCATTTGCTAAATTGTATCTCTGTATATCTATATATCCATCAGTATATCTATCTATTTGCGAGCTGGCTGGCTATCAGTCTAGCTCAATTATTATTAAACCTCTAGCTATCTATCAAGCAATTCATCAAGGAATCTATATATCTAAATCGGTCTATCTTAATTATCTATCGGTCAATCCAATAAAATCTATATCTATCTGTCAACGTTTTTAACTGTCTATCAGTATCTCTATCCGTCTATCTGTGAGTGAGCATATCTAAAAGTAAAACTCGCTTATCTTAATAGGTGCGTGCGCATCCAATGAGCTGTCAATTTTTACACTCGCCTTTTGAGTGTTGCATACAGTGCCGTTAATCCAGTGTTGTATACACTGCTGTTGATAGAGTATTGTATGCGCTGTTGAGAGAGTATTGTATGCGCTGTTGATAGAGTATTGTATGCGCTGTTGAGAAAGTATTGTATACGTTGTTGATAGAATATTGTATAAGCTGTTGATAGAGTATTTAATACGCTGTTGAGAGAGTATTGTATACGCTGTTGAGAGAGTATTGTATACGCTGTTGAGAGAGTATTGTATACGCTGTTGAGAGACTATTGTATACGCTGTTGATAGAGTATTGTATACGCTGTTGATAGAGTATTTTATACGCTGTTGAGAGTGGTTTTTTTATGTTTCCGTATAATTATATAAGTAAATCATTTTTTAAACCTGCAGACAGACTTCAGATTTCATCAGTTGGGAAAAAATTTCTACTCACTCTACCGGAATTCCCGCGAGCTCAGTCTGGCGATCGAGCTAAGTATTTCCTGCACACTTCAAGTCTAGAGAACGCCACAGTTAGTAATTGATAATCACATATAGGACTCTTGTCTATCCGGTATAATGTGGTGGATACTACCCTATCCGGATATACACGAGCTGCATGAAAAAAGATCTTTTGCTTGACGTTCAAAGATTAAAAAAAAAAAAATCCTTTTTGCGTCAGGAAATATTTATTTTTTTTTTTTTTTACATATTAAAATGACGAAATAATAAGTTTCCATCAGACATGAGAGTTCCACAGCTGTATAAACTCCTTCCATAGACACCTGTATCATCTGTACCTTTCTTTTTTGGTGGTGGAATGGGAGGGGGGTAGGGGGTATTTTTACAGATCCACGCAATCATCCCCACATTATTTTTTGCTCTCACCCTATACACATCTGTACAGGTCTACACAACAATGTTGCGCATTCACACCTTTACACCCTCGGTCCTTATCGCTATTGGACTCCCCCTCCTCCTTCTCCCGGTCCTGACTTCCTCCCAGCCATATTCTCCTGAAATCAAATGCTAACCCCGGCAGGTACTTTTCGTAGTGCCCAAAACAAATATCTCCTTGTCTAGGACCTTCAAGTTGGCAAATACAGACCTGAAGGTACACATGTGTGTGCACGTGTTCAGGTGTACGTCATGCAATTCTCTCTTCACCTTTTTTTTTGGGGTTTTTATTTCAGATCGTATTAAAAATTATTAATTTAGAGTCCAAGTCACATGACACCTATCAAGTTTTCAATGACCGCGGGACATCCAATGTCCTGGACATCGACTCTGTGTGTTCCTGGTAGGTAGGATGGCTAGTATATTCAAATGCCTTCTGTCCTAGAATGTCCATATGAAATATCATCAACGCTTTTCAACCTTATGTCAACAGTAAACTTTAATTTTTTTTTTACTCTAGACGTTTCAAATAAAGCAGCTCTTAAAGCATGGGGATTTGAACCTTATTGAAATCAAGATTATTGCTCAAAGTTGCAAACAAAAATACTTCATCGAAGGAAAATGTGTTAAAGACGCGCGATCCGCCAAATTTATTTAATAAAAAACAATTCTAATTTGTTAAATTTCTATTTTTTTATGGAAAACTCAAAGCGAACCTGTGATAAAAAAAACATTGACATAGTTCAGATCCGTAGTTGTGGATAGTGTAACTAGGTGACAGCCTAGTACTACCCCTTCCACTCTTTGAACCCCCAAATATCAGCAAAAGCCTGCCAAAAGCCCTATGCTGTTACATTTTTGGGCCCTATGCTAAGTTACATTTTTGGGCCCTATGCTAAGATACAATAGGGGGCCCTATGCAAAGATACATATTGCGGCCCTATGCTAAATTACATTTTGGGGCCCCATGCTAAGATACAATAGGTGGCCCTTTGCTAAGATACATCCTATAGGCTTATGCTAAAATATATTTATGGGCAATATGCTAAGAAACGCTTTGGGGCCCTGTTTAGAAGCGCTTTTAATCCCCCCCCCCAATGCAAATTTTTGGTCCCTAATAATCTTTGACAACTGTGGACCAATTCACTCTCCACCAACGCTTATACTACAAAGCCATTTGAACAAGGGACCGCCCCTGACAAGTGATTAGACTGCTCTTTATTTTTAACGAGCCTGACTGCTATCAATTTACTCATGTCAGAATGTGAACTCACCCGTAGAATATATATTATAACTAATTAAAAAACATCTTGAGTCAATGGTGTGTTAAGAAAGTTAGTACTTTTTAAAAAGCTGCAGATTTTTAAAAATTGCATTGGGCTAGGCGACAATAGAAGTACCGATAGGAGCCCCGCCCTCCCTAGCAATGGGGTCCCAGGCATTTGCTTAGTTTGCAGATCCATAAGAACGAATCTGATGGCACGGGCCTGGTAATAACTACATGATTCTGAAAATAAAAATAAAATTGTCTATTCCTCATATGACGTCAGTGAAATCAAAAATGTATCAAATATAGTTGTCAGTGTCTCTAGTGCCGTGGACATTGGACTGACCCTGATGGCAGGGATACAAGAGAACCGACTGGCGAGTTTCGCTGTGCTGCCCACAGAGCACTGGGGCACGGAATACACAGGCGTCTCCTTCAGGTGATTTCTTTTTTTTTTTGGATTAAAAAAAAATGCATTTGTTAAATTATAACTTTATGTTTCAAACTTTCTGGCTGTTTCGCACGACACTACGCTATTATTTGAGAACGCAGTTTGCGATGAGGTTAAAATCTTATGGCACATCAATCAAATACGGCATGGCTGTCTGCGATGATTTTATAATGACCCTGCTCTATTCGAGGTGCAATTTAGTACATATTAGCACTGCATTCTGTAGGCGAATTGGGCTGTCTGTGGAGAAAAAACTGCATTCTGGGACAAAATTGCATTCTTCGATAAACCTACATTATGTGGCAACATTGCATTATGTGACAACAATTATATGCGGTGAGCAAGCAGTCTATAATAAATTTTACACAGCTATCAGCGATGCTTTATGTGGTCTGTTATGGTATTTCAGTCTGCGAATACACCCTAAAAAATTGATGATATCGCTAAATATTGTGGCACTACAGTTTATGAAGTCAGTTTGTAACAGCAATTTAATCTGCAATGACCTATAATTTATTGACAAGACCTATAATTTATTGACAACTATTCCATTTAGAGATAGCTGTAATTCTGTGAAGACATTATAATCGGGGATTTCATTAAATATGTAAAGACAGTATCGATACATATACTGCTGTTGATGTTTGTTTTGTTATTGCATGAATTGATTGTTCGGTGCTTTCTATTTATTATCGCAGAAATACCTTAACATTGATCCTGATAGGGGAACACTCAGACCAGCAAGTCAGACTGGCGTGCGGAGAGTTAGAACAGAGCTCTGTGGTAGGCACTACGAGGTATACGACTTAAAAAAGTTTTTTAACGATTTTTTCCCACAGAAGAAAGTGAGTTGTACATAACTTGCCGGCTTGGCGCAAGGGGGAGGGGGGTGATTATTTATCGTCAAACCATAATGAATAAATAAGAAAAAAGCTCACAAGCACACGACTTACATAAATGTGTAACCCTAATGAATTGCGCACTCCTTACAAATTGTGCACGTATTACACACTGGGACATATGCGTGCATAAACGTTATGCAAACACACTTTCATGCCAGAGAACCCCATTATCAGCCAGATGGCCTAAACACACTTCTGTTAAACTTAGTCGGGGATCGAACGCGAAATCTGCATTCCACATACATCAGCAAGCTTACAGACTAATCCACTATGAAACAGTTTGCTTTTTTTTCGAAAAGAACAACGAATCTTATGAACATCTCATTTGATTGGATGGTTAATGAAGTAACTGATTAGATAATTTCTTCGATCTCAACTACAGCGATATATACTCGGAAAACCATCTATTTTATTTAAAGTACACTAATTCTTCAAGCTGCCTCCATCTATCTTCATGTATGCCACGTCAACCATTTAGAAACGTAGCTCGTATATGATGAGGTCTGAGGGAGGCCTGGGAGTGTGCCTGAGTGAGGTCTGAGAAAGGTCAGGCTGAGTGTCGGGGTAAGGTCTGGCTTTGGCCTGAATGAGGTCAGGGTGAGTGTTTTGGGTAAGGTCTGGCTGAGGTCTAAGTGAGGTCAGTGTGCGTGCCTGGGTAAGGTAGATCGAGTCGTTCACTGACTATCTGCAGTCCGAAGATTAAATAAACTGTTTGAGCGTTAAACCGATCATGTCTTCCCCACACCCCCCTCCCCACACACCCTAGGTTCAATAATTGCAATACTATTTATGCTTTATTATCTTTTGGTAAATTTTGTCTCCTCGTCAGCCCATGGGTGATACGAAAAGATTGGTGCCCAGCAAACAGCAAGGAAGATTTTACAGGTGAATGGGTTTGTGTCACTTTGACTTCTGAGTTGTTGTTTGTTTTTGTCCATTTCTGTATTTTATATAGGTAAATACGAATTCTCCAGGCAAGAGATTAATACGTACATTAGTACTAAATCCAATGTACTGCTACTCGACAATGGTTTTTTGTAATTTTTTTTTCTTAAAACCATTTAAAAAATATTTTTTTGACGTTATTTGAAAGACTGAAACATGAGAGGTCACCCATGAGATCAAGCAGAGCTGAATATTATTGAGCCACAACACAGCCCCATGTATAAAGATTTCTTAAAACAAATTTAATTGAATATAAAAAAAAAGGTGGCTCATATGGGAGCCGGATAAATTCCAGACATAATTGCGGCTCAACAATTCAAATTTGAACTATTTGACTAAAATATTGTGACAGTTAATTCACTCAAGGTTCTCACATTTTTTCGTTGCAGGTTTTTCTTTAAGTAGCCCCCGACCGTTTGCAGCAATAGCTCAACATTTAGTGGACCGCGACGTCACTGACTGCACACCTAATGGATCCTCTCTGGCCATGGTAGCATAATTTTTTAGCTTCTTTCTATCAAGTTTTGATGTCTTTTAACGGTTATTTATATATTTGGTGGTTGCCGACCTAAATTTCATTTGTTCAGATCACGGTTTGGACAATATCCATTTGTTTTCTCATACGGTGCACGGAGAAGCGTTGCGAGCTTAACTCGCGCCCGGGGCCAAATACCTTTTTAGCGCCCCCCCCCCCATTCGAATACCATATAATATTATATGTAAAATATACCATTTGGCGCCCATTTGTGAGTAGCGCCCGGGGCTTGATACCCCCTCACTACGCCACTGGGTGCACGGAATAGTGCCGAAGCGCAGGATATGAACTTGCCATATTTTATGTATCACACCTTCTCACTGAGTTGAGGTGGGTGGAGGGGGCGGAGAAGTAGAAGGGAGTGCCACAATAGAAACATTATCATAAGCATATCATTAAGATCAAATTTAACTTAAACAGCTAATCACATCCTTTTTGTATGTGCAGGAAAAGTAAACTTTACTTTTTTAATTTATTGTTATTAATAGCAGTATACTCTCGATAAACGTGTCAGATAAACAAGCATGCAAATTCAAATAAACTGGAACTATTTCAAACACCATACCATAATTAAACAATTCTTTTTTTCTTCAATAAAAAATTTGATTGTATGGCAAAGATCGCGCATATTACCCAAGACGGATAACTCATTTTCTGGTTAGTCTTAAGCTGGGCAGTCAAGCTGGACAGTCGACATTGTAATGACATTTAACCTATAATATACGCTGTTTATATTTAATCGATGTCTCCAGATATGTTGATGCCGTCAATGGCAGAAGGGAAAGATTTCCTCATCTTCGGCTCTACGTCTACGCCAGGAAATAACGTCATCGTCGTCACGTCACTTCTTGAGATGACGAACGTCACATTGTATGACCAACGTGACAGACGGAGGCATTTCATCCTCGCGAACTCATTGGATGTCGTTATCGTAAGATAAAATGTCTGTCTGTCTCTCTGTTTATCTATATTTAAATATTGTATCATGTGTATCTATCTTTGTATGCGTTTACAAATCTATGTATCCGTCTATCATTCCACACACATATGAAACTATATGTTGATCATCCATCCATCCATCGATCCATCCATCCATACATCCATCTATCTTTCTAACAACTAAAATCTTACTGCCAACCAATCTATCTATGATTCCATCTTTCCGTCTGTAATTTCTTTTGGTCCACCGCTTTCCGTTATCGTGTCTCATAAACAGTGGCGATAATGGGAAGGTGGAACGTTTGGTCTTTAGTCTGTTGTGTGTGTGGGGGAGAGGGTGACTTGTAGCGTGTATAACGCCGTAATACCTCAGAATAGGAACTGTATCCGTTTATTTCTCGTTTCATCTCATTCTTCAGTTCCAGCATTTCTTTGGTGCTCAGAAGATGAGAAGCAGTGAACAGTCTGTCACCATGTTCACTCAACCAGCTTGTTGCACTCCGAGCCGTCATCAGACATTTCGTCCACCGCCATAGTTCCCAACGACCTGTTTTACAGTCAATATTCCATTGTGTAAGATGATGCATTATTTATTCTATTATCGTTTTACATGATGCAGTTCTTTAACGGTCTGTACGGATTCTGTTTTCTCACAGCGTCCAAGGAATAATATCATATATATATATATATTTTTTTTACATATTTTTACCCCTGCACTCATCATTAGGTAGTTAGTATATTATAAGTAGGTATGTTTTTATAAAAAAAAAAAAACTGGGGGCTTGCATACCTGCTCCCCCCCCCGCTCATAAACCCTATTGGTAGGCTTTTATTTAGCAGCTAATTAAAATGTCTCAGCTGTCTAGCAGGACTGTTGGTGGGCTCTTTTTGTCAAATAATATTGGGGTCCCAGGAATCTCGCCCCCAACCACACACCAAATAAACCATTGCCTATTGCACCCAGGAGCGTAAGACCTAGTGGAGTAGTGAGGCCGCTAATCACAAAAGGGGCGGAAAATGATATATTTTACATATAATATCATAAGGTTTTAGAATTGGTGGGGCTCTGAGCATGTGCCCCGGGCGCAAGATAAGCTGTCTACGCATTTGGCAAGACATACTTTCAGTAATGAATTTCTTTATTCTGTAAAACATTATTTTGAATCCTATGTGGGATCGATGACAGTGTTTGTTTCTTTGTTATTGTTTTTTTTTTTCCAAATCCAATACCGGTAATTTCTATTTCCAATTATTTCTCTAAAACGTCTAATTCCGATACAATATTCTATTCATGAAAATGGAACCGGAGGGTATTTTAGAAATGCATAATTTACGTGTAGAAAGTAAAAGATTCCAAAAATATTAGTTGATGAATCGTTACATAAATATTTTTCCCTATTACGATGCACGTAATTTTTAAAAAAATTCTAAATTCCGACTTCGTATCGTTAGTCTTGTTGGAATCAAAATATAACCGTTTTAAAATCCACATGTACATGTAATATATTTACATTAGTACGCGTCTGTGTTGAGTTTATGAACAATGCTTCAATACAGTCAATTTTGCAAATGGCTAAACTCGAGCTAGTAGTTTTTTGTTTTTTTAAATTTATTAACTTTAATGCGTGTCGTTCTTATATTTGTCATGACAGTTTGCCTGCTATCGAACTCACAACTATCCAAATGATACAATTTTTAATACCTGAATCGAAAATCTTCACTTTATCATACAATAAGGAACCGATAGTACGGTAAGTCACATTGAAAAAAAATCATTTAAATGAAAAAGAATACTTCAATCAAGCTGACTTTTAAACTAACTGTTGATGGTGAAGAATAAGTGAGTCAATAAACCCTCTATACTGAGTTGACTAGCGATTGGTTATAAAGAGTAATGAATACTTAATAGTTTATCTGGTACCTTAGGCTATATACTGAGCTGACTGGCTATTGGTTATGGATAATAACAATAGTTTATTATTCTTTTCTATCTCCCCTCCTCTAGACACTGGAAGATTATATGATTTGGATTGGGTGAACATTTGGAAGTGAAGTTTTTAAGCCTGATCGAGCATATATAAGAATTATTTTAAAATTAACCCGAAATATTTTCCGTTGTCCGGCAGAATCCACTGGACAGAGATCATTGGGTCCAAGAGCTGGGTGATTGGGGAGAAAGCTCTAGTGACACCCTCAGCCAGGTCACGGCCGAGCACAACTTTGGATGTTACGTCATCGGCATCGGGAGTAATATGATGTTATTACAGGTCGTAGGCTTTCAAACGGTAAGTATGTATAACGTTTCAAAGCAGTAAGTATGTATAACATTTCAAGCAGTAGTATGTATAACATTTCAAGCGGTAAGTATGTCATATAACATTTCAAGCGGTAAGTATGTATAACATCTCAAGCGGTAAGTATGTATAACATTTCAAGCGGTAAGTATGTATAACATTTCAAAGCAGTAAGTATGTATAACATTTCAAGCGGTAAGTATGTATAACATTTCAAGCAGTAAGTATGTATAACATTTCCAGCAGTAAGTATGTGTAACATTTCAAGCGGTAAGTATGTATAACATTTCAAGCGGTAAGTATGTATAGCATTTCAAGCGGTAAGTATGTATAACATTTCAAGCGGTAAGTATGTATAACATTTTAAGTAGTAAGTATGTATAACATTTCAAGCAGTAAGTATGTATAACATTTCCAGCAGTAAGTATGTGTAACATTTCAAGCGGTAAGTATGTGTATAACATTTCAAGCGGTAAGTATGTATAGCATTTCAAGCGGTAAGTATGTATAACATTTCAAGCAGTAAGTATTATAACATTTCAAGCAGTAAGTATGTATAACATTTCAAGCGGTAGAAGTACCTTATAACATCTCAAGCGGTAAGTATGTATACAATTTCAAGCAGGGAGGAAGAAGAAAGTCGTGAGGCCTGTGCAATTTTAGTGCAAGCGGACCCCAGTTTTAACCTGTCGGTAGCTTGTTCGCCATAGGTCTTTATAGCAGTTCCATCATGCTGAGGGACACAGCTGGCTTGATATCAATACAAGTTTAAAAAACAACACATCTACTATTCTGCTGTATAGATTAGCAACCGATCAATCGGAAATTAAACACAAATTGTAAGCATACTTTGATTTCAAAAAAAAATCATTTATTTCATAGTGTCTAGTTTCCCAAAACTTGTTTTTAAAAATTGACGCTTTAAAATGTAATATGAATATAAATGGTATCACCTTTTGCAGAAATTAAAAATAACAACTTAAATGAAAGATCAACATTTATTTATAAAAAAACATGAGTATTTATATGTTGTATTAATTTATATTTCTGAGTTCACCATTTACTCTATCAATCTGAAGAGAATTTCCCGTAAAAAATGACATGTTCAGCTCTTAGACATGAAGACATGAAAGGAGACTTTCACCAGGACCTGAACGATTCCATTGGTTCTCGCTGGAAGTCAAACTCGAGACCCTAAAGTCGACAATCGAGCGTTATACCACACTGACCATCTGCCCCCTCTCTCTCTCTCCCTCTCTCTATCGTCCCTCGGTTCTCAGACCTTATCGTAACTGTACACCAAGGGTGCGAAATAATGTCCGCTGGTACCTCTCACATGTAAGTTCTAATTTTTTGTTGTTTCAAACGAAAATTATATTTTGTTTCCTACCCCTTTAGTACCCGTACACCGGTTTAAGAACCATGCGGATATAATTTATAAATTGACCCCAAAAATTAAAAACAAAAATCTGAGTGAGACTTGGAGGACTTATATTTGAGTTGCGTAAAAGAGAATTCTACTCGGTACAATACAAGTTTATCGTACAGATATCCAAGGGGAATAATTTGACACTTTTGAAACGTTGGATTACAGGTGATGTCCCCCTTTTTTTTTTTTATACAAGGAGGGAACAAGCAATGTTTTTTAAGCGCTGAGATTTTACTGACGGTATTCGATCAAAGCGCACTGGTGTCACAGATGACCTTTGATCTGAGATCGGAAGCTGTTGACCCTGGAATGTGAACAAGGGAGTCTATCCATTGGGAAGATGGAACACTTGTCCATATAATAATGCACGCTATACACCTTTGCACAACCTGTTGCTGCTTAATATGTTTCCACATTGCTTTAAGTTGCATGTATTGTAAAAAAACAAATAGTGTTTTAAATTATATGATGTTTGATAACAACAATTATGTTTGTATTATTGAGATTGTTGTTTGTTTGTGAAGATATAATAACGCAGATAGTCAAATTAAAGTATCGATACACAGAAAGACCTGTAAATAGGGAGATAGATGAACATCACATATTGATTGATAGAAAGTCAGTTAGATTGATAGATAGTAGGTGGTGCGTATGATTTAGTTTTTGTGGATTCATTTTGAGAAATAAATTTGGTAGGCTTTAAATTTTAGAGATTTGTGAAAGAGGGCTGAACACATTGTTATCATTATGTTGTAACTTATATTGTTTACTATCCGTGCTCTAACACGTTTTTATTATTTTCTTGTACACAGTTATCACTGCGCTGTGAGCACATTGTTTATTATTGTGTAGTTATATGCGTACCTCGTTCTACTGTGTAAACATTATACAAATGTTTATCGAACAGACCCAGGAATGTTACGTCACCTCAAAAGTCAGACGATGGCCTAGATAACGACTGTGACTGGGAGAATTGATGAAGAACTAAAGTAATTATGAAGGTCAGTCATATAAACTCGATGAGTCGTGTGCGTATGGCACGGGCTCAAATCTCGATCGCACGAATTATATTCACATTTGTCTATTAAGTTAAATTCCCTTCTTCAACTAAGTTATGATCCATTTCTCTATTTAATTATAACCCTTTCTTCAATAGAGTTACATCCACCTATTTCAATTAAGCTATAGTCAGTGTTATTATTTTCACTGTAGTATTAAAATTATGACTATAAAAGGTTTAATATTTTTTTGTTTTAATCCCACTTCTATTCACTATCAAGCAGTACACAATATTTGAACGGCCTGATTCTGTTTGTTTTTAGATGATTGTTTATTTTTGACTATTCCTACTTTTATCATAAATATTGAGTTCATATTATCATTTATTTAACTCTTTTTCATCGCGCCTGTTTTAGAGTAAAATTTTTTAGAACTAATTTTTAAGAACTAAGTTTTTGAGAACTAATGATGTCAAGTGTTGTACGTATGAATCAAGCGTTTTTTCTTCTTTTAAAAAAATGTAATAAATTGCAGCGTTGTGTCTGTGTGTGTTATTTGTGTATTAATGTATTGTTTTGTTTTATTTCCCCACATTATGTTTGCCATCAGATAGCCCGATAATGACGGGAGATAGACGATGATACCAGTAGTGTGGGTGAGTAAGTACTGGGCAAGGTCAGAATGTATTGGTGAGCATCGATTTGGGCGAATAAATGTGTCTGTACCTGACCACGCTGGGTCTAGCTCATGAATGGAGTTATCGACATAAAAATCAATCAATAATTCCGTCATTCGTGATTGTTTATCAGATCAGAGTTTCGGTTTATTTGTTTCTTATCTTTAGTAAAAAAAAATATCTTACACGAGAAGCGCCATTTGCAATTCATCAAGATTTATGGAAAAAAATTATTAACCATTATTGGAAGCAGCATACGAAAAAAATAAACAAAAAGTTGCATTCAGCTATAACAGCTAAATTCCCCCCTCCATTGTCATATAGAATAATTCAAACGCCAACTTATGTAACCTAAGCTTATTTTTAAGATCAGTAAGTAATAAAGTGACATATCAGTGTACTATGTCTTAAAAATCAATTAAGAAAACAAAATATTTATCTCTCTCTCTCTCTGTCTATATATATATATATATACTTATATGTCAATTTTGTTAGTTATTAATGTTTCTGATTTATCTATGTTTCATCTTAGCTTTCTATCTAATCACCCCATCTGTCAAAAGTCTATTTCAAGCTTTATCGACATTCAACTGTGTCTATCTATATGTATATATCCATCGATGTTCATATTATCATATGTATCGTTACTGTCGACGTTTATTGATCATACAATATGCCAATTTCAGTTGACCCATCAAGTAAAATTTCATCAGTGGGCACAGAGTTCATGTTACAGGGTAGATAGGGTACTTACGATAAATACCAGCTGGAACGACTGGTCCACCTCCAGTACATATCTCGTCCTACTCAGCAATGAGATGAGAAGTCCCAGTGCTCTTGACATGTTTGCTAGTCATCTCTGGTCAGTCCAACACCGTTCTAGCATCTGTTCTCTCTCTCTCTCTCTGAACTCTTTCCCTCTGTCTCTCTCTCTCTCTGTCTCTCTCTGTCTCACTACTACTACTACTACTACTACCATTGTGTTCTCTCTCTCTTTCTCTCTCTCTCTCTCTCTCTCTCTCTCTCTCTCTCTCACTCTCTGTCTCTCTCTCTCTCTCTCTCTCTCTCTCTCTCTCTCTCTCTCTCTCTCTTTGAAGTATCTCTCTCTTTCTTTGAACTATCTCAGTTTATTTGAAGGTGATACCAGCCTAACTTAGAGCCCTTGATATCAAGCCAGCTATGCCCCTCAGCATGATGGAACTGCCATAAAGACCTATGGCGAACAATACCCGACAGGTCAAAACTGGGGTCCGCTAGCACTAAAAATTGCAGGCCTCACGACTTTCTCTTCACTCCCTACAGCGGACAGCAGAGCATTTTCATGAAGAAAACGATACGACCCGTCCATAATACACTCAAATGTGGTCATTTGCATTAAATTGAAATGCAAAAGAAGGCCCCCGTCCTTTTCTTTGCCTCAGGGCCCCAGATCCCATAAGTATCCTTCATCCTACCCCCAATGGTTGAGACCGGCTGTGCTTGTAATTTCTTATCTGTCCATAAGCCCCACCCCAAAGGCTGAGACCGGCTGTGCCCTTAAGTCCTATCTGTCCTATCTGAACTATATTTAATTTTTGTGATATGAATACGGTATATTTTATAATTTATCTCTTCCTCCCAGGTTAAAATGGAGACGCACCAACAGCCCGAGAAAGAGTATTTGACGTCACGACATGACGCGTATCAAGCCAAACACGTGGCACAAATTTTCATGGCACGCGTATCAGAAGTAAAACAAGTAGTTTTGTTTTGTTGATTGATGAACAGGGGCCGGTCTTAGGACATCTCAGGCCCTGATCAGAAAACATTGAAGTTTTATCTTTGTGTAAAAGTGTTGTATTGTTTATTTGTATGTTTTCGCTTGTGTTTTTGCAAATACCCATGTTCTGAACCGATTTGGGCCACACAAATGCTATTTACTTAAGGTCAGCCTTGGTTGTTTTGAATGCTATTAGTTCTTATGTAATCCAGTTTTTTTGTTAACTGTAAATACTCTTGTTGGTGTTGTGAATTTCGTTTCGTTACCTTTATTTTTCTTTGTTGTTGTTTTTTGTTTTTGTGAAAGGTCCACTTTGTAAACAGCGTCCGTAACTGAGGGCATTGTCAGGACAAGGGACTCTGAAAATACAGCCCTTGTCTTTTAATCCAAATGGCAGTAAATTTTTGTAAAAAAAATACTGCCCTGTCTTTCTCAAGAGTGTATAATGTTTGTCCATTTTTTTTTTTATTTTTTTTAGGAGTACATATATTGTCAAGTGCAATACACAGTTGGCTGTGTTAACCAGTTTGAAAAAGATCTTCAAAAAGTTCTCAAAAAAAGGCTTTCACACATTTTTCTGGCATTTCTTTTGGTCTTTTGTAAGAACGTTGGACTCATATGGTATTCATTTTATCTTCGGAGCATTCAGAATAATTTCGAATTTTGTGTGCCTTTCGCAATCACTATTTTAATTCAATTTCTATTATTCGTCTCAGCTGTTTTTTTATATACTTTTTTATTTTACTTTATTCTTCTTTCTGGGGGCGTAAAGTATGGCATGGACTGGCACACCCCTGCTTTCATCTGCTCAGCAGAATGAGTTCAGCCTGGCAGTGGTTATAGAGAAAGTCAATATCAAATATCAAGTTTTGTTGCTCTGCCAACACTAGCTACGTGGGGGAAAAGAATATTCTTGTTTTACACACACGTAAAAAAAAAACAACTATTGCTGAAACTTTACAAAAAAATAGTTTACTTGAACATCAGTACAGATATCTATCTCGGTTAATTAGTAAAAAGATATCTAACTTGGTTAATCAGTACCAGACCTTACCGCGATAAGTTAATTTCACGCAGTTAGTTTTTGTAATTAGTAAATCCGAATAGTTTTGCCAGTTCCTGATGATAGAGAGGAGAGAGAGAGAGGAAAATAAATGTTATTTTTCTATATCATTCACCCCCTTTGAAATTTCCTTTCCTCCTAGCAAGAAATTCTTTTGATTGCCACATCAACTGGTCAACATGAACGAGTTGATTGTTTTCTGCGGTTTCTCAGAAACTTCTGAATTCCCGGACTGACCATGTAGTGCTACTTTGAAGCTGTGTGGTTGTAAAAGGTACATTGTGGGGTTAAAGGTACTTGGAATTGCCCTTTCATATTATCTTAAAAATCCTAGCACCAATAATGACACTGTGCACCGGAATATCAATCGGAACTGGCATCGGAATCAGGATCATATACGAATCATAATCGGAATCGCAAAAACCTGTTGTCATTTACGACATTCCGTCTGATATCTGTTTCTGTCCATGCATAAAACTTCATTTTAAGTTTTGATGATTGGAAATTTTAAATTTACATGGTTATATATATATATTTCTTTATGTTTTTAAACGTATTCATTCTGTGACAGGTACCACGTGTCGCACATCACATTTGTAATGATCCCAACATGGATGCCTCAAAATTCGGTCGGTTTTAAGCAAAAAAATTTTTTCTTTAAATTCTCTTTTAATTAGCTTGTCTTTGTCTCGTGATTGTCGTAGTAGTGATTGAATTATTTTACATTTTTATGTGTAAAATTCTTACATTTCTAGAGGGGGAAAAACTGATGGTTGTTTGTATAGTTAGTATTATTACTTCAGCCTTCAGTTAACCTGATTAATAATTAGGTCACTAAGCCAAAACTAGAAGTGTACTGAAAAAAATACCTTATTGTTTCCAATCCAAACTAAAGGCGTATACTTGAGTGGAAAATATCCATTCGGGCTTTACACAGTGGCCATGTCAGACGGAACCAGTTGTGACAATCAAAAAAGGTTTTGTTTCTGAAAGGTAGACATATTCAGTTATTTATTTGGCGTATTTTAGCACAAGTTTTTTGTCTTTTTATTAAAAAAGTTATATTTTTAATCGGTCTCCTCATCGCTTGCTTATTTATATTGGTTGTAATCTTTTCGCCAAACACGGTAGCTACGGTTCCAAGGAACGGGACATCGTATTATTTTTTTTTTCTGGGGGTCCAACCTCTAGATGCGCATGCGCTCTAGCGCTGGACTTTATTTTTTACGGCTGTAGATGTGCGCATGTGCGATAGCCGGACTCCGAATTTTTCGGGGTCGGCTATAGATATCCTAACCCTATCCCTAACCCTATTCCAACCCCTAACCCTAATCTAATCTAACCTATTCCCTAACCCTAACCCTATTTGAAACAAAAAAATAATAAACAGTCCCGTCTGCTGCGTGCGCATCATAGCTGGACCGAAAAAAAAATAACCTGGAGTTACGGGTTCTTGGAACCGTAGCCACTGCGTTTCGCAAATTAATTACATTGATGCGTAATTTAGTGAAATTCTGACTGATTGATTTGTTAATTTACTGGCTGATGTATGGGTGTAATAAATTGTTTCACCGATTTTTTTGTCTGCTTAATAGTTTTGGTTTGTCAATTTATTTATATATTGATTAGCAGACTGAGTGATTAATTAATCGGCAGGAATTTTCATTGGATGGTTGATTTAGTATTAGTTTAAATACTTTATGTGTTGACAAACTAAATTCATGATAAGGAGGATAGATTTATAAATTAAATTATTGATATATTTACTGATCGATTAATAGATTTACATTATGCATTATTGGTTGACTGAAAGACCTATTGTTTGACCTATGATATTTTAATGCCTAATCAAATTACTGGTTTATGTAACATCTTATCAATTTATTTGTTTTTATTTTTATCCGCTTGTTTCTTCCCCGCCCTTCCCCACGCACTTTTTTAGAGATGACGTTACCACAGGAAGGTTTCGGTAAGGGATTCACCACCATCGGCTTTCCCAGCGGCCACAGGGCGTCCACCTCTGGTGGTACTGTCCCATGCTGCCCTCGACCAGTCACGGTCTACCTGTAGATCAGACGACGCCCCCGCGGTGTACACACTATGGACGCATAATGCAGTGCAGGCGATAGAGGTCAGCGCGCACGGTGGTTCACGAAAAAAAAACGTGCGCTAATACCCCGAGGAACTCCTCGCACGCATTAAAAAAACCGCTAGCGATAAAATGAACAATCAATGAAGTAAAACAAAGAAAGTTGGCACACATTTGGTGACCAGTGTGTGTGTGATGTCTGTAGGATGGAGATGGAATCTCTTAGGTCGCTGAACAAGTGGTCCCAACCCCTCCCGGGCGCGGAGCGAGTTTGCTCAGTGAGACTTAGATATGAAACGGGCCGCCCTAGAAACATTAAATTATTTCCTTTTGATTTATTTCTCTCGTGATCGTTGCGACTCCATGGACAGGAAATAATCAACACCTCTCTCCGATGGGCCAGGTGAAGTTATCAAACGCTGACCGATCCGTTGCGAAATATCTTCGGGACCACTGCTATAAACCGCTAATGGGACAGAGTACCAACATATCCATACCATAGCTGATGTAAGCCTCAGACCTTATGAAGGCTGAATTTTGGTGGTCTTTAAGTATTATTTCTCTCATATCTGATTTGCAACAGATAAATACGATAATTCATATAAAAACACTGATTAGACTTTAAACAACCCCAAAACGTCCGTGATAAATACAATGAAGTAGTCCTCAAAAATGTGATGAAATAAGCCCCCCTCACCACAACAATAAAACACCATTTTCATTCACAAAAATCACTTCTCTGAACATTTGCGAAGCTCTTTCCTAAAAAGACTTACCACCCCCTTAACTCGTCGGAATGACTGTCCACTTACCCACCCCCCACACAAAGTGTCATGTGATATGATCGACCTTTAAACCTTACGCTCTACCAGTCGAACCAGTCACCGAAGCATGCTTGACCTTACCAAACAACAGATCACCGCCTGTGGCCAAACTTAACCAGTCGACCCAAAAGGAAATATTACAAAAAAAAAAAGAATCAGGTGCGATAACTCGAGGTATGCCGATGTACAAGATTGTATGTTTAAACTGAGCTATATTAATATTTCAATGCAGGTTTCATGAGCCTTTTTTTTACTGATTTAGCAGATGCTACAGTGAATAGTCATGGCTGAACACTTTTTTAGGATAAACAATGACAATTGAAAAATTAATTTGGTATTTATTACAATTGTACATCTATATAACTCGTTTTTTAAAGATAGGAACATACAGAAGGTTTGAGTATCTAGTAATCGTCCTGTCAAGGTACTGTACATTCTCAGTCCGCTGTGCAGACTTGACGAGTTTCCACCTGAGGACGATCAGCTGCCTGTTGCAAGCAACCTACTGTTTAGCAGTACCTCATCAGGTGGTTCACTTAAACGATCTTATCAGTTAGTGGCTCAAAAACTAAAGAACAGTTCTTAAAAAAAACATTACTTTTGTTTTTTTTTTAATTACGTTATAAACAATGAAATCAACGATTTTATGTTCGATGTCTCTCTGAATTCCTGTAGGTGCGCTAATAGAAAATGTCAGAAGTAGCGATTGTTATTCGCACAAAACATCGCTACACTGTTACAACAATGGCCATCTCTGGAAAGGCAAGTCAAGTAAATAGCGATATGTTTATGTTTGTGTGTATATCTTCACTTCAACCTGACGAGTCAGAGTCACCTCAGACCAGACGCAGAGACTGATAAACCATTAATGCCTTCAGCTATATGTTGGAAAGTGTGGGAGGACAGAAGCGTAGCAATGGGTGGGCAAGGAGGGTATCACTTGGCTGGGCGCTAAAGGGGCGCCAAATGGTATATTTACATATAATATTATTTGGTTTCGAATGGGGGGAGAACGCTAAGGAGTATTAAAAGATATTGTGCTGGGCGCGGCTAATCTCCTTTTCACAATAGGGGGAGGATAGAGCCGGGGGAGAAGATCAGCGAATTACCGATCAGTGTTGGATATTATCATAATTAATGAATAGGTCGAGACCTAATTGAAGTTGGTGAAGTATTCATGTGTTCTTATTTAAAGTAAATCTTTTGACGGAGTACGGAGAATAGTGAAGAAGAGTGGTTTCAAACTCTACATGGTTCACGACCCATTGACGGTAAACAACTTCAATTTTTCTCGAACCACCTTAAATATTACAAATAGAAACGTTTTTGTGTTTTTATTTGCTCTGGTTCAATTACCCGTGGAAAAGGTCATTAGCAAACCCAGTTGGAGGTACGGGAAACTGGGAATCACTTCTAAAGCGAACGCTTCCTGAAGTCGAATGTGTTTTTTTCTAAATGTTTACGTCTTCTTACGGAAGAAATAACACCACCTGCGCGTGTGGCCGGGTTTAGATCTGCCCAAGTATTTTATTTTTATTATCAGCCCATTTCATCTAACCGGCCTGCGAAATTCTTTATTAAAGCATTTACCTTCTGCTCATATGTGAAAATACTGTATTTTCGAAATACTCATTTAAACGCATACATGTGTTTATGTTATTTCAGCCGGATTTTTCTACGATCATGAAAAGTGGTATTTTGAACCGCGTTCTCAACAGATACGCGTACCAGGTAGCGGCGTGGGTGTCTGGACCCCCTCAGCTTTTTTGTTTTTTTGTTCTACTTAGTAACATTTATTTCCTGCCTCCACCCCCTCTCTACCTGTGGCCTGGCCCCCTACCATAAATTTTCAAGCTACGGGGCTGACGCGTACTCAAGTGGGATTGATAAAGTTTATGCAGGTATACGCAGCGACTTATAATATTACATTGTTCTGCATAACTCTATTTCCGTTTTTACTCTATTTCCATAAAACGATATATTTTATAGGTACAACGCCCCGTCCTTCTCTTTCTATCTATCTATCTATCTATATCTATCTATCTATCTATCCCTATCTATCTATCTATCTATCTATCTATCTATCTATCTATCTATCTATCCATCTATCTATCTATCTATCTATCTATCTATCTATCTATCTATCATCTATCTATCTATCTATCTATCTATCTATCTCTCTCTCTCTCTATATATATATATATATATATATATATATATATATATACTGTCTGTCTGTATATATGTCTGTATATCTGTCTGTATATCTATTTATCTACTCATATTATTTATCTTTCTATTTAACTTTCTATCTGTCTGTCTGTCAGTCTAACTATCTACCTATCTTTCTATTTATCTATCTATATATCTATCTGTCTGTCTGTCTATCTATCTATCCTATCTATCTATCCCATCATCATCTGTCTTTCCTATCTATCTATCTATCTATCTATCTATCTATCTATCTATCTATATCTATCTATCTATATCTCTCTTATATTTCAGTTTTTCTTTCACAAACTCATTCACTCTCTTTCCATTGACATCATGACGGGGACTTCAGTTATAACCTCATCGGACATCAGACCAGGGACATTCAGTTCGACCGTTTAGCGCTCTACCACTGACCAACCACCCTATTTTTTCCCTGTAGGTAGCTGATTCTGTTTTTGTTTTAATGTAATTTTCTCTACAGTACACAAAGTGCTGGTCAAGGTCGACGGCCCTGACCAGGTCAGGAGTGTGACCTGTCATCAGCTCTAAGGACTTTATGGAAGCGAAATGTAACTGACTCTGTGTTGTTTTGTTTACTTTATCTGATAAAAAAAACGAAGACACTTTTCATTATTAGTGTCTAGTCCAAACAGAAGTAAATGAAAACGGAAGGAACAGATAAACATCTGTAAATATTAGTAAGCATTTTAAGAAATGGCTACTATAGATATACCTAATAAAATAATAACGATTTACAGGTTCTGCAAGTTAAATCATTGAAGTAATACATTGTTCCAGTTTAAAATACAATCATGAAAAAATCAAGGTCTGCCAGAAACCAAAAATAACCTAATCTACCGATCAACTCTATGCAAAGGTTTTGCAGGGTACTGCTAGGTAATTCATATTTTCTTTTCTATCATAGATTAGATAGTTAAAATGAAGGATGCACAATGAGATATGAAACATAGGTAGATTGTTAAATGGGAAGATATACACTTTTATAATGAAATAGATTATGTAAGTAAAATGTAGGAATGGATAGATTTTTGTAGGATGTTTTTAAAATAATTTATGGGGTGGCTGGGTGAAACTTTTATAGCCGGCATGGATCTATCAGGTTACGGGTTCTAGACTCTTGGCAGCGTTGAACAGCTACTGCTCTCCCGTGGAGCCTCCATAGCCTTGCACTATCGGATGGTAGAGTGATTAAAGATTGGCATTACCTGGACCATCTCTAAGAGACAAACATGTCATTCTTTTAGATATTTGTATAAAATTTATTAGTAGTAATTTTAACGTTATCATCTTTTTGTTTTTCCCTATTTAGCAGCTTGGATAACCTTCATCTCTGCTGACCATGTTTAATTTTACTGGTCAGCCTTTTACTTTATGTAAGCTGGTTGTTTATTGTATGGTAGATTTTGTGCATACACTGAACTCAAAATTATAAAAATTATATTCATGGGTATTCTTGTGAAAGTATTGCATTTAGATATATATTTAGATAGATAGATAGATAGATAGATATTAAACCTCCTACAAAAATCATTTGGCTTCCATAAAGTCACTCCAGAGTAGAGGACAGTCACATTCTGATCTGGTCAGTGCCGTCGACCTGAAACTAGCACTGGCTGTGAGAAGAAAAATACATTAAACAAACAGAATGTGTAGGAAAATGGGGGTGGGTTGGTCGGTAGGCGCTAAACGGTCTTCGTTATCCCTGGTTCGATGTCGATAGGGTTGTAACTGAAGTCCCCAGCCATGGATGTCAATGGAAGAGAGAGTGAATGAGTTTTGGTGAAAGTATAGGACAAACTGAAAGATACAGAGAATATAGATACATATATATATATATATATAGATATAGATAGATAGATAAGATAGATAAGATAGATAGATAGATAGATAGATAAGATAGATAGATAGATGAATAGATAGATAGATAGATAGATAGATAGATAGATAGATAAGATAGATAGATAGATAGATAGATAGATAGATATTAATCTGACAGTAAAAAATGATCGACTGACCGATATACAGTTTCTTTGGGTATAAATATGTGTGTGTGTGTGTGTGTCTGCTTGTGTCACATGTGTATGATGTTATAAATATTAACTCATAGTCTGCTACACCATCTCTCTTCACAGGCATATCTTACAGTGCTGGTGTAGTCACCCCTTGTGTCTATAAATAGACTGAATTTCGGACTCATCGGTCCGAGCTTTTTCAATGTTTTTGCTTATCTAATCGTCTTATAACGGCTGACTACGACACAGGTCTTCTCTTTTTAAATTGGGTCATTGGGAGGAAGACAAAAACGTAAAAGACCAGAGATGAATAGTTCAATAAGCAGTTATTACAACATGAGATTGAATTTCTTTCGAGCTTCGTTTTCGTGTGATGCTAATTTGTTTTACGTGTTTCGGAATATCAATCCACTGTACATGTTAATAATGAACGAAGTAGCATTTCTAAAAAAATAGTTAGTTTGTTGAATTTTTAGAGCATTTTTGAAAAAAAAATGCTCTATTGTGTTTTGTCTGTCTGTCATCACCCTAGATCTCAACAACCATAAGTCCTAGACCCATGATGTATATATCATTTTGTAGGTCTTGGCCTGCCATGTGTGCAGCAGAAGTTCATTTCGCGATCCCCGATCTCTGAGGGGCCGTAAAAGGGCTTTTACTTATAAGCTATTAATAAAGGAGCGCCTATATCTCAGCAACTAAGTCCTAGACCCATGATGTATATATCATTGTGTAGGTCTTGGCCTGCAAAGTATTACATCAAAAGTCCATTTTGCGATAGGACCTCTGAGGGCGGGCTTCATGTAGCTCCTAGGGGCTTATATATTATATATATACCTTGTACGTTCAATAACCCATTCATTTGGTGCCCGAAATACTGCAGCACGTAGTTTCACCAACATTTATTAGAAACTCATCAAATGAAATAGTAAGCTTGTGTTCGTTTAATTGAAAGTATCAGAGCATGCAAC
Source organism: Bulinus truncatus (assembly GCA_021962125.1). Lineage (NCBI taxonomy): Eukaryota > Metazoa > Mollusca > Gastropoda > Planorbidae > Bulinus > Bulinus truncatus. The sequence continues at coordinate 292,454 of JAGDYQ010000143.1, forward strand.
AATTCACGGAGTTTTCGGACGATTAAAGTAATATATTTTCGAATGTTTTCAATTATGAGTCCTATTTCAGTAACCACAAGCCACTTGTAGTTAGATTTAGAGACAATAATTTTTTTTCAAATATAAAGAAACGTCTTCTCATTTTTTTACCGTTTATGCATTGCACAATTGAATTTACTTGACATTTCCAATTTACAAATATTTACTGAAAGCTAACAAACGTACTGATACATAACTTGAAATGCGCTAACGTCCTGTGTCCAGAACGGAACGAAGGCAATTGCTTGTTTAGAGATTAATTTGGCATTCTCTTTTTTTTGTGTTTTTTAAATCTCCCATTTGCAATTTTTTTTTTTTTTATAATTATTTGTCTTCAACTGACCTGAGGTGATATTAAGGACTTGCAAACTGAGTGGCTGTTTAGAGTTACCCCCCCCTGTTGAAACGTGTATTTTGTTGTAGAATTAAATGATTCCGTTGACTTAACAATTCAGGAAGAGGAAACAGAGGGATCACATTTAGCGTGTGGCAGCAGGGGGTCGGCATCAATGCCCGGATGCTCCTCAAAAAGGCGCCTTAATATTTTGCCTATAATATTATATGGTTTTCGAATGGGTGAGGCGCTAAAGTATTTTTGCCCCGGGCGCGAAGTTAAACTCGCTACGCCACTGGTCACAATTACCAAAACAATAAAGGGGTCAGGCTTTTTCAAATTGTAGCACTAATGTTCTCATCTACAGCCTTTCCGTGATATTTCCCTAATGTCTCTTCTATTGTACATTTTGCATCCGAGAACCTCCGAATTATCTTGCTAATTACCTTCTTTAAAAATGCACTTTTTTCCTAGGGACACCGAAAATTTGTCAACGTTTGTCAATCATTAACTTCTCATCATGTTATTATCATTATCATCTTTATCGTCATTAATATAGCCGTTTCATTTACACAAACAAACTACATCTTTCATCCGACATATGCTGTCCTACAGATAAAATATAGATAATTCTCTGATGAACGCAGCATTGTCTATACATTTCCCATTCTTTTTCCTGAAGAGCAACAAAATTTGTGTACACTGCACAGAATATATTTATTGGTACACTGTAACAAATGTACCTTTGTTTTGATGAACGGAAGTTTAAGACACTTGTCGATAAAGCATTATTAATATTATTATTGTAATTATACAAACTAAAACCTGCATTACTAGCTGTACTGGTATATGTATTAGTATGTGTACTAAAAGATGTATTAGTAGCTAGATTCAACATTAAAAAGATCAAGATTCATTACCACAAAATCGGTCAATTTGATCCTACAGCCATAGTCATCTGTAAGTGTGAGTCTTTTAATTACGTAAACGAAACAAGTCTATTGCTTTATCAATGTGGCTCTGGGGCTCTGAGCCCAATCAGCATTCTATATCTTACAAACTCACATTCCATCGAGTGTAGTATGATACCCTTGTATTACTTGGCGTCTCAGTGGAACTTGCAATCTGAAATCTGGTGATTGTTATGGTCAGTGAAAAGTTGGATTATGGGTTTTATAGCATGTAGTAGCAATACATTGAATTGCGGTCTTAGGTACATTAATATAGATTATAATAAAAGTAATAAAATGACAGCCTCCACTACCCCCACCTGAAACCCGGATTACAATTTTAGAGGTCCTACGTCAACAAAATTTGGGGCGCCATTTTGAAATATAAAATATATTGCTAAGTTTTATTTGCTTCTTTGTATACTACTAAACATTTAGGGCCTGTTCCACGGCCCCTCAGCCACTGCCTGATCGGCCTATCTGGCATATCGTGCCCTTTATGCATATGTGGATAATTAACGGTTATGAATGTATTCCTTTATATTATACGGCCCATCCCAAAACCCACCAGTATCTCAAGCTCCGTAAACCTTAGTATAACTCTAGACGAGTATGCCAGCCATCAACATATTTACTTTTATAAAAAAATATAATTCACTTAAAAAGAACAAAATCGGGAGCTCATTTTCATTGTCCAAACAAACGAAAATAAATGAAACAATCAAATGTCTAACTGCCAGACGGTTACCTTTTCTATACATGCCTGTTGAACGATTGATATAAATTAAAATTTAATCAAGGAGTTGTTTCAATATTCTGCTGGTCAAAGTATTTGGCGCCTTTCATCTTTGCCGCTGATATCAACCAAGGATATGAACCGCCATCAGGTAAATAGTAATCTGACAAATTGAATGTGTGTGCGTGCGTGTGTGTTGTGTGTGTCAGGCCGTAGCGTGCGGGGGAGGGGCGCCCCTGCATTGTCTGGCAAGCCTATGTATTTGCTCTACTTAGTAAAATGAATTAACTGCCCCCACCCCTGCTGCTATTGCCTGGCCCCTGCTGTAGGAATTTTCACGCAACGGGACTGTAGGTGTGTATTGCGTGTGTGTGCACCCGGTCCTCGTTGTTTGTGATTGTTTCGCTCGCACTGACTGGACGCGTTGTTTTACGTGGCAAGTAATATAATAATAACAATAGTCTACTATGTTCAAACTACACTATTTATTCATCAATTAATCCACCAATTGTCCATCATCCATCTATCTATCTGTCTTTCCAACCTTTCATCTTTTTCCATCCTTATATATATAATAACTATATATATATATATATATATATATATATATATATATATATATAAATCCATTCAACCATCAAATCTAAAATCTATCCATTTATCTATCAATTCTTCATCCATCAATATTATCCATCCAGTAATCATACAACCATCATTCATCCATCCATCGAACTATCCTTTTCATCATCCATCCCATCCATCCAACCCTCCATCCAACCCATCCATCATCCTCCAACCATCCACCTATCAATTCGACATCATCCATCTATCATCCATCCATCATCCATCTATCCATCCATCTATCCATCCAACCATCATTCATAAATACATCTATCCAACCATCCATCCATCTATCTATCCATCCATCCATCCTTTATTTTTAGTAGGGAGGACTGAAGTTTTACTTTTTTTGCCCTACTCCCCTCACCGGCCAACTATTCCCACCCCCTCGGGAAATTACAAGATGGCCCATATTGTTAGATGGTCTAAGGTACGTTGGCTTGCATGAATGATTATTTCGGTTATATTTAATTATTTTTCGTATTTATTGTTATTTTTAACACAGACGGCTTCAGTATAACAAACTGTCAATTTGGGGAAGAAGTCGTCCTCTGGCATGTCTCATTACGTGGGCGCACCTGGTTCAACGAGGAGACCTACGACCTTTACGTCACTCCAAACGTTTTCGCCCTTGGAGCAGCGTGTATGTCTTTTTTACATCAGATTAAAAAAAAATTTGGCGATCCCAGGGTGACGCTCCACACTATGGTATCCATACACCCGCCAAATATCAATACACCAATTTAGCAGTCCCTATTGACCCATTCGTTGAATTATGTTATATGATTGTCTTATCGGCGTTATCCGGCATGTGTTCGGTATTGCCTCCTCGCATTCGTTATCCGAAGCCGTGTTATCGAAAAATAAGAGGTGACCTACTTATGTTGGACTTTTGAACTCACTCGAACCAATACTGCATTACACATTATGGAGCATGGGCAGGCATTTTATTTTACTCGCGGCCCAAAGTTGGTCATGTCATGATCTAATAATATAAACTAAACAAGCGTCGCCAACAAAGGTGACTTTCAGGACACCATGTCACTATAACGAAAGCCCTGGTCTATTAAGACATCAAATTGGGCACCTCTGTAAATCTTTGACAATGGAGACCCACTGAGCCGCCGTTAAGTCATCGGCTCGAGGTCACTAGGTGAGTGGTCAGATTGACCATGCATGTGCCGAGATAAGCCAGCATCAGTGGGCAGAATAAAAAGCAAAAACTGCCACTAACATTTGTATTGAAGCTGGTCAGCACATCAGGCACACAGAGTTTGTGATTTTAAATTACACAAAAATACTCAGTCTGAAATGTATAGTGTTATGGATGAAGTCCCAAGGGCCCACTTTTGGCGGTGAGGGTCCCTGTTCGCAGACCATAAGCCCTAATAAAGGCTCCGGTAATATGGATGTAATATTATTGCCACCCCATAGACATGTGACTCTCAATCATCGATAACTCTATCTCTTAAAGACAAGCTTGGGTTAAAAAAATAGAATAGAAGCATCATTAACTTTAGACATATAGAGTTCCACACTGACTTTATACTTATACTCTATTGTGTAAAAATATAGATTATGAATTGCAGGTGCATAGACTGGTCTTGATCCTCCACAGACAGCATTTGGTACCTACAACACACACACATACACGCGCATGGGCGTATTCCTGGGGGGCAAGGGGGGCGTTGCCCCTACATTTTCAGAAAATGTCATTAAAGGGGGCGGCCCCCCTTATTTAAAAAAATGTCATAAAAAGTTGGTATTTGCCCCCCGGAAAATTTTGCCCCATGGAAAAATTCCTAGCGACATACATGCACACGTATATATATATATATATATATATATATATATATATATATATATATATATATATATATAATCAGACTCTGACGCTTCAATTTATTTATTTATTTTTAACAAAAGAGACCTGTAACTGTTTAATGTAAGAGAGAGAGAGAGAAATTGATAGAAATATTTTTTTTTTATTTTTATTTGTAAACTCTTATTTTCTTTTCAGATTATGGTGATTTCAAATGAAGTCTCTCCCAGCACTAAAAAATACCCTACATAAAGGAAGTATATATCAATAACGTCAGCTTGGCTTCTACAATATCAAAGAATTGTCCATGTAAGTGTTTTTAACTGTCATTTCTATATATTACAACAGGCAAAGCGTATCTATAAAACATATTAAGGTATTTCAGCTATCATTGTTTAATATCTAAAGGAACATGCAAAAAACTTTCTATATATATATCATATTATAAGTGATTAACTATAACCGTTGATATCTATATGAGATAACGATTTACGTGTAACTCATTATATCAATTTCGTCAATAACCTTTACGCTTTATAAATTATAACATGAGAAAAAAATGCACTTTATTGTGTTTGTATCAGTCACCTTCGTCTTTACGCCATTGCGACATTCCAGACAGTCTTTTTTTTGTATTATTACACTGTGCTTATTTTTATGAAGTCCCTGTAAGATGAGATTTATATTTATTCATTATATTCTATAAACCTCAAATAAGTTTTTTCCAGCATATTATATCGTTGAGCATTCTCAAGTAGAGCAGGTCCAAATCTCAGTTACACTTACAAAAAAGCAAAACTTACTAAAAAGCTTATAAAAATCGTTTCCTATTGCCTCTATATTTATCCCCCCCAGATTTATTCAGAGGCACAAGTACTGATGTTCTTTTTTCGAAAGCTGTGACGAAGACTTCCAGCTGACTGCCGTCTTGCAGAAAGACAAAAATACGAATCAAAAGCTATCTTGTGTTGCCCATTGAATTCTGGGATACGAAATTCTTACTATATTCAATGCTGTAAAGTGTTCATATTTGCCATTCATTATTCAAACATTCATTGAACAAAGATGGTAAAAAATGTAATTATTTGTTTTCAAAGTGTCGGAATTATATTTATTAATTTTTCCCACGCTACTCTCTACAATTTATCTTAGTGGAGACAACATATTTTGGTGGGTCAGCACAAAGTCGTACAACGTTTTTACCTGGTGCAACAGAGAACGCAAGTCTATTACAGACCAGTGCTCCTGTAAGTAATGTACAGACTAATTGAAGTACTGTTACAGATCATTGTATGTGATATTACAATTCAATGAGAAAACTCTATTAAAGTTCAGTGTGAACTACATACAGACAGTGTTTGCACTTTTAAAGCTTAGTTCTTCTGCTGTAAGTACTATTACACAGACCAATGTAAGTACTGTACAGACCAATGTAAATACTGTTACTGACAAAATGTAAGTATTTACAGACAAATGCAGCAACTGTTACAAACCAATGCTTAAATACTATTACAGACCAATGTAAGTACTACTATAGACACATGCTAAGTACTGTTACTAACCAATATAGCACTGCTACAGACCAATGCTGAAGTTTTTCTTTCAGACCAATGTTTGTGCCTATTACAGACGTGTACTACTATAACATACATATTACAGGCGCATGTAATTACTTCTACAAACAAGAAGTATCATCCTAGCACCCAGACATACATTGTCCTGTTTAATTTAAATACTAAACAGTCTCGCATATCCGAAACCCTAAATCTACATCTCGTTATACCAATATAAAGGTTCCCTACATTACTTGAACATTGGCCTCCTTACCATCTATTCTCACATAGATACTTTTCCTAGTAGTACGGAAAGATTTCCTTCTAGATTCTCGGCCATCCATCAAAATATTACCGACAAAAGTTTCCTGTTATAAAAAACAATGGTCTAGTTTTGACTATATGGTGTTTGATAAACCCAGTATATGTGTATGTGTGTCTGGTTTTTGACTATATATGGTGTTTGATAAACAGTATGTGTGTCTAGTTTTGACTATATATGGTGTTTGATAAACAGTATGTGTGCTGGATTGTGACTATATATGGTGTTTGATAAACCAGTATATGTGTGTCTAGTTTTGACTATATATGGTGTTTAAACAGTATGTATGTCTAGTTTGACTATATGGAGTGTGATAAACAGTATGTGTGTCTAGTTTTGACTATATATGGTGTTTGATAAACAGTATGTATGTCTAGTTTTGACCTTATATGGTGTTTGATAGAACAGTATGTGTATTACAACCTGGGCTGAATTAATTCTAGCATGCAGGGAACTTCTCAGGTGACCTTCAACTCAGGGTTATTCTTTTTGGTACAAAGAGCTGCATATGTTAAAATAATAAGTTATTTAGTTTTGGTAGACATTAACAAATGTATGTACAGAAAACGAGTTGATTCCTTCATCACTATTTCATCTCTAATGTAAACATTAAATGTGTGATTGTGTTTGTTTGTGTGTGTGTGTGTGTGTGTAAAAAAATAAATGAAACAGTTTTAACAATCATTTATACCGCTGTCTCATTGGTCGGTGGGGGTCGCTATATAGAGCGCATGACTGTCTACTACCCAAGTTTTTTCAGGGTCGAGCCCAGTTAAAAAGAACACTAGCATTGGGATAATCGGTGTCTTCCTTCAGCCCAGAACTTAAACAATGGTTACCATAGTAAACGCGCAATAAAAAAAGGAACGTTCTCTGAGTATATTTTAGGGTGGGCTGAAGGGGCAACGTTGCGGGGACCCCTCGTAAAATGTAAATTTCGGGAACCAAGCGCTGTTTTTTGGCTGCCGATTGCTAATATTAGACTATGTACCATTTCTATAAAAACATGATAAAATTTACTTCAAATTGATCGACTGTCGTCGAATTCAGCATGTCTTGTTGTGTTTTTATTTTTGACTGACTACTGTATTTGTATATTTTGTATCAGGTGTTTGGATAAAGTCTCAACATCAGTCAGCCTGGTTGTCCACGAGATCGCGGAGAGCATGGCGACAGATGTGATGACGTCAATAAGACTGTAGTTCAAGGTATTCACTCAGAAAATACGCACGACCACGTAGTTTGTTATGTTGAATTAAAAGATATACAGACAAACTGACAATATCCAGAAACCGCCTCTCCCCGTCTTAAAAACGTATTGTTTATCAAATCCAGTTCTAGAACAAAATATATTTTGTTCGACGGTCACAATGGAGTGAGTGGGGTCCTGAAAGATAACACGGTTATAAATAGAAAGATTAGGTAGTAGATAGTTAGGTAAGTAGGTTGGTATAGATAGGTCAACTGAAGGTAGGAGGAAGATAGATAGGTTTATATAAAAATAGGTGATTAGGTAGGTATTGAAAGGTAGATAGATGAGTAATTGTTATATATACTATATATATATATATATATATATATATATAGATAGATAAATAGATTAGATAGATAGATATAGATAGATAGATAGATGAATGGAATGGAAGTAGTGATGCATGGATATTGGCGTACGTAGAATGTTAGGTATATAGGTAGGTAGGTAGATAGATTGGCTGAGTGATTGATAGATTGATATATGGAGTATATCTTGATAGATGAATAGATTGACAAGATACTTACCTTAAATAAAGATAGACATATAGATAGAAGGTTGAATGGCTAGATAGATAAATGTATTCTAATTTTACTAAAAATTTAGCCAAGCAGCACACTGCAATTATAATTTGTACAGATGTCTTGCAGCCCAGAGCAGTGCTGGGCACAGAATTGTCACCATATTCACCGATGCCGCAAAGTTCAAGGCGAGCCTTCTCATCCTTACCAAGTGCTGCCATTACAGAGGTCAAAGTTTTGAAGGGAAGAATAAGAGCCATATACATGGGTCATTGAGAATATTTGAGGTGAGTCTTGTTATTTCATTGTGTTTCATTAAATCTTGTAAAGTTGACTCATGATGGGGCTTGTTTTATTCGTTTTCCAAGCATGCGAAATCGGAACGAGGGCTCATGGTAGCAAACACCTGTGCAAATATTCAACTCTTTCCTCATTGCGTTTTTTTCCTCCTCACAGCATGCGAGATCGGAACGAAGACCTTCATGAGTAGCAATACCTGTGCAAATATTCGCTCTTTTTCCTCATTGGGTTTTTTTTTATTACAGCATGCGAAATCGAACGAGGCTTCATAGAGTAACCCAATACCTGTGCAAATATTCGCTCTTGTTTCAGCATTGCGTTTTTTCCTCACAGCCTAAAATCGGAACGGGAGGCTTCATGAGTAGCAATACCTGTGCAAATATTCGCTCTTGTTTCAAACATTGCGTTTTCTCACAGCATGCAGAGAAATCGGAACGAGGGCTTCATGGTGTAATACCTGTGCCAAATATTCGCTCTTTTTTCCTCATTGGGTTTTTTTATTACAGCATGCGAAATCGGAACGAGGGCTTCATAGAGTAGCAAACACCTGTGCAAATATTCGCTCTTGTTGTTTCAACATTGCGTTTTTTTCCTCACAGCATGCGAGATCAGACAGGGGCTTCATGAGTAGCAATACCTGTGCAAATATTCGCTCTTTCCCTCATTGGGTTTTTTATTACAGCATGCGGAAATCGGAACGAGGCTTCATAGAGTTAGCAATACCTGTGCAAATATTCGCTCTTGTTTCTTGTTGCGTTTTTCCTCACAGCATGCGAAATGGAACAGGGCTTCATGAGTAGCAATACACAAATATTCGCTCTTGTTCCAACATTGCGTTTTCCTCACAGCATGCGAAATCGGAACGAGGGGCTTCATAGAGTAGCAATGCCTGTGCAAATATTCGCTCTTGTTTCAGCAATGTTCATGTTCTAGCTTTACCAAATTATGGGTGGCGGTTGGTTTTATTTAATTCTTTGGTATTGGGCTATGGGTTAAACTCCATGTATGTAGTCGACTACCTATGTATCCCGTAGTGCCTCCATGGCCGTGGCGTTATCGGCGCTGTGGTGGTGCCAATACCAAGCGTCGTGTTAAGTATAGGATCTAAGAGATTAAAAACATCTACTTCCCGATATTGACTTGAAATTGAAACGTTGAAGATAACAATAAGAAATTCACGCAATTCAATTCTTGAATTTTTGTTGTTATATTAGCTTGTTACGTTCTGCACCAAATGATGTTGTGGTCTGTGGTACAGCTCAAGATCAAGAACTTCATTCGGACACTCTTTCACTGGCCATCTTTACTAATGCTTCACTTTAGCGACCGCGTCTCTCTAGATAGTGATTGAACAAGAAGGGCGCCTTATCAAGTGACGTAGCATCTCGTTGACCCATCATGCGTCCCGTTGCGCGCACCGAAGTTGCCCTTGTTTGACTTTTCCCACACTACCTGGTGCCCAGAGCACCTGTATTACAATATCTCGTTGGGTGAGTTCTATGTCTTCTGATGACCAAAATAGAAATGAACTGACACCGACAATCAAAATTTGACTTTATTAATTTGATTAATATTATTATTATTATTATTATTATCATCATCATTATTATTATTATTATTATTATTATTATCACTATTGTTTTCCGTTCATTTCATCTGTAATAGATTTTCCGTCAATAGCCCAAACACCCGACCCGATTAATTTAATTATCATGAAATAAAATGAGTGAATAACAAATGGTGTTTTTAGTATAGGTATTTAAACTCGCCTCACAATGTGTGTAAGGGACTGATTTGGATTATATTTAGAACAATTGTAATATCTATGGATGCATGTTACTATTACATTACATTATCATTTAAATTTGTTTATAGTTCTATCAGTCTTTCAATCAATTAGTAACGTTTTATTTCATGATTTTAATAAATATGTATAGTAATATACCCTTGCCTTTTTTTTATCTATCCATTCATCTATTTATCTAGTAGGCATCAATTTGTATATCTGGAGTAGGGCCTATCTGTCTATCTATTTATAGCTGGGTCTTCTTTTCTAGAGCTGGGTTTATTCATCTATCTAGAGCAATGCTCTATCTATCAGAGCCGTGTCTATCCAGAGCCGTGTCTATCTATTTGCAGAGCCGTGTCTATCTATCTAGAGCCGTGTCTATCTATCCAGAGCCAATGTATCTATATCAGAGCCAATGCTCTATCTATCTAGGCCGTGTCTATCTATCTAGAGCCAATGTCTATCTATCCAGAGGCTGCCCACTATTTGTTTCAAATCCATTTCACACTGCCATCACTGAACTGAAATGTATCTTTAAATCTTTTTGAGGATAATTAATCGTATGTAATAAACATGACTTAATATAGCAGAAGTTCTTGTTATAGTGATGTTTGTATTTTGACATAACAGCCTAACCAATGTGACCAGCATAGCGAATGCCATCTCAACCTCAGACCTGGACTACCTGCAAATAATGACCACCCAATCAAAATGGTTTAATGTGTTCTTTTTTTAAACCGCATTCAAAAATAAATTATTGATAATAAATGTTGGTTAAAACCATTTAAGAATGGGGTGCCGGGCTGATAATAAATCTTGATTCCTTTGTGCTTGTTGGGAGGGCCCTTCTTAACGGGCATCATGGGCTCCCGAAAGCAGGCGCATTATGTTCTACCCTGACCCCCTCCACATGTCTATGTGTCCACCCCTCATAGTCTACACTGGTTGAGGCGCTCGATACGACGGTCTGGCTTGGCTGGAAGATGGGCTTGAAAAAGTAACATGGTATACATTAACTATGGTGAATGTACAACAGTAAAAAGAAATTTCAACTAATATATTGTTTTTTAGCAAAAAAAATTATAAAATGCGGCAGTTGAACTCTCGTGTGTTTAACGAGGAACCTGCGTGACTGAGAGTCCCTTGGGCTCATTGAAATGGCTCTGTGTCTCTCAACATCTGGGAGACGCACTATGAGCCCGATGGCCAGCGTGGTTCCCGACTCGTCCAGTTTGAAAGCCTCCAGACGTGGACACTCGCTCAACAAGTGATCCACCGTTTCCTCCTCTGCTGTGTCGACCAACGTGAGTCGTACTCGGGTCTCATACTCCCAAAATAGGCGCCGATCGGACAATGCCCAGTTCGGAACTGGGCTATGTTTCTCGTCTCTCCGAAGCCTCCACGGGTCGGATTTAGAAGGTGCTCATTAACTCTTACCTCGCCCTGTGGTTCCTCTTTCTAACAATATCTGTTTTTCGAATTTACCCAGCAACTGTTGTTCTTATCCGGGTGATAAAATGCCGCCCAATGACCGAGTTCGCTAGGGACTGCAATACAAATCTGGCGACGTAAGTTGCTTGGTAGTGGAGCAACAGAGTTATGGTTTCAATAATATTGACTGTAGTGTTTCATAGTTTCAGTGAATCTGACATCTAGACCGAAGTATGACTTAGAATGTCCGGGATAAACGATTGAGCACAATTTTTAAACAACTTCATGTGACTTTTAACTATGACTTCCCCCCATACCAACCAACAGACAACCGGATTGGAAAAATGTTGCAGGAAAAGCCAACTGGACAATAGGTCATGCCCCGATAACCCCAGGCATCACCCAACCGCATAAGGTCGGACGTTCTTCGCTTGCTATATTTTCACTTTCAGCTAAGGAAAAGTGACGTTCACCGGCGGCTATAGGACGGTAGGCATCCTGAAATATTGAATCTTTTGTTTGTTGAATATATGTAGAATAGCGTGTTTGCTATATGTTTACCCTTATAAGGCATCTGGAAGTATAAAATTATAGAGTTAGCGAAATCCTTGTTTTAAATCACTATTTCCAGAATGCGGTGATTTGTGTTTATTTCATTTTGTCTCTAACAATGTACTGTGACGTATTAGTAGATCAATGATTATCCAGCATCCCCTTATACTTCATCAGTCGTGCACTGACAAAGAGTGTAATAAGGTTTTCTTAATGGCAAGGCCGACATAACGGCCAGCGAACGTAGTTTGCCCTTTTGTCTGGGCCACTGGACCGTCGTTTGCCTTTTTATCTGGGCCCACAGGACGTAGTTTGCCCTTTTGTCTGAGCCCCACAGGACGTAGTTTTGCCCTTTATCTGGGCCCTGGGACGTTCGCCCTTTTTGTCTGGGCCCACAGGTTTTAGTTGCCCTTTTTATCTGGGCTATAGGACGTAGTTGCCCTTTTGTCTGGGCCCGGATGTGGTTACCCTTTTTTCTGGAGCCCACAGGTTGGCCCTTTTTGTCTGAGCCCACAGGACAGCTAGTTTGCCTTTTTATCTGGGCCCACACATGACGTAGTTAGCCCTTTTTATCTAGGCCCACAGGACGTGGTTGCCCTTTTATCCTAGGCCCACAGGACGTAGTTTGCTTTTTGTCTGGACCCATAGGACGTAGTTGGCCCTTTTTGTCCTGACCCACAGGACGTAGTTTGCCCTTTTATCTAGGCCCACAGGACGTAGTTTGCCCTTTTATCTGGGCCACAGGCCGTAGATTGCCATTATTATATATATATATATATATATATATATATATATATATTGTAACTTGCGCGACCCATGTATGTCAGGGCCCTTAAAGTGTTGGTTTGAAGTCGGTGCAATCAAGAATGGCTATAATAAGTTAAAAAAAAACATTACGAGAGCTGTACAAGTTTCATAATCTACATTAAGTATCGTAGTTTGTCCAAAGGTCAGGCACAATGTAGGACGGGCTGACACTTGGGGATTGTTTGTCCGTGTGTGCGGAACGTTAAGGTCATAGGTCACGGGCGGTTTCTCAAGCTTTTCTCGCGACTAGACTCAAAGGTTCAAAACTACGTCCGCAGGGACCCCGTCAAAGTTTAGATCAAACTGGTGACCTCCTTCAACCTTTTGGTTGTTTTAAGACGGAAATTTCATGTCGTTGCACCCCATGCATAGCCTTGCATTACTCCGTGCACCAGCAGTACCGGCCAGTGGCGCAACCGGGGGGCAGAGGGGAGCTTGAGCCCCCCTTTCCCGACCAAATCATCAATACATATTTTACTATATAAAGGATTACTAAAAAGACTGTCAAACTGTCAAACTGTCAAACTGTCAAACTGTCTTTTTTCTATATAATGAGCCTCCCCCCAAGCATTTTTTGTTGGTTGCCACTGCCCGTACCAGCGTAAATAGCAGTACCCATTACCCCTGGTTGAAAACTGCGGTCGTAGGAGACTATGTGACTGTCAAGCTAGTTACTTTGGGTTGTCTCCACCCACCCCATTAGTAGATATGCCCAAGGCATAGGCCTCTGCGCCCTAATCTCATCACGGGTTGGTCACTCGACGCCCGGGGAAGTATGGTCTCCGTTGAAAACACAAGAGGCACCTCGGGGGGTTCATAGTTAACGTGCAAGCACCAGGTCGTGAACCCATCTATCGGTCTAACAGCCAGTGGAACACGATTCGTCGTAAAAGCTATAAATAGTCGTTCCTCAAGGAAAACTAGAACATTATAGATGGGCTATAGAAAAAAAAAAATATTTTCTTGGGTTTGATTTTTTTAGTAATGTTTTTTATTTTTTTTTTTATGTTAGTTCGATTAAAATAATCAACTTTGCTTTGTTCACTACATTTTCTCACATCTACAGTGCAGTGATGACAGTTTTACGAAAGACAAGACTGTGTATAAATTGGGTAATAACGTTTTAGGTGAAACTATGACGCATCATTCTAAATACTTCATATAATTTTATATCTATCCTCTTTCAACGTATTGAGAAATTTAAAACAAAAAACAGAGAGCCACCACACAGTATACGTTGTAAAGACCACCACACAGAGTATACATTATAAAGACCACCTCACAGAGTATTCATTGTAAAGACCACCACACAGAATATTCATTGTAAAGACCTACAAGGAATATTCAGTATAGACCCTCACAGAGTATTCGTATAAAGGCCACCACACAGAGTATCTGAGCCCGCAGGACATAAATTTACATTTTTTATCTTTTAGCCCGCAGGACGTAGATTGTCCATCTGTGATCTGGGCACAATTTTATCTTACTTTAATCCATATTTTCAATGTTAATCATCTCGTCACTTCATAACATATAAATTTATTTTATTAATTCATTTTTTATTTTTTTTTTCCAGTTTTTGGCAGTAGGTCCTCATCAAAGGCTCACGTTATCCCTACAGTTTTAAGTCAATCTTCTAGACCTTCTCCTCTGTTACATGAATGTAATAGTATTTACATTCCTTTGTAAGTGCCTGAACGAGGTCGTGCCATGGCTATTTTATGCTCCCCTAGATCACGTGCTTTTTCGAGTGCCCCGGACTGGCGGAACAAGGGGTGAACCAGTCCGGAAGCTTGCTGGCCATTCTTTATTGTAGTCTGCAGATGTTGAGAACACAGCGAATTTGATCTCACGGGGCCCTAAGAACTAAGTCTCAGCCCATGATATTCACTGAGTTCCAAGACATAAGTTATTTTGATATCAACTCTATGGTGCACATTGAAATGTAACAATGGATTTAAAAAAAAAAATCAAATAACGAAATTTTTCCACAATTTTTTATTTGTTTGAGCCCCCCTGCCCCGCCTCCTTTAAAAAACAGGTTTTCCCACAGATTAATTGTTTTTACTTTATAGAGACATTTTTATAGTCCAGGGTGAGTGGATATAAGTAGCGGAGTACGTGAGAGTGAAGTAGAATTAAGTCACCCACCCCCACGCAAACCCCGTAGTGGGGGAGAACCACCCCTGCGTTTGTCTGCCCCCACCCTGCTTTCTTGCTCTACTTTGTAAAAAAATGTTTTACCTGCCCCATCCACTTGCTATTTCCTGGCCCCTACTTATCAGAATGCCTGGCCCCTGCTGTAGAATGCCTGGTCCTGCTGTAGAATGCCTGGCTAAGAATTTTTTCACGCTACAGGGCTGCCCCCCCACGATATACTGAAACAAATGACATATACATTGCCTTATTGTATCCACAATGAAGTACACTGATACCGTTAAATCACCCATGAAAATATATACTTCGATACGCACTAAACACCCCCAAAACAATAGAGTAACGTTTATAAAGTGTCCGTTGGTAGCCTGCGGAGTTGATGACGTCAAGTAAAAAAAAATGGACTACAGAGGTATATAACAGAAAAAAATAATCGCGCAGATTAAATTAACACCAACGAAAGTCTGGCACAGATTAAATTAACAACAACGAAAGTCTGGCACAGATTAAATTAACAACGAAAGTCTGGCTGAATTAAATCATTATATAACGAAAGTCTGGCTGAATTAAATCAACAACAACGAAAATCCCACTGTACAGATTAAATGAACAACAACGAAAGTCTAGTACAAGTTAAATCAACAACAACGAAAGTCTGGAACGGAATTAAATCAACAGCAACGAAAGTCTGGTACAGATTAAATCAACAACAACGAAAGTCTGACTGAATTAAATCAACAACAACGAAGTCTGGCACAGATTAAATCAACAACAACGAAAGTCTGGCACAGATTAAATCAACAACAACGAAGTCTGGTACAGATTAAATCAGCAACAACGAAGTCTGGAACAGATTAAATCCAACAACAACAGTCTGGTACAGATTAAATCAGCAACAACGAAAGTCCTGACACAGATTAAATCAACAACAACGAAAGTCTGGCACAGATTAAATCAACAACAACGAAAGTCTGGCACGATTAAATCAACAACAGCAGTCGGTACAGATTAAATCAACAACAACGAGTCCAGCACAGAAAATAAAATGACAGCAGCTAATCAATTATAGCCTAGACTTCAGATGCCAAATGACGGAACGCAAAGAAACGACTTTTAGACCCCCCCTCCCCCTTGTCACAAATTTTTTCACCCCGCCCCGTGTATGTCGTCTCAAGTTAAAATAAATTAAAATACCTCAAATTACTGATTTATTTTCTTTCGTTTATTTTTGGAGACAATCATTCTTTACATTTTCCCATAAGTCATTCAGATGCTGATCGATAGATTAAATTTCAATAGCTTCTTCTTCTTTTTCTCCTGAATTCTCCAACATGATTCTTGATTCAAATCATAACCGTTCTCTGCCAAAATATCTGCTTCTCAAAATTTCAAGTTAGAGAAAAATTAATTTTGGCAGAAAGTCAACAAATTTGGATTCCCTCATAGATAATTATTTCTTTTGTGACGTCACAATTTCACGAACCCCCTCACCCCCTCCCTAAGCGTTACGTCATTTGCGAACAGGCCCTTATGTAAGTTGACAAATAATATTTACAGATTTCTCAACTGATCCAAATGCTTGTGAAAACTTGCGAATATTTGACGATCTAGATTACGATACTACATTTTTTTTTCGCATTATTATGTATGCGTGTGTGTGCGTTCTTTTATTCTTTCCTACTGTGTAAATAAAAGTTTTTTTTATGTACTAACAAATACCACGTAAACTATTACTAATGATGTATTTTTTATTTCTTTTATCTGGTTTGAATTCAAATTCTCATTTTTTTATTTTAATTTGTCGTATTAAGAAATGGCGATCTATCTATTTAGAATCACACAATAACTTTTTGTTAATCTTTTTTTTTTGTTTTATTTTATAAAAATAGCCTTGTAAGGGCAATTTTAAGACCGGCTTTGAACGAGTCTTGACCATGTAGACTCAATAATAACTTTGACCTGAGCTTTTTATATAGACCTGGTCTTTAAGAGTTGAATATATGAATGTATATGAAACGAGTTACAGATGTATAATAAAGAACTGGACAACAATCAAAGCGCGTAGCTAAAGTAATGGTTGTTTGGCCGCATAGGCGTAACAAGGGAGGAATGTCCCAATTAGAAATTCCCTCGGCCCCAGCTTGAGGGTGCTAGAACATTTGTTTTACATTAATAATATATTACATTATCTCATCATGAAGTTGAATGTCAAAAATGCAGGGGCCCCCAAAGAGGCCAAGCCCACCGAGCTCAAATCCCTAGGCTCGGCACTTGTTGATTGGGTGGTGTTTCAGTAGCAGATGGATACTAATGTTGCAGCACGACCTGCATGCTGTGGAGTTCCCGGCGAATCTCTATCTGCCACACTGAGACGTAGTGAGGAGTGGTGAGGGGGCTCATGCCCGGGAGCTATGCGAAAGGTTAGCACAATGCCCCCAATCGCTTTTAGTCCATCCATCTTAAGTCAGGTATCCTTTTAAGATGCGTGGACTTGGAAACAAATTTCACCTGGAACAAATTCCTTGTAGCTGCATCGAGGATCAGACGAGCCTCTCAGATCGACAGTCAAGTATATACACCACTCGGCTATCCGTCACACCAAACCTATGTAACCTTCATGTTTTTTTATATCAACGAAACTCAAGTAACACATTGTAAACAACCTGAAGAAGAAGATTATTTGTGTCAAGAAAAAAATGATTCAAATAAAGCCATTTCAATAAAAAACAAATAATAATAATAATAACAACAATAATAATAACATACTTACTTGCATTATTCAGACTCTGAACATCACGAACTCTACAGGGTAACTACAGGGTGGCGCACTCGACTGTCGAGCTGATGTACCTGGTTCGATTTCCGGTGAGGACCAAGAGGACATTTTTCAGGTATTGGCTCAAGGTCCTTTCTTGTCTCCGTGGTGCCTCCATGGCCATTACCTCCCCGCTGTGGTGGGGATGAAAGAAGGGCACCATAAAATCCGTCCCATTAGTGGTTTATAGGATCTAAAGTTCATTTCACCCTTACAGGGATTGTCATTCCTGACTCAAACAAACATACTCTCCAGTCGGTCTCTTTTCTTTAAAATCTTTTGCTACTCAAATAAAATTCTTTCCGCGAGAACAAATCGGAGCCCTGATTTTCAAGTGAGATCGATTTTTTCATTTTGGTCACACATAAATAAGTGTCTTTAAATGTGCTTGAAGAGTTTGTCAGGGTCTTTAAATGTCTAGAACAGGCTTGTCTTAATAAAGGGTCTTTGTCTAGAACAGAGCTTGTCGTAATAAAGGATTTTTAAATGTGTCTAGAACAAACTTGTCGTAATAAAGAGTCTTTAAATGTCTAGAGGAGCTTGTCTTAATAAAGGGTCTTAGAGGTCTACAGTAAGTTTGATTGTTTATTATTTTATCTATATTTTAGTCTTACTGTAAACAAAGACTGCATTATTACATAATTATTTTTTTTTTAAAGGGAACTCGAATAATAAAATTTTAGCGATTCCCAAAAGTTTCAATTTTCAGCTTACTTAAAATTATCTGCGCTGAAAGGAAATGCAACCTTCCTATTTTTGAGAAGTTGCCAACAATAATAAGGAAAAATACAAAAATAATTAAAAGAAAACAAAAACAATAGTTTATTAACAAGTACATTACTTATCAATGTTTGTATGTATGTGTGTATGTTGTGTGTGTATATATGTGTGTATGTTTGTGTGTATGTAGGTTAAATAGCTATTGAGGCAAGTCCAGTGAGATAACACATAAAAATCACGGTGTCTACGGGTCCGACAAAAGGCACGCTCTAGCGCTCCTAGACTGACTTTATTTTGTACGGTTGTAGATGTGCGTGCGCGATTGTTGGACTCCGTTTCGGAACCTGACTATGAATATTGCTCTATCCCTAACGCTGATCCTATTCCTAACCCTATCCCTAACCCTATCCTAACCCTAATCTAACCCCATATCCTAATCCTATTCTAGCCATAGCCCTAGCCCTAATCCTAACCCATATCCCTAATCCTATCCCTAACCTAATCCTAACCCCCTATCCTAATCCCATCCCTAATCCTATTCCTAGCCTAACCTAGCCCCGAAAACAAAAAGTTATCAATAAAATGCAGTGTAAGTCTGCCGCGCATGCGCACATCTGTTATTTTCCGGACCGCGAATAAGTTCTTTTGTCGGGCGTAGCCTCTTCCTATAAGAAATAGTGTTCTCTGGTTTAATTTTCTCTTTAAATTAAAGTCTTATTTAGTGTACTTACGGTAATTCATACAAGTCATTTTGAAAAAAGTAAACACACAGTGACAAACATTTAGTGAAACCTTCAAGTTTTTGGCCAGCCAATGACTTAAGGCAAACTTTGAACACAAAAATATTTACCGAAAACCACATGGATTTGAATCTAGCAATCTTAAGGTTACTAGGGTGTAAGTGTTATCACCATAGAACAACTGTATAAATAGACAGAAAAGCAACTATACCATTAGTTCAATAGAGAGCGTCTAATATCGTTTGCATTGACTTGAGTAATACACGGTAAAACAAATTTCAACCTATAGCAGCGGTCTGGATTTATAAACGGCGTCGATATATATACAGCCCTAGAGGCAGTTGGTCAGGTGACGGTGGGACTGTTTATTGTGACCAATCAAACATTTCAAAGTCAAGGTTTAAATGTTACAGTTCTAAGACTTTATTTTTTAATTTAAATTAAGTTAAATTGTTGTTTTTTACTTTTAAAAAAGAGGGGGTGGGAAGTATGGGTGGGCGGGCGGAGAATCGTCAGTGATATCTTCTTACTCTCGCAGTTATCAAATGACGTTATTATTGGTCAGAAGTGCATGTGAGACTCTCATAAGGATATAACCATTCCAGCGTAAATTCAAAATTTCAAATCGTTTTAAAGTACTGAGAACATTTTAATAAAATACGTTACTTTATTAATTGGTTTGTTATCCCCCGTGGAGGTGTTGGGGGGTTTTGGAGGGTGTGTGTGTGTGTGATTGTTATCTTACCATTGAAGTTAAATTACATATTCCTTAGAGTCAAGAGTTGTAGCTCAATCTATAGGTATGGTGCTACTACCTTTGTTGGTTTTCTGACTAACCTGCTGTACCTGAGTCATGGCACTAAGGATATGGAGCGTGGTATGAGAGCATCGTGACTTTGATCATTGAGTTTGATTCACTTAACGTCTTAGACGGAATGTAAATACGATCTCGATATCAAAGTAAAGCCTTATGTTTTGATTTTGTATGTTAAGTGAAATGTAGGTATGACGGTTTGATATCAGAGTCGAAGATAATTTGGAAAACAATGGGAATTTTAGTACGACCCATGACGTAGACAGTTGAGATACCGACATAAATCTACCAAGTTTAAACCAGTTAACGGCAATGTGCAGCTAACAGTATGTAGTCAAACTATCTTTATTTATTTTTAAATCAATGTGCTAATATAGATCCGAGATATGTAGAAACCTCAAACATTCACAAGAGAAACCAATGAACTACCGAGATGGCACTTTTCACTACTTGCTATACGGACTTACTAGCAGTAGCGAGTGAAGGGGTGGGCAAGGTGGGCATCATGCCCAGGCGCTACTCACAAAGGGGGCTTTAAATTAGTATATTTTGCATATAATATTATATGGTTTTCGAATGTGGGAGGGCGCTAAAAGTTATTATTGCCCCGGGCACGAGTTGAGCTCGCTACGCCATTGCTTACCTAGTGTTAATATTTATCCAGTATTCAGTTTTAAGTACTTTAATCTAATTTTTAATCATTGGCCAGTCGTCCATCCGAGATCAACTCATCCATGGGGTCACAGTTTCTGTTCGCTCTGCCCGATCTACTGGATCAAGAAGGCCAGGCCGTGCTGTACATTTACTGCGTCATCAATCCCAAGACGCTGGTAATTCATTTCGTATTGCTTTATTTTTTGTTTTGTCTGTCTGTCTGTCTGTCTGTCTGTCATCACCCTAGATCTCAACAACCATAAGTCCCTAGACCCATGATGTATATATCATTTTGTAGGCCTTGGCCTGCCAAGAAAGTGACTTTTTCCATTTTCACTTGATCTGACCTCTCAGGGCCGTAAAGGGCCTTATAAAGTACCGTTTTTACTATATAAAGCTATATTAATAAAGGAGCTCCCTATGTCCTTAACTATAAGTCCTAGACCCTTGATGTATATATTATTGTGTGGGTCTTGTACCATGTGTACATCAAAAGTTCATTTCGCGATAGGACCTCTGAAGACCGTGCTTCAGGGCTCCTAAGGGGCTTATATATTATATATATGGCCCATTCTACACTATGTACGTTCAATAACCTTCATTTGGCTTAATTGCTTGTTTTTATACCAACTTCGCAGGGAAAAACAACGATTAAACTAATCCACATTCTGGACACAGGACGTGTTAGCGCATTTTCATGTTATGTATCAGTACGTTTGTTAGCTTTCAGTAAATATTTGTAAATTTATGAAATGTTTATAAATTCAATTGTGTAATGCATATATCTGTAAAAAAATATTATAAAGACGTTTCTTTATATTTGAAAAAAAAATTATTTTCTCTTAAATCTAACTACAAGTGGTTTGTGGTTACTGAAATAGGACTCATAACTGAAAACATTCGAAGTATGTCATTTAATCGTCCGAAAACTCCGTGAATTGTTGCATAGCTCCTGATACTTTCAATTAAACTCAAGAACACAAACTTACTATTTCATTTGATGGTTTCTTAATAAATGTTAGTGAAACTACGTGCTGCAGTATTTCGCACCAAATGAATGGGTTATTGAACGTACAAGGTGTATATATAATATATAAACCCCTTAGGAGCCCTGAAGCCCGGCCCGCAAGAGGTCCTATCGCGAAATGAACTTTTGATGTACACGCAGGCCAAGACCTACGAAATGATATGGCCCATCATGGAGTGATCTTGCTGGGATTATAGG
Source organism: Bulinus truncatus (assembly GCA_021962125.1). Classification (NCBI taxonomy): domain Eukaryota; kingdom Metazoa; phylum Mollusca; class Gastropoda; family Planorbidae; genus Bulinus; species Bulinus truncatus. The sequence goes on from JAGDYQ010000143.1 coordinate 314,608, forward strand.
GCGCTCCATTAAAACAAGTAACACACTGAAAACGATTTTTCCACTCGTCCCCCGGCCCTGAAAGTGAAGTCACGAAATAAAAGTCTCACATGGCAGACCGACTAAATATGTATCATGGATCTACTAGAACTACGGTTGTTATTTAGGGTTATGACCAGACGGACCTGAACAGACAAAAAACGAGACAATAGGCATTTTTCGAGTAACAAAAAAAACGGATGAGAGAAAGCTATGTAAAAGGCAGGAATCAGGCGGCTAAACGTACACAGGACAGTCCAATGTTTTCAATACACCCAGGCGTAGCGGGGTTAACTCGCGCCCGGGGCTATAAAACCTTTTAACATCCCCCACCCCACCACCCATTCGAAAACCATAAATATTATAAGTTAAAAATACCATTTGGCTCCCCTTTGAGAGTAGCGCCCGGGATATACCCCCTCCTTTACTTACCTCTCACTACGTCTCTGCTGGTGAGGACCAATAAATATTTCAGTCTATGGTTAAATTCTCCACTATATCTCAGTGTGACACCTCCACGATCATGGTAACTATCAGTTTGGGGGTCGGGTGAAAGAAGGGCATCATAAAGCCGTCATTATTAAAGAACTCTAGAGAGAATCCATCTCCACCACTTTGAACATACGCACAACTACTTGCTTATTAGGATAAATATATTAATAAATTAAGGTTATTAATCTGCTGGGGTTTGTTCATATAATGTTGTATAGGGCCGATCCTAAGTGTGATGTGCCCGTGTAGGGAAAAAACAGCTTTAAAGTCCATCACCAGATAAGTGGCTAATTCTAAATAGTTGACTACTGCATTGTTATATAGGGGGGGGCCCGCCTTGATGTGGACCTAGACGTACCGTTCTCCAGGCCGGCACCGCTTGCGCGTGTTTTTTGTATATAATTCCGTTCGCGGCAAGTCAGTAAACTATTTCGCTATTCTATGTTCTCAGGTGAGCTTGTTTACCTACCATTGAACCGGACCACATCCGTGGACAGATTCCGTTATCAACAAAAAGATTACCATATAATACCTGCCTAAATCAGGGAGGCAAATCTGGTTAACTGGGATTTGGTGTTAATGTCCTTTTCCAACACAATATATATATATATAGATATAGATGAGAGAGAGAGAGAGAGGAGGAATTGAAGGAGAGAGAATAAGAGATAGATAGATAGATAGATAGATAGATAGATAGATAGATAGATAGATGGATGGATGGATGGATGGATGGATGGATGGATGGATGGATGGATGAATGGATGATGAATGAATGAATGGAATAGATAGATAGATAGATAGATGAATAGATGATAGATAGATAGATAGATAGATGATAGATAGATAGATAGATAGATAGATAGATAGATAGATGATAGATGGATGGATGGATGGATGGATAGATAGATAGATAGATAGATAGATAGATAGATAGATAGATAGATAGATAGATAGATAGATAGATAGATAGATAGATGGATGGATGGATGGATGGATGGATGGATGGATGGATGGATGGATGGATGGATGGATGGATGGATGAATGGATGGATGGATGGATGATAGATAGATAGATAGATAGATAGATAGATAGATAGATAGATAGATAGATGATAGAATAAGATAGATAGATAGATAGATAGATAGATAGATAGATAGATAGATAGATAGATAGATAGATAGATAGATGAATCAGATAGATAGATAGATAGATAGATAGATAGATAGATAGATATAGATGAATGAATAGAGGAATAAGATTACATTATTAATAAACAATGGCTCAGGCTAGTAATATCATGCATTGCTTCACAATATTTGTGGCGTTACACAGGTGGGAAAAATGCCTACGAGGTGGCGGCGGGCGTCGAGCTCAGGGTGTTTCTGAATGTATCCTCAAACTGCCTCCATGGCCGTGGACATTTGCCAGAGTTTCACTGGGGCTCAGAGTACTTTGGTGACGCTCATGTAAAGTACGTCGTCATGGTAGAGAAATAGAGATTGACGCGACGGTCTCTCATGTGTGATCCGATTGAAGCCTCGGTTTTAATAAAGTGATCCGATTGAAGCCTCCGGTTTTAATAAGTTGTGGGTGGAAACCCTCGGTTTTAATAAATGATCCGATTGAAGCCTCGGTTTTCAAAAGTGAGCCGATTGAAGCCTCCGGTTTAATAAGTGATCCGGGAAACCTCGGTTTTAATAAGTGATCGATTGAAACCCTCGGTTTTAATAAGTGATCCGGTGAAACCTCGGTTTTAATAAGTGATCGATGAAGCCTCTCGGTTTTAATAAGTGATCGATTGAAGCCTCGGTTTTAGCTTAAGTTGTGCGATTGAAGCTTTGGGGTTTTAATAGGTGATCCGAATGAAGCCTCGGTTTAATAAATGATGATCCGATTGACCTCGGTTTTAATAAAGTGATCCGATTGAAGCCTCGGTTTTATGTGATCCGATTGAAGCCTCGGTTTTAATAAGTGATTAGTGAAACCTCAGGACTTAATAAGTGATCAGATTGAAGCCTCGGTTTATGTCAATGATGCAATTGAAGCCTCGGTTTTCCATAAGTTATCCAGCAAAGCCTCGGTTTTATGGAGGTGATCAAATGCGACAAAACTGGATAGACTTAGGGGGCTTTTTGACTAGCCTTAACCAGGATGAAATTAAATAAATATCAAGGGTTCTCATCTAGAATTGAATCCGGGGAGCTCTACGCCCATTGAACTTTTATTCCACAAATTTAAATCTTAACCTCTAAAATTAAATGCACTTAAAAGATGTAACATAGATTATTACCTTTCTGAACTCTCTGTTGGTACTTGAAAAACTCGAGCGAGGGAGATATTGAGTTATTTTGAGAAAGAAGTAATCCTCTTTGTTTATTAAGAATGCAATCACAAAAAAAACGAGATAATTTTTACACAAAAAATCAGACGAATCGGACCGAAAACAAAAATAGGACAATGAAATCCGAGATATGACTGAATATAATTATAGTAGCTAAAATATGGGTAGGCTAAAGTGGCTCTCAGAGCCGCATGGGATAAGTTTAGTTTGACCCCATTCAAGGAGAACCGTTCCCTATTTTTGTCTTCCATTTAGTTAATACAACAATGCGGTCCATTTAAATATTGTTTTTCTTTCATTTATTTTGGCATATATAAGATACCTTATAGCAGCTCAGTGACCCGGTAGTGGACCGCCGCCCCTCCCCCTGTACAATAGTCAGGTAACGCTGATGCTGCTGTTGTTGTTGTCCACTTCCAGGACCACGCCGACGATTCTCATCACTACCAACGTGGACAACCGGATCAACGTAGTCCTGAGGATCACGCCGACCAACTCGTCGAAGCTGCCGCCCAGCAGAGATCCACTCGGCCACGGCGTAGGAACGGGTCGGCACTCAGGTTTATTTTCGCAGTTGAGTCCTCAGGAGTGCTTCCCACACACATATCTCGCCGCCCGAGTGTGAGCGTACAAAACACACAACACACAAGACCTAAATATCCATTTGGCTGGCCGACACACTGCAAGGTCAAAGACACAGCCAAATAGTGGGAGTTCCCGCCCACACACACACACACGTATATATATATATTTTTTAAGAAGTAAAATTTATTTTGAAATTTGGCTGAAAATTGGTCTAAAAAATGTGTACTTTTCAGTGCAGAAACTTAACGATTTGGGGGCCCGTGGGGGGGCGGGCTTGGCATCTTTAGGGCCCTGCAATTTGACTTTCGACTTGATGATATGAGATAATGTACTTAATATTAAACGTAAGGGTATCACAGGGCCCCCTTAAACTATTGAGGACCGGAGGGATTTTGAATTAATACCCCCACTCCCCCACCTAGGTACGCCTCACAACTTGGTTAAACAAGCGGGACCTGTGGTTATTGTGAGGGGGGTGTTCAGGGGAAGAGATACGAGTCCAGTGTTGCTTAGTGTTAAAGCTGCTATATCATCTTTTTTTTTTTTTTTTTTTTAAATTTAAAACCAGGAAAGAATCATTTCTGTCATGTGCAACGTTCTAAAAATTTCCTTGTGATGATATGGCTCAGGATCAATCCTTAGGAACCAGTGGGCGTCATTTCCGGGGGCATGACGACAGGCGTGACGCGGGTGCCAGGACAACAGGGAGGCGGTGTCCAGCACCAGCTTTGACCTGGCGGCGAGCTCAAGTTAGTCCAGTCACAGTTGGCAGTCATCATTGGCAGTCACACAGTCACAAATACAAAACCTCGCCGGAAAAAGTACACATAAGTGCAATCACCGGACTAAAGTTGTTTGCAATCTAAGCTGTGATTTCTCTTGGCGAGGCCATATCTATGTATCTAAGCCTAGGGGGATATAACTCTATGCAAAGGTTTTTTTGCAGGTTACAGCTGGTATGTGATGGCCTATCAAGAACCGGAAGCACTTCATTTACGGGCGTAAAAATAGCTGATCTAGTGGGTGATTCCCAAGATGTGGCCTTTCCAGAAGGTAATCCACGACCCTTCGTATCTGAGATTCAGGCCGTGGGTCGTGTTGGAGCCCAGATAGACCTTTGTCTGGGGCTGGCCTGCCACTATGATGGCCTCCCCGTTAGGCTGCGCACTTTCAGGTTGGTGGACGTTCGTGACGTAGGCGATGAACTCTGTGCCAAAGTACTTCTTGGGAAACCCGTACTCTTGCGCAATAAGAACAAAAAATAGAGCACAGACTACTTTAACGAATAAGATGCTTTCTAAAATGATATTTCATTCTACGAATCACATGTTCATGCGGGCTAACAGATCCGACAGAGATCTCGACTTAAATACAATGAAGTTCAAATCACGAGGGCATATTTCATTTATATTTTGTCAAATTCGATCATATGTGGCGAAATATTGATTTGAATACATTGAGATGCAAATCACTCTCAGTCATAGCTACGCTCTGCGTCGAAATAACGTTTCAGAAACCGGTTTTCTTGTATACAATAAATACAAACGAAAAAGAACTGATATGCACTACAGAACATTGTAAAAAAAAAAAATGCACTGATCAAGTTCAAAGTCAATATGATGCAGACTTTTCTGTGTTGCTGTTTTTGGGTTAGTTATATGTTGTACCATTTTGATTATCAATTCCGATAATTATATCTACACATTAAATTATAATCAATACTGGTCAATAGATACGGTTTCGATACCATTCCAATATAGATTATAAAACTATCACACTTAAAATGAAAGGCTTATCAACAAATTGAGTTGGGGTCTGATGAATCGGCAGAAAAAAACGATACCATTCGACTTCGAGGTCTTCGATACTTCACAGTTTCAATATTTACAAGTTCTCGATGCTAATGTACCGTTTCGTCATAATTATTGGAGGCTCTATACAGACTGGTTCTACACAAAAGACTCCATACAAACTGACTGTCTACAGGTTGACTGCCTACAGGTAGACTGCATACAGGCTTACTGTGTGAGGCTGAATCCATACAGGCTGATTCCATACAGGCTGACTTCTGACTCCATCCTGACTGACTCCTGACTCCATCCGGACTGACTCGTTTAAGAATGACTGACCATCCTGACTGACTGACTACATCCTGACTGACTGACTCCATTTAGAATGAATGACTCCATCCAGACTGACTGACTCAATACAGACAGACATGCCGACTACATACACATCTTTACTTTATTCATCTACCTATCTATCTATGTATCTAAGTATCTATCCATCTATCTATCTTATCGATCTAACTATGTGTCTATCTAAGCTATCTATATTTAAATCTATCTATATATCCATTTATCCATCCATCTACCATCCATTTATCTATTTACTTATTTATCTATCTATGTATCTGTCTAATCTATCCAATCTGTCTATCTGATCAGTCTATCTAATCTGTCTATAAATTCTATATATCTAATTATCAATCAGTCAATCAATCTATATATCTATCCAAATATGTATGTATCTACTTTCTTACCTGCATATATGACTATTTCTTTATTGATACGTACAGGGCCCATCCATTTTGGTAGCATTACTCCTGATTTTGTAAAACAATTATTTTGAACCCTAGGCTAATTTCTTTTCTGTGTGTGAGTATGTGTGTGTTTGTGTGTGTATGTGTGTATTTGTATTTGTGTGTATGTGTGTGTTTGTGTGTGTTTGTATGTGTGTGTATGTATGTGCTGTTGTGTGTGTATATGTATGTTTGTGTATGATTGTGTATGTGTGTGTATGAAAAGTTGTTCAAATCGCTACTATCAGTTAAAATTTTATGTTTTAATTTATGGCCATGGAAGAGGTAGGGTTGAGGTTGTTTAGCCTTTCCCATGTTTTGTGCAACATTTTCCATGTTTTGTGCAACATTTCTCATAATTTGTGCAACATTTTCCATGTTTTGTGCAACATTTTTATGTTTTGTGCAACATTTTCCATGTTTTGTGCAACATTTTCCATGTTTTGTGCAACAATTTCCATGTTATACAGATTTTCCATGTTTTGTGCAACATTTTCCATGTTTGTGCAACATTTCTCCTATAATTTGTGCAACATTTTCCATGTTTTTACGCAACATTTTCCATGTTTTGTGCAACATTTTCCATGTTTTGTGCAACATTTTCCATGTTTTGTGCAACAATTTCCATGTTATATGCAAGATTTTCCATGTTTTGTGCAACATTTTCCATGTTTTGTGCAACATTTCTCATAATTTGTGCAACATTTTCCATGTTTTGCGCAACATTTTCCATGTTTTATTTTTCCATGTTTTGTGCAACATTTTCCATGTTTTTTGTGCACATTTTCCATATTTTGTGCAACATTTCTACATAATTTTAGCAACATTTTCCATGTTATATGCAACATTTTCCATGTTTTGTGCAACATTTTCATGTTTTGTGCAACATTTTCCATAATTTTGTGCAACATTTTCCATGTTTTGTGCAACATTTCTCATAATTTGTGCAACATTTCTCATAATTTGTGCAACATTTTCCATGTTATATGCAACATTTTCCATGTTTTTGCAACATTTTCCATGTTTTGTACAACATTTTCCATGCTTTGTGCAACATTTCTCATAATTTGTGCAACATTTTCCATGTTATATGCAACATTTTCCATGTTTTGTGCAACATTTTCCATGTTTTGTGCAGCATTTTCCATGTTATGTGCAACATTTCCCATGTTATGTGTTGCAAGATGGTCATGCTAATATTGTAACTATATGCAAATCACTCAGACACACTGGGGTTGCAATAACTACACCAATATATTTTATTAATTATTGAAAATTCACTTAACATTTAATTTAAAACTAAGCTAATCTAAACTAATAAATCCAGATGGGAAAAATCACTACAGGCGAGTTGAACGTGTTATGTCACAGGAAACGAACTCGCTGTCCCTAAAATAACTGCCCAACTGTCCACTTTTTCTCTGGTCACTTACTTATATCAGAGAGTGCGAAGTAGATCTCCTCCCCCCCATCAAACCAGGTCAAGTGACTGGTCTCAGATAGTCGTCCTGATGCTAGCGCTAGTTGAGAAGGGGAGATGAGCCGAACGACACGTGTTTCTCTCCACCCCCATATCCTTAAGACACAGCTGTCCAGGTGATATAATGATGCAGAGTCGCGGGTAAGTGAAAGAGAGTTACAACCAATATGTTCAACTTTCCTCATGTTATGTTCAACATTTGTAACAGAGTCCCTCCCGCCCGTTCATATGTACGGTAAGAGTTCATCATGTTCAACATACCTCCGTGTGTCCCAGGGTGAGGTCATCGTATTCGCCAGCAACGACTCCACATTGCTCACGCTGTACACCGCAAGACCCAACAGAACGAAAGGATAACGTTGTTCAAACGTGGGGACTGGAGAACAGTAAGTGGCAGGGGGGCGGAATTAACGCTGCCGCATCGGGCGGGCTTCCCGGTCCCAGGGAAGTGGAACGGTCCCCTCGTCAGTTAAAGGGCCCTAGACACTGGAAGGGCCCCGACATTGGATGAGCCTCCAACACTGGAAGGCCCCTGACATTGAATTTCCCCCACAGATTAAAGGCCCCTCCCCGACATTGGAAGGGCCTCTAAAAGATTATGAAGCCTAACTGACATTGGAAGGGCCTCAAGATTTATGAGCCTAACGGCATTGGAAGGGCCTCAAGATTGTAAGGCCTAACGACATTGGAAGGACTCAAAGATTGTAAGGCTTAACGACATTGGAAGGGCCTCAAAGATTGTAAAGGCCTAACGACATTGAAGGGCCCTAGACATTGGAAGCCCCCGCATTATAACATATGTACTTTAAAAAAGTACCCAAAAGTGGCCTCAACTATAGCTAAGTTTTTTTATTTTGTATACTACCCAACATTTTGGGCCCCATTATTTAGCCCTGTCTGTAAATCCTGCCTTGGGGGCACCTAGATATAGTTGTTTTTTTATTCTAACCGAAAGATTAGATTCGAAAGGACCGGTACTTCAGCGCCTCCTGGCGAGTTCGTCGTATTCGTCATGTGGTCAGCATGGTCAGCCCGACCCCAAAGGTAAACTGAGGGACAGGGATATCGGTGACGGCGTTGACGGTCGTCATCCCAATTGACCTCTTTTTCGTCTACCTTTGGAGGTTAGTGGTCATTTGAATGGTGTTTTGGCGCTCGGCAAAGATTAAAAGTCAAGATTAATGACAAAATTAGGAATGAGTGATTAAAGCCATGATTAATGACAAATTGAAAATGAGTGATTAAAGTAATGATTAATTAAGAATGAGTAATTTAAGTCACGGATTTATTGGAATGAGTGATTAAAGTCATGATTAATTAGGAATGAGTGATTAAAGTAATGATTAATTGATTAAAGTAATGATTAATTAGGAATGATTGATTAAAGTCATGATTAATTAGAATGAGTGATTAAAGTAATGATTAGGAATGAGTGATTAAAGTAATGATTAGTTAGGAATGAGTGATTAAAGTTACATGATTTATGTAAAGATTAATTAGCAATGTAATAACTAAACTAAATAAATAACGATTCAAACGATACTTAATCATTCAAACATTGAATGGAAATGTATAATAAGTTAATTAATAAATTATTTTAAAAAATGATTTTTGTAAGAATGTTATTTTCCAAGCCGACCTGCTGCTCAGGCGGGGATGAGGGCATTCTATTACTATCAAGTCAGTAAAAATAGAAGAATGCACAACATAATATGAACACATACACATATAAATGTTCATAAAAGTGTCCACTGAATTGAAAGTAAGTTTGAACACTATATTCATGAAATATATACTGTATATCTCAGTCCGTACATTCTACCGTCGCCACGACACAAAGCCGAACGGGAGATGAATTCAATACCTATATATTGAATATATATATATATCCACTTCCGCTAAACTAAGTGGCCAGATAATTGAAACCATCT
>JAGDYQ010000143.1:329036-373495 GCA_021962125.1 Bulinus truncatus
TGCTGGTCTGGCCGGTTTGGGCAAGGGATTAAAGCCCATCTTTCTGCCATCCATGCAGATAGCGGAGCACACTCACCCGCTCTGTAGGCATGGCAGACGTGCATCAGCACCGCCAACAATGTTGGTGTGGTAGGTACTACACTACCATGCTGGCAATTGCGGCGTTAAAAAAAAAAAAAAAAGATTGTGACTTGATTCAGCAACGGAAACATTGTTCCGGAGAGTATCATAAAATAGCATGAACTCTTCTTCCTGGTCTGAGAGACATACCATGATCCACGGGGGATGGATCATAAGAGGTTCTATAGTCGGGAAAAAAACCATAACTTGCGAGGGTGGTGTGCGTGGTCAGTGAGGACTGTCGAGACCGCAGTATTCATCTGGCGAGGGCGGATGTGGTCGGCACTGGCACCCTTCCCTCCGTCCACTCAGCACACCTGCGCAGCCTGTCATTCGGGCAGAGGTACAGGCACATTACACCCTCCCCCTCTGTCGAGTGGCAGAACCCCTTTCCTTGCGTTCTGACCGGTCAACGGTACACACACACCTGCTGGTCTATTTGATTTAGTGAAGTTAAAACCCCATATTTGCCATCCCTGTAGATGATAGCGGGCACTCACCCGCCGCTCCATAGGTATGGCAGACGTGCGCGCCGCAAGCAATGCTGGTGTGAAGATGACTGCTACACCCTACCATGCTGGCAATGGCGGCGTTAAAAATAAATAAAAAAGTGACTTGATTCAGCCACAATAAATATTTTCATGATGTGGAACGGATGGCCTAGTGGGTGTAGACATTAGAGGCTGCTGGGCGTGCATGGTACCCACACAATCCCTTCATGCCGAAGTTATAGAAATAGGTGGTCTACACTTCCATCCACCTCAAAAGCCCGCTAATGGAACTTTTATGTGGAAAGTCCGAATTTGCTTATTACTGCCATTGAATGACAAACGCAAATAACAACAATCGTTTCACTTCTTCTTGGATCTTAGTTGTATTCACTAGTATAACTTTATAGATCAGTGAAATCATGTTAAAAGCTATTTTAAAAATTCTTATAATTCCTACGGCAGCAGGAGATTTATAAAATAAGAAACACAAAAAATATTGGCAAAATTATGGCTCATTTTGGTGTTTTCTACTCATAGAGTGTGACATACTGGCGTACGGACCAAACTGCAACGGCAGCTGTGAGAATGTCACGGCCCGTGCAGCAACTCCATTACTGGTGAATGTCCAAAAAGTAAGTTATCTCCCCCCCACTTTTGAGACCTAAAACCTGGTTTTTACTTGTGTTGGTCATTTCTGTGTACATTTTGTAAAGTCATGTTTTCTGAGATCTCTTCAAAATGTTACACCCGCACTGATCCAGTCATTGATCCACGCTATGTGCGCTCGACTGTCAAACAGATTATACCCTTTCATGGAAACAACAAGTATACTTAATAATTCAGAACCTTTGAATATGTTTCTACAGATTTCTAGGCATGCCCATGTAATAGACGATTTGTACCAGATAATAGTTTGTATATAGATGCACTAAATATGTCGATGACGTTGGATTGGCCTGTGTAGTCATTTCTTTTATTTCCTTTCTATTCTGGTCTTAAGATGACTACAAAACTCTGTCTATTATCCTGGTTGTGGTCAGCTTGGTCTGCGCTGCATGTTTCTGCCTTGTGAGTACACGAAATCTGGTTATTTATTTATTTATTTATTTTTTAAATTACGCCACGGTCAACGCCCGTTGTGAATGTTACTCAACAATTGCTGTAATTTGTTACATGAGTCTATACCGTGCTTGGACATTTTACCGAATGACTGATTTCATTAAGCTGGTAAGAAGTTCGTCTTCACGCGTAGGGATAAAACATTCAAATTTTCGACCTATTGCTGCATAGTCATTGGCGATGGTGGGGGGGGAGAAAGAAGGGCACTGAGAAAGACGCCCATAGTGGTTTTAGAGTATTGTACCAACTTTTTCTCGCCGCCGACCGGTCAACGTTTAATGATCTCTCCGCCGGACCGGTTGCCAATTGATCATGTCCCCGCCTGCGCCCGTTGGAGGAGAGAGGGAGGGGGAAGATGGGGAACGTTGATTGTTGATATTTTCGGTGTTTTGATTTACTATGACACTGCCGCCTCACAACCGCTCAGCTCACTGTTAATCCTAGTCAGGAAGTCACACCGTGAAATACACCACAGTAAGTTAAAAAAGGAATAAGTAATGTTTCTTCGGCGGCCCAGTACATTTCGATCTGAATAGAATTACCGGTACGGACCGGGAGGGTTGGTGTACTGATATATATAGAGAGGATATAAAGATAAACATCGCTTCCTCACGGGACTTTCACACATCACACGCAGGAAGCCCTCTGAATGCTTGCCGCAGTTCCTTCCCCCCCGCCCCGTTGTTACTCGTAACATATCTGCTATAAGGGCCCAATACTATTATTATTAAACAGGAGCACTGACACCGTTGTTGTGGCAGCGCCGTATGGTACAATTATTTACACTGTGTCATCACATGTTTTTGTGCAAAACTAATGTTACATTACGTGAAACATGGTAGAGACATCCATCAATGACTAAATGTTTCCACACCTATGCACTAGGATTATGCATTTTAGGATCATCAACAGTGAGTTTTTTTTTTTCTTTTTTTTATCCTTCCGGTACTGCCCCTCAGGCCTGTCCAGAACAAGAAGGTCACGGGTGAGGACAGTTCCTACACATTCACCTCGTCCTCTTCAAACAGTGAGGTCTCAGACATGGAGCCAAGTGCCGTAGACTATGACGGCCGGACGAAGCCCGGCCACTTTCACCTCATCATCCCCATCATCCCCATCACCAGCGTCACCACCATCAGCAAGAAACATCCGGCTGGAGCCGCACATAAACCACAACCAGGTGGAGCCGTCAAAACCAAGCCCAAAACCAGTTATCCATGAATTCATATGTTTCACTTTGATGGTCTAGATTCAAAGTCCATTTAAAGAATGAAAGATATGTCATGTTATTCCGTAATGGAACATTAATGTCCTAAGTAATATTGGTAACAAAAAATTCAATGTAAAATTTAACCCAATACCTAATTCAAAAGGATAATCATCAAGCGATTAACCTAAGCGGAGTTTGCGAATGTATTCAAATATCTCCAACATAGATCTAAAAATTAAAATCAAATGAGCTCTTGAATGTGTGGATATTTGCGTGTCGAATAAGATTTCAAAAAAGAAAATATTAAAACATATAATTTTAGTTGAAAGCCAAAGATGCTTAATATGACCTTCGTGCAAGAAGTATTTGTTAAAAACATAATGACATTGTAATTCAATATGCATAGCCTTCAGCTAGCACGTGGGGCCCCCTTGTGCAGGTTAAGTTTGTAGGCCCACCTCACAATTAGAAAGTGTATAAAACGTTTAACAACTTTCTTTCAGCGCCGTTTAATACTTCGGTGCGTGTCCCACATGAGGAATACACCTACTGAATAAATGTTAAATCTCCCTCCCCCCACCCACGTATTTTTTAGAAATTTCTATCCAAAATAATGTAATCTAGTAGTGGAATCGTTCTGCCGTGAAATTATTGTGTAATGAACATGTCAGTTCAATATACACATAACTACAAACTTCACTGTTCATTGAAATGTTTGTCAAATAGCCGTATTTGTAAATGTTATTTCTAATCTTTGTGTTTACTTTTGTTAATGTACAATTCTCATGGATATAATAAATAATACATTTTTGAAGTGGACATGTTTACTTGTTCAGTTCCAAATTATATTCATTATCCACCTAGAAATAATTTTTTTTATTCTTTTGCTTTATAAAATATTGATATGAGATGAAACATTAGTCTACAAAATTTCAAAGTGCACACCAATCAGATGTAGACTCAAACAGAGGACAACTGTCTTGTTTTTTAAATAAATGTTTAAAAATATCTCATTTACAATGATGAGAGAGAAGTTGTCAGCATTTACAGCTGACTTGTTGTATTGTTGAAAAATATGACATGTAATTTAAAAATATCAATCAACGCAATCTTTACTAGGCAGAGGATATTACAAATAACTTTGCATGTTTATTTTTCTTAGCAGCCACCTCATTGCCGAACTTAGTGATTTGGGGGCCCCGAGAGCAGGGCTTGTCTAATTTTTGGTGCCCTTGCATTTTTTGGACATTCGGCTCCATGTCTTGATATAATGTACTAATTCACTTAATGTAAAAAAATAATTTTGTAGCCCCCTCAAGCTATGGGGCCAAGAATTTCGAATTTCGACTCCCTCCTCACCTAGGTACGCCTCTGAGCTGCCATCCCGACATTACAAAAAAAAATGAATTCACTTAGTAATGGGTAGTTCAGTTTGAATGCCGTTGAATCAAACTAACACACTGCTTTAACTCAAGTTATCAAATAGCGTTTAATCTTTTAAAAAAGAGTCACCTATCAATTACATTGGACTACATAATATTATAAAAAAGCCAAGAAACAAATAAATGATTTTATATTTCAAATATTTACTGCAGATTACAAATAATACAAGACACACGGTTAGAGTTTAATTATGGTTTGTTTTAGAGCATTTTTCGAAAAAAAAAAATGCTCTATTGTCCCCGTTTGTCTGTCTGTCTGTCTGTCTGTCTGTAATACCCTATAGATCTCAACAACCATAAGTCCCTAGACCCATGATGTATATATGCTCATTTTTGTAGGTCTTGGCCTGCCATGTGCAACAAAGTTCCATTTCGCGTCTGACCTCTGAGAATAAAGGGGCTTATAAAGTACCGTTTTACTATATAAGCTATATTAATAAAGGAGCGCCCTTATCTCGGCAACCATAAGTCCTAGACCCATGATGTATATCAGTTTTGTAGGTCTTGGCCTGCCATGCACATCAAAGTTCATTTCGCGATAGGACCTCTAGGGGCCGGGCTTCGGGAGCTCCGAAGGGGCTTATATATTATATATATTACCCATTCTGCACGCTGTACGTTCAAATAACCCATTCTATTTGGTGCAATACACAGCAGCATAGTTTCACCAACGACAGTAAACTCATCCAAATGAAATAGTAAGCTTGTGTTCACGAGTTTAATTAGAAGAGAGTATCGAGCTTTCAACAATTGACGGAGTTTTGGACGATTAATGACTACAATTTCGAATGTTTTCAATTATGAGTCCACTATTTCAGTAACTCACAAACCACTTGTAGTTAGATTTAGAAAAAATATTTTTTTTCAAATATAAAAGAAACGTGCTATAGTATTTTTTTACAGACATATATGCGTACAATTGAATTTATAACCCATTTTCAGGTACAAATATTTACTGAAAGCTAACAAACGACTACTGATACATAACATAGAAAATGCGCTAACACGTCCTGTGTCCAGAATGGAACAGGCTTAATTGCTTGTTTTTTTTTGACTTTTAAATCTGATTTTTATGATATTGATCATAAGTAGTTTGAATACTAGCCTGTTTCAGTCATATTTAAAAAAAAAATATTGATTTTCAAAGTGAAGATTATGGGTGGGTAAACTTTGACTCACGGAGGCCACAGCCGACAATGAAAGCAGCCGGTCGGCCTGACTAAGACCGGATGGCTAGAGGGTTGACATGATGTAACATAAATGTAAGGGGCATAATGTTACCGTGTATTACTGTAACGGATTAAACAGTCCGGCGGAACGTATATGGTGTCGGCGTAATTCACCCACATGGCTGCGTCAGCTGTGGCGTTGGGAGCATAACATCGTGCCCGGGGCACATTACCTTTTAGCGCCGCCCCCCATTCGAAAATATTAACATTATGTGAAATAGATCATTTTGGCGCCCGTTTGTGAATGGCGCCGGGGCTGTTTCCTTGCCCTCCCCTCGCTACGCTACTGTGCGTCGAATAATATTTAAGGGGGAAAAAAATTCTCATACATACTAAGCAGTTGTTTCGGACTGAAAATTCCATCAATATAGACACACAGATTTGTCATCTATGTAGCGTTGAGTATTCATCAATATAAAAAAGTCTGAGTGTTTACAACGAATAAAGCGTATCAAATCAAACTGAACTAAACCGCGTAAACAAATCGCAGTACACACAGGAAGTTGATTTATGCATGAATTTCCTCTTCCTGCGTTATATCTTATATTTTTTTCTCTTCCTCAAAAAAGGATTACATGACCAATAGTAACTCCATTAGGTATAGTAACCATACTCATAAATAAAACAAACATATTTCCGGTTCAATGTTTGACCATTCCACACTAGTTACAAGTACATAGTATCGACTACTAGCTTGGCGAGAACGTTCCAGTAAGCTGGCGAAATAAGGTATAAGCGAAGGTACTTACTTAGTGCTAAGATGGTTGATTTGAATTAGTTTTACGTGAATGTAGGTCAATTAGTGTATCTCCAGTGTTAATGTTATGACGATAGACCACACATGATATTAATACATGTGACGAAACACATACTGAAGTTGATGCTGTAGAACACGAAGTATTGCATTTTCGTTTGATGGATCCCACACATACTGAGGGGATGTAGCCACGTAGTATTGCATTGCGTGTGATGGAGCCACACATACTGGGGGTGTAGCCACATGTAATATTGTGTTGCGTGTGATGGAGCCGCAATACTGGAGGGTAGCCACACACGTAGTATTACATTGCGTAGACCACACATACTGAAGAAGTTGATATGGCCGCATTCAACATTGTGTTGCGTTTGATGGAGCCACATATACTGGGGGGTGTAGCTACATGTAATGATGCGAATGATGTGGTCAAAAATGTGCTGGTGATGACGTCGTTCTTTACGGCATTTGATGTAGTCTCTAAGCAAAGTGATGTTGGAAGCTACATACACCGTCGGTAATGTTGTCACACATCGCATCGATGTTCCAACGGAGCTATGTGGTAATCTGATGTAAATGTGCCAAACGTCTCATGTGTGTTTATTATAATGTTTCCTCCATTTGTACTAGTTTGGTTAACCATATGTTCAAATTTCACTGATGTACAACTACCTAAAGACATATTGTATAAAGAAATAACGTTATCAGTGTTTAAATGGGGGGGTGAGTTAAAGGTAGGAGGAAGATTCGCAGAAAAAAAATTCGCTGCATTTGGAGCATTATCAATGTGTGATCAATTATCGGCTGACGTAATTCAGAGCTTATTATTTAAAATCTATACTTTCTTTTATGCCCTGTAAATGTTTATAGTCGATTTTGAATGCGACTCGCGTAATAAAAAGGTACACGGTTCAAACCCTGGTAAAGCCAAAAATATTCCACCTGACTTGGAGAGGAGATCGGCATCACCAAGTCTATAAACCCACAAGAAAGCTTGTTAGTACAACAGTCTGTTGATGTGTTCATCCACTCCCATACATTTTCGAAATACTTTTTTTATGTGGACGTTTTTCTATATTTGTCGATAACGCAAAATGTACAAATGACTATTTAGATCTGAAAACAAAAGGTAGATTGTTTTTTTGTACATTACAATACTTTCTCTTGAATAAAGTTGCGATATAAGTCTTGTTTAATTACAACATTGGCGGTGGTCTTGGCGTCTGTCCATCATTATTCAGAAGTATTTATAGAATTTTAATTGTACTCCAGTGTGATTGTTACTGTTTCTATCCATATACAGGTGTGAGGTATATTGTTGTTCTTGAATAAATCGTGGTTTAAAAAAAAAATGAACCAAATCCATAGCCCTTGATGCGGTAGTTGCGCTACGACATACTTTTAACATAATTTTTTCATCAAATGACGTAATCAACAGAGCCTTAGCTAGTAGCTAACGTGACGCCTGTGCGAGTTACATTTTTGGCAACTTCCTCCCTATCTGCAGAGTGCAAAGATTAATAAATGCGCTCTTTAGGCCCCTTTCCTAGTTTGGCCCTCTGTGCGGCCTCACAACCCGTAGTATTGCCCTACCGCCCCTGGTTTTATGAAATATTTATTTATTTTTGATTTTTCTATTTAGACCATGATTTATTCAGTGCAAAAATAAGTACGGTTTGACCCAGTTGTACAGTTAAGTATGATCAACTCCACAGAACATGTGAATTACCGGGTACATCGACATATCTGAATGCGATGGTTGGACGATGGATCTGGAGGCTTTTAGAGGGCCCCATAATATATCAGATCTCAATCACCCATTAATTCCCAACAACAACAACAAAAACGATAACAGACACAATATTTGTCAAATAGACTCATCTAGGATAACAGACACAGCCAGACGAATACACTCACATCTAAGATAATAAGACACAATATTAGACGAATAGACTCACATCTAAGATAACAAGACACAATATTAGACGAATAGACTCACATCTCCATTTAACCAACCACGGCTCAGATTTTTAAACAAAAGGGAGAAAAAAAAAACTTTAATGTAGCGAAAAATTCATCGCGAACAAATTGCCATTGTTGGCAGAATATGATGTTTTTAGTCGACTCGCCAAATGTACAAGTAGGTGTATGCCTATACGTGTTGACAGTCGAGCACTGTGTTACCGCGCGATGCCAGGTACAAACTCACACACCCACACGCGCGCGTACACCCCACACCTACACATCATCCAAACAAACAAACATCGCCTACACACACATACACACACACCTGACCCCATCTACCACCATAAATAAATACTACACTCCCACTTTTACCCCTATAACACCCAAACACAAACACACGCACACACTTCCACCCTACCACACACTCACAACCACTCACCGACACAATCACACACACACACATACACACCACACGAAACCAAGCACATACAAACAATCCCCCCACTCACACACGCACCCACGCCCTGCATAACGTATTCATCAATTAATGATGTTTTATCTCTAACTGTAATTTAAGAGTAGCCCTTTCACTCTGCTGTAATCTAAAGGTAGCCCTTTCACTCTGCTGTAGTGACCCTTTCACTCTGCTGTAATCTAAATTAGCCCTTTCACTCTGCTGTAATTTAAGTGGCCCTTTCACTCTGCTTATGTGTAATTTAAAGGTAGCCCTATCACTGCTGTATTTTAAGGTAGCCTTTCACTCTGCTGTAATTTAAAGGTAGCCCTTTCACTCTGCTGTAATTTTAAGGTGGCCTTTCTTTGGTTGGAAATGTATTCTACATTCTGTTCCCGAATTTCACAGTGCTGCCAGGTGAGTCGGTGGTCTACTTCCATATGTCCAACGGCCTGGCTCGAGGAACAGATGTAAGTTAAAAGACTTTAACACGTAATGTTTGCTAGGCACCCACTGTCTGTTATTAGGCTGTGTGTCACTGTTTCTGTGTATGTGTTACGTAGTAATATACATAAACATCTTTATGAATTTATTTTGTATAAAATGGTCTATCTCCTATCTTTTTATTGCTTGAGGTAACAATCGAAAACTCCAACATAGAGACTAGGACTGTATCGATGAGGCCCGGTGAGATACGCACTGAAGAATTCCGGGACGGTGAGCTGTAAGTGTCGATTAGAGTCTTATTTCTACTATTTGGGGAGTAAGAAATCATATTATATCGTCTTTATTGCCTCTATTTGTACATAAGAACTCTTTATTAGACAACCAGAAAATTAGATGCCGATGGGGTTAGGGGGATGGAACGAAGGGAGAATACAGATTGCAAAGATAATGAGTTTTCGACATGCAATTAAGAAATAGATCCACCCACATACGGCTGTTCTCGTGATTAGGCAAACATGGCCATTAGGTAGGGTCCCTGTCACTGTTCAGGGGCCCCACCCCTTCTAGTAATATTTTTTTTTTTTACATTTGGTAATTCGACGTTTGCCTCTCAATACCTGAAACGTATGCCCGCATTCTATATTATAATATATATATATATATATATATATATATATATATATATATATATATATATATATAGTATATTTATATGTATGCGTGATTATGTTTTATAATAAGAAAGCAGCTATTTTGTAATAATAAATCTCTCCAGTCCTTTACAATACGTATTGCTCAATCTTACGTTTGTATGTCTTTTCTTATATATTTTCACCACGGCTAGTTACGTAAGTCCGTTACTGACGCGAATGTCCTCCGTTCAGTCAGCAGCACCTCCGGATCCGTGGCCGTCCAGGTTGTCGCGAGCCGCCGCAGCAAGCTCGTTCGAGCTCGCCGGCGTCCTCCCTGGGGAGAAATATCGTCATCACGTTAAAGTAAATAGTTGTAAGCTGTGTGGTCATGGTGGTAGTGACTTTAGTCGACAAACATTTTATTTTTTTTTAAAGTAACTCTTACCCTTGCTTCAATTAGTTTAGCTTGCATTGTAGCGTTACTTTGTTCTGCCCTGCTTTCATCCAACAACATCATGCGATAGTCCACTGGCTATAGGCACCGTCATGGGAGACATGGACAGATGATATAACACAATGACCAGATATCAGAGGCGTAGTGAAGGGTGGGCAAAGGGGGGCACCATGCCCCTGGCGCTACTCTTAAAGGGGCGCCAAATGGGTATATTTTGCGTATAATATTATATATTCTTTTGAATGGGGGACGCAAAAACGGTATTAAAAAGGTATTGTGCCCAGGCGCGAGTTAAGCTCGTTACAGCACTGCCATATATCCTCCACACTCATCGAGGCTCCCATGCTAAACAGTGAGCCTAGGAACTCAGCACGACCAAATATTCAAGGGGTTCTCAGCTGGGATAAAAAAAATTTGACCCTTTTGATCGACAATGTAATTCGTACCCCTTCATAAAAATTTCCCGTACCCTTTAATGCGCACACCAGCTTGAGTACTTGAATGTAGACTGATCTGTGATGTCCCTGGTGGTATTAATTGAGTTATA
The DNA here is from genome assembly GCA_021962125.1 of Bulinus truncatus. Classification (NCBI taxonomy): domain Eukaryota; kingdom Metazoa; phylum Mollusca; class Gastropoda; family Planorbidae; genus Bulinus; species Bulinus truncatus. The sequence goes on from JAGDYQ010000143.1 coordinate 339,901, forward strand.
CTATGGGAAGGATTTGAAAAAAAAAATCTCTTGGCTCTCACTTGAACTCGAAACCAGAGACATGGTAGACAAGTCAAGGGCTTCACCTCAAGACCATCTATCCATCCTATATATTGATAGAAAATAATATCATTCAAGTTATTGTATATGAAAGATATACATTTTACAATAATCTTTTTTTATATTAAAGTATTACTGACAGAAACAATATTATCAAACGTATTACATTTTTGTTTCGTATTTGGTCTCTGGAACAATTGGATGATTCCGTGTTTTTTTTTAATTTTTTTCCCTGACAGTCACCATCCGTACATCAAATCCTCACCGCGCATGGGCAGAACCTCTGGATCAACTTGCAGTGTTCATTCCCTGTGTGCTCGATTTCTGCCTGAGGTTTCCTCCCCATTACCAACAGGTAACTGCTTGATGTACATTATTGATCAATACATGTTGCGTACTTGTGTATGGAGTAAAACTAAGGTCCCTTAGCGTAGGGACAGACACAAAGCGTTAGATTCATCTGTTTCTGTAACCACCCAGGCGGAAGGTGATTGTGTGGTTGTAGCCCCTTTATCCCACAGACTTAAGAATCCAGGTACCCATTTAAAGATGGTGGACTTTGTGTGTGCAAGTTTGATTTTCGTTTATTAAGTTGACCGTTTTGATCATTCATAACGTGGACAGGTAGACCCGAACGGTTTTTCTTTTTGTCATTGCAATAAGTTGTTATTTTAGTATACACACACACACACACCACACACACACACACCACATACACACACATCATACATACACACACATCAAACACACACATCACACCACACATCACACCACACACACCACACATCACACACACATCAAACACATACACCACACACATCACACACACATCACACCACACACACACACCACACATCACACCACACACATCACACACACACACGTACACACACACACCACATAAACAATAATCACACCACACACACACTAATATGTATCTTATAAGCGACAATAACTAACCTCATATTTCTTTCAATAGTTTTAATCAATTATTTCAATACCAAAACATGCTAAATTACTTACACATTGCATCAGCATCAGGAACCATCATTAATGATTAGCGTGCCCAAGGCAGAGACTATGAGACAATAGATGGAAAATCACACATCAGGACCCCAGATGCGTGATGACCATAAATCAGTAATGATGGGGACCCATGAAACTGCAGCCCTTATGGCAGGGCCTTGCCTATTTTTTCAATGTTTGCAATAGATGTTTAACATGTAAGCTGATACGTCTCTCAGACTTATATGTGTGAAGAATTTAAAAAAAAACTTAAAAAATCAAAAAAAAATATTAAGAAAGGAATACGCGTTCATTTGTTGATGTACACATATTTTAATTGGTCAATGTTTTTTTTTTTTGTTGACTAAATTTGTTTTCATTATAGCGGTCAGGCTCTGACGATATCTTTTGCTTTCAAAACTGTTCCGGGAACCTGACAGGTAGGAAAAAAACATGTTAGTAATATACTTAAACCTGTATTCTTCTTCTTCTTTGTTCTCGATTCCTCCATATTCGTCGAGGTTGCGTGGCTGTATGTTTTGCGCCATTAAGGCCTACTGCCTCCGTCTTCAGCCTGCTGTTTTTCTGGATTTGCTTCCATAGCCTTTGGTCAGCCAAGACCATCTGCAAGGCAGCAGTTGATTTAATTTTGGAGTTTTCTCTCCTAGATGTCTGCTATCCCTAGCTATCGGCCTCATCTGGCCAGTTTTAGAGTTTGAGCGCTCTATGTTCGCCTTTTGCTATCATTTCCTAGGGTTTTTGAGACATTTTTAAGGTATCCTTACCACGGGATACCTAATCCCTCCATGACAGCAAACCAGTTGGTCCGCGACCGCTTATTTAGTATTCACGGCTAACCCTTATATCTAAGGGTCTTTCCCTTATCCACCAGCTGGGCACGCGCATGGTAGGAGATGGTTGCTCCCCCAAGGTAAACGTGTATGATAACAGTCTAGGGGTCCACGTAACGCAAAAAAAAAACAACAAATCTGTCAATCTATCAACCTGTCTGTCAGTGGCGACGGGTGGTGACTCCTTTATTATGCCACACATCACAGCATGTCCAATAAAAAGTTCACCGACTACAACAAACAACACTTACAACTCTTTAACTGTATAAACAAAACAAAATGATATCATTTTTCTAAGCACGGGGTCTATAACGATGCACCGCATAATCTCATCACGACTGCAGGGCACTTTCATTCGTAAACTATATAGTCGTAACGTACAGAATATCTATCACGGAACTATCTATCATAGAACTATCTATCACAGAACTATCTATCATAGAACTATCTATCACGGAACTATCTAGCACAGAAATATCTGTCACGGAACTATCTACCACATAACTATCTAGCACGGAACTATCTGTCACCGAACTATCTATCACGGAACTATCTAGCACAGAAATATATGTCACGGAACTATCTGTCAAGGAACTATCTAGCACAGAACTATCTAGCACAGAACTATCTGTCACGGAACTATCTGTCACGGAACTATCTATCACGGAACTATCTGTCACGGAACTATCTGTCACGGAACTATCTGTCACGGAACTATTTATCTATCACAAAACTATCTCTGAATAATCTAACACAGAACTATCTGTTACAGAACTATCTATCACGACAATGGTATCATATAGACATGACTTGTATCCGCCAGGTACGACCGTAACTGGTGAGAAACCGTTGGGCGTCATCTCCGGGAACTGTCTGGCTGTGACTCCGTGGAAAATAAGTTATCGATCGAACATAAAAATATATGACTGCAGTGACGATACATTTGTGATAAAAACAGGTGGAGAGGAGTGTGGGTGGTTATATTTATTCTAGCATGTTTATTTCTTTATTTATCGAACATTTTTTTTTTCTATAAAAACGGAAAATGAATGTTTAGAAATGAACCAAAAATAGTGAATCTCAACAGTAAAACCCGTTGCTAAAGCAAATAGTAGGATGAAATATAGGGACTGAATTTAGTTGAAAGATGTCCAACCGGTATTATACAATAACTTCTTCATGACCGGTGTCAAATAGGTTCTTCACGCCAACCGGTATTATAAAACAGATTTCTTCAAAACTGGAAACTGTAACCGGTAATTTGTCCGATACATTACCACTGAGCACTTTCGTACTATACATTAAATTATACACACACACACACCAAAATTACCATATCTGTTATCATTTATATGGTTATTAAATGAGTGTTTGGCTTTAATATTTTTATTATTACTCGTATTACATTATTAATGTACATACAACTGTATACTCAACAACACACCCATCCACCAAGGCCCGTAACGTGCGTTTTGGTTGGCCCCTCTGCTTATTTGTTCTGCCAAGTAAAATATATTACCTGCCCCCTGCTATTGCCTGACGGAGGTCCCTGCTGTAGAAATGCGGCCCCTGCTGTAGAATGCACAAATGCCGTAGAATGCTGGCCTGTAGGAATGCCTGTACTTTAGATGCTGCAGAGGGCTCCTGCCGTAGAATGCCTGGCCCCCTGCCAGCGAAGAATTTTCATGCTACGGGGCTGCCACCCACCCTCACACCCCCCACCCCTCGTTCAAACCTACGACAGTCTCTTCCATAATTGCCAGATCCGAAACATTGTTACATATTGTCGAGATGTTTATTTATTTATTTGTTAGTTGATGAAATCAAACAAAAATTTTAACCAAATATTACTTTTTTTAAAAAATGTAAAACAAACGATTAGAGAATTTCTAAAGATAAAACAAAGTTGTAAAATTTTGAATACATTTTTTTGTTCAAAGTGAGTCGATAGTTATGGAGAAAGATGGATATTTATTTTAAAAACTTTTTTTAAAAATGGGCAGAAATGATTTTGCCGTATGAGGTCACGGTATGGAATTCGTGGCCGTCACGACAGCCAAGGACGGCGGAGAAAGACGTCAGGCATAAACGTTGTCCTGTCGTCACGCCGGCGCCAGAGTTTTCGTTAACTTGGACAGGCCAACCTTTAACGTCACCATTTCCTGAGCTGAGACGTTCTCTGTGGTAAAACGTTTTTTTTCCCTTAAATAATTGTGCTCATGTCTGTGTTTTATATAATAACAGTGGCGTCAACAAGAGCCTAAAGGCGTCACCCGGTGGGTGGGTGGGGCGTTAGTCGTCCCACTAATGCCAGCGTGGAGACAGTTTAATTTAATTGTGTTTGTTTATTTACTTATTCATTTTTTTACATCTTTATTTATTTATTTATTTTTTTTGTAGAGGTTGACATTTTTTTTTTAAAGGCCTCAATGTGACCTTGTGTTCCTTTATTCTCAGTACTACCTCCTGACGGGGAGAGCCCTCACCGGCTGTACAGCGACGCTACCTGTCCAAGTGTTCTACATTCAGAGATCACCGTGCCTGAGAACGGGCTCGCGGAAGTGGCCTGGTCAGACGAAGAGCCCGGTGACGTCACGCTCTACATGCTCGCCCAGCCGCCTCTTCTGGCCATTGGAGGTAGTTTTTTTTCTAACCGATTCCCCCCCCCCCGCCCACTCGAAACTTGTGTCTATTTTTATTTTATTAAAATGTTTTTATGAACACATTTTTGTAATCGATTTTTTTTGAGTGATAGGTTTTTTATTAAAATTCGCATACATGTTCGTGTCTATGACAAAGTATGATTGAATTACTAATTTTCAATTAATTAATTATTTTTTATTATTTATTTATGTGATTAACAAATATCTCATTTTAATTAATCAAGGGATATAACCGTGTTTAACTGGATTATGTCCCTTGCATTAATAATACCATATTTACGTTTCCAACTGTATTCTAACATCGATTGCTAGGAATTGAGACGGAAAGGTTGCTACATTAATCTGACATTAGGAGAATTTCACTGCCCATAACTTCTACTTTAAATATGATAAGAACTAAATTTATTGTTTATATATATATATATATATATATATATATATATATATATATATATATATATATATATATATATATATATATATATTAGGATGGCCCAAAATAACTTTTGTGTTTCGTTTGACTTTAAAACATCACAGAAAAAAAATGTCATGAATATAGGACTTTATTTAGTACTGCCTCATGAACACTGCAGTTTTAAATCATTTTGAATGAATTTAGAATGTATGTATATATAAAGCACACAGAACATGCTAAGAAGGTACTGGAAGATTTAGAGAAAATCTATACAATTCTAAATGGAAAGTTTCTATGAAATCTCTAGAAAGTTTAAAAGCACAAAAACGTGAAGAAGCAGAAGGTTCCGGGAATTTCTAGAAATCTCTAAGGATTTTGATTTTCATACAAATGTCAGCTTCACCGGTGCATTTCAATTTGGATTACAAAAATCAAATTGTTATCAGATCAAGGTTTCGGCTATATAAATATCATTCATTTAGTTATGACTACTAGGCCGAAAAGTGTTGTTCATTTAACTGGCAGAGAATTTGACACAACTCCTGTTTATTGAGCTAGGTACTTCCCCTAATTGAGCCTTCTGGCCAATGGTCTGTTTACAAACACAGCCGTCTGGCAGTCAGTTGGTACAATTTTTTCATGACCTATTTCTTTGCTTGTATACTGTCCAGTGGACATGACAATGTTTATTGAGTAGGTACTTCCCCTAATTGAGCATACTGGCCAATGGTATGTTTACAAACACAGCCGTCTTCAATGAGATTACTTAGGGGTAGTACAACTGGACGTATGTGCTGCTATTCAAGCACTTTAAAGACGTTGGCCAAAAATAAGACAGACGGAATTTAGTATATGCCATGATGTTCGACTGGAGCGAAATCTCAAGCCATTTAAAGAAGTCATCACATTTTGTTCACATATCCTTCAAATGAAAGACAGCAAGATATTTGCCACCTGAAAATTACAAAATACTTCTGACTCTTATCTTCCTGGGAGGAATTTCATGTTTTCGTGTTCCAGTAGCTTATCACCATGCAAGGTGGATGTCTAAAATAATCTACATCATGAATATCTTCCGTCATCAATTCAAGCTGACTAAACAAAGACGAATCAATTGCAGAATTTGGTATCTTTGCATCCTTGGTTGGTAAGCTGGTTTAGTGTCCCATTCTAGGAGACGCAGCTCTGAATGATCTGGATTTCATCAAGCTTCGTATTGAATATACGAATGTTTCTCCCTTCATTTCTCAGACTGCATTAAAAACAATTGGTCGACATCTCTGGTACCTTAGTGCAGAACTCATTCCTCTTGTTATCTTTTTCTCAACGTGTCTCAGTGGATGAGAAAAACAGCCTTACTGCTTGCTTGAGACAGTTCATGGAGGAAATCTTCTTATGATCCACATTAAGAAGAAGGTGCATCACCAGCACAGATGATCCTTAAGCACTTCATAATGTGACATTAAAGGATTTTGTGACCTCGTCATCTACTCTTCTTTAATGGTCTTCTGCTTCCCACGCATTTTCTCATGCTTCCATCAACAAACTCCCATCCTTTCAAAAGACAACAGCATGGGTCTCTTCCTTGAAAGTTGTCCATGACTGTGCCGAGCGAAGTGCACTGACGTCATCGGTACAACTCATCTCTCAAATCAGAGGAGGAAGAAAGACAGTACTGGCTCCAAATTGTTGAGGGAGCATCGCCAAGAGTTTCCAGATGCCAAAAATCAATTGCTGAAGATCACCAACCCAGGAAGCCTTCAGGACTCAGAAAGCACAGACTAAGAAACTTTTAAAGTGTAATTTTGAATGGCGCACTTAGAACTACTCTGCAATACAGTCAGGTTAATGTGTCCTGTAACAAGTATTATTTTACTGTTTAATTTCTACTGTACTATTAGTGTTCTTTAATATCTAAAAAACATCATTTTAAACCTTGCAAAATTTTCATTTAATACTACTGCCGAACTCCATAAAACACGAGATAACAAGTGCACTGAGGCAGTATTTGCGAAGCCCAAATGGTGTAAAAATCGGGTATATATATGTTTTAAATCACAGTGAATTAAGCAAAATGCTCATGATTAAAAATCAATTTTATTTTTGTCCATTTTAAAGTGAGCCACCTAATATATATATATATATATATATATATATATATATATATATATATATATATATATTAGTTTTTATCGCGTTTTGTTTATTTTCGTTCTCACATTACGACTACCACATTATATTATTCAGGCTTCTTTCTATTGTTATTAATTAGGCCAGACATATGGCCAATTGAGATCCGTTGGCCAAGTACCATTACGGCTCGTTCACATTAATAACATTTTAAGAATTTACGTGAATCAGTTTGAATTTATACTACGTCAATGTAAAGCGCTTTCTAAAGAATTTTAGAACCGAACGTGGCCTGCGATTCTAAAAAGTAAACCTCCCCTTCCTGGTCTATGCAGAGCTGATAATGGGGTTAAAAAATAGTTATCTTGCTTACTGGTCGACAAAGACACACACGCACATATAAGTACTGCTTTAGGTGCAAAACCTTTTAGTACCGTCATTCTAATCAGTGCTGGCTATGCCTGTAAATATAACCGATGATGGAAACTGGGTTTTTTTGTTGTTTTTTTGTCCATCAATAATTGTTTTTTTTTGAGACATAGATGGTAATAAATGTACAGAGCCAAGGGCCAGTCAATATGGAAACACTTTGAAATAGACAGTTTCGGGAAGAGAGAGGTTTAAAGTTAGGGTTATTTCCCTGCCTATCACCCATAATTAGATATAAATATAACCTACCGAATAACTTACAGAATATTATCCCCGGGGTTTTCTAAACAGCAAAGACACCTGGACTGTCCTTTACGTCATCATCGTTAAAGCGCACGACCACAGAAGTAAAACTTAACAGAATTGAGAGTCTGAGACTGTAAGTTACCATGGTAACCTATTTCCATTTGTTACATTTCTAAGTCATTACGTTTGGCAACAAATAAATAGATAGATAGATAGATAGATCCATGAATGAATTTATACGTATGAATAGGTGAATAATAGATAGATAGATCCATAGATAGATATATATGTATTTATGTTTGTATAGATAGATGAGAGATAGATATAGAATCGATCCATATATATATATAAGAGAGAGAGGAATAGATAGATAGATAGATAAATATTAGAGCGATCTATCCATATATATATATATATATATATAGATAGATAGATAGATAGATAGATAGATAGATAGATAGATAGATAAATAGATCGATCGATCCATACATAGATATATATGTATAGATAGACAGATAGACAGATAGATAGATAGATAGATAGATAGATAGATAGATAGATAGATAGATAGATAGATAGATCCATAGATAGATTTATACGTATATAGATAGGTAGATAATAAGATAGATAGATAGATGTAGATAGATATATATGTATTTATGTATGTATAGATAGATAGAGGAGATAGATATAGAATCGATCCATATATATATATATATAGAGAGATAGATAGATAGATAGATAAATATAGAGCGATCTATCCATATATATATATATATATATAGATAGATAGATAGATAGATAGATAAATAGATAGATAGATAGATAAATAGATCGATCGATCCATACATAGATATATATGTATAGATAAGACAGATAGACAGATAGATAGATAAGATAGATAGATAGATATAGATAGATAGATAGATAGATAGATAGATAGATAGATAGATGAATAGATAGATAGATAGATACTTGTGTGTGTGTGTATGTAATGCGCGACACACGTTTCTATTCTGTCACTGAACGTAAACCTTAGCCTTATTGGGCCAATGGACGGCGGTCGGCATGGGCTGGGATGGGAGGTCACACGGTATGACGACGACGATGACCTCAATTGACCTCCGCAACTGGAACACGTTTGGCTACTACATCTTCAGCCTGAAGCAACGTCAGCCCATGCACGTGGCCGGAGTATTATAACGTGAGTCGCCCTCGCTCCCCCTCCACATGCTGTATGTGTTGTTGATCTGTTTATTAATTATGATTAGCGTAAACATTATCCAGCTTGAGAAGATAAGGGGTTGAGGGAGGTAGCGGGGAGAAGCGGGAAACTAAACAGGGAATTCCGTCCACGGTGCTCGACTATCGACGTTCTGATATCTAGCCAGACACACAATGGAATCTTACAGGTCAGGTCATGAGTGGAAATTTCCCCCTCAATGTCTCCCGTGGTGCCTCCATAGCCATTGCACGTTCTGTTTTAAGGTGGAGGAATGACTGACGTCCCATGTTGAGCTAATAGGATCCACGAGATAAACACAGCTCATTCTGACAGGGACTTCTGTAGATAGTCATAATTATTAAAGTTACGAATTAAAAAAAAAAAACAAAAAAAAAAAAACCCGTGTATAATTGTTTACCCTAGGCGTCTGTGTGTCAGGGCTACGGTGACACCATCCGATGGAATTGATAACGACGCGATGGTGAGATAGACGAGAGACGGAAGATAACCAGATGAAGTGTCCAGTGGTTGGCTGGACTGATTACGTCAATGCCCGATAGTTTATAGCTATAAGGACTTTTATCAAGGGTGGATCGGGAGGGGGAATAACATGGTACCAAGTTTAACGAAATCAGTGAAGTCGTTTGGACAGCAGGGTGGGCAATGTGGGGGAATAGAGTGAGCGGCCGTCCATGGTCGTCACGTAGGAAGAGTTGGGCAGTCCCTGATTGACCACAGATAGATATGGCGGGAATGCGGGGGGGGGGAGTAAAAGCGTGGCTATAAATAAATATATATATATATATATATATATATATATATATTTATTTATATATATAGAGAGAGAGAGATAGATAGATAGATAGATAGATAGATAGATAGATAGATAGATAGATCAGATAGATAGATAGATAGATAGATAGATAGATAGATAGCATAAAAAAGTATATTTTAAAGCAACATCAGTGATAAATATTAAACAACATTTTGACCCAGTTTCACTAAGTAATTCACACGAACTCAAACACACACACACACACATACCTTTCATGTTGACATTTCTGTTATTCTGTTTTTTTTTCTACGTTTTGATAGATGAAGATCATGACCTTCTTATAGATGAAGACCCGTCTAGAATGAGTAAGTCTGACTGAAGTTTAACATTCATAAAACAAAAACAATAATACACCTGTAACAGCCATAAATCTACTTGACGCGGATCTTATGCAGTTTTAAATGGTTCATTTTTAATTTATAATTTCTTTCATGAGTTTATTATAACAGATGGCACTTGACTAATGCCTCGCTTACTGTAACAGACCGCCTTTAAGTATAATTATAGCCTGTATTACATGACAAAATTTATAATATTTTATTTAATTAGTTTTTAAGTACTCATATATACATTTCCTTTCTGTGTCCTAAGTCACCCAGCTTAAAAATGGGTCACTCTAAATTTGTTAGGGGAAATAAAGACGACAGGACATCATTACTATCTCGATCCCATTGCACTAGGCACTATTCCCCCTTGTACCATGCGCGATCCCATTGCACTAGCCACACAGTCTCTCATTGCACTATTTTAGTACCGTTGTAATGAGCTGCATATTCCCATTACGCCACACATTCCATTGCATAGCCACACGATCCCATTGCACTAGCCAAGCGATCTCATTGCACTAGCCAAGCGACCCCATTGCACTAGGCGCACGATCCCATTGCACTAGGCACACGATTCCATTGCACTAGCCACACGATCCCATTGCACTAGCCACACGATCTCATTGCACTAGCCACACAGTACCGTTGTAATAGGCACACTATTCCCATTGCACTAGCCACACAATTCCATTGCACTATGCGATCCCATTGCACTAGCCAAGCGATCTCATTGCACTAGCCAAACGACCCCATTGCACTAGGCGCACGATCCCATTGCACTAGGCACACGATTCCATTGCACTAGGCATGATTCATTAACCTTGCTAGCCAAACGATTCACTTGGCCACTAGCCACGATCCTGCACTAGCCACGATCCCATGCACTAGCCACACGATCCCGTACACTAGCCACACACAATCCCATTGCACTAACCACACGATCCCATTGCACTAGCCACACTATTCCCATTGCACTAGCGTGGCTTAAACTTCGCCTAAGTAACTTAAATTGACCTTTACTGGCTTTATAAGGAAAACACGTTTTGGTTTTATTTATCATTTTAATTTCTCGCTGTTATCATATCCTCAGTACACGGCCAGTGGTCACAATGGAAGTCGTGGCATTGCTTCAATATTACGATTTTACACTTTACCTTGCATAAGGTAGGCCAGGTACAAAAAACACAGGACATAATGCACAAGCCTTGTCTATATTAAACTAGTCATCCCACGGCGTAAAATACGCCGCCTTATCAATCAATATAATTACAATTGTTTTTTTTTTAAAATAAGCAATCAAACAAAATAACAGGCTGACATCTTCGGAGAAAATACATGGAGATGCAAAGTTGAAGTTTGACCTAACTTGAGCGAAACAACGCAAGGTGTCGTCTGTGACGTATTCGGGAAATCCTCAATCTATAAATAGTCCTGCGTCTTGAAGTTGTGTCTTATATATATATATTAAATGACAACTTCTGATTATGTCCCTTGGGCCATCACGAGATTTAAGGCTCGGTGCTCAGATGATTTTTTTTAAACTGGGGTTAACCCGAGACATTGGAAAGAAGTAGTACGGGGGTTGGGTGGGGGGGGGGTGCTGTCTCGTCAAACTATGTCAAAAAAAAACAAGAGTACACGCCCCGCCCATAAAACTGGCAAGCTTTGAAATATAAGTTGAACATCACCACTCCGAAATGCACCTCTTTCAGTACTCTCTCTCTCTCTCGCTCTTTCTCTCTCCACACCCTCTCTATTTCTCTCTCTTACTCCCGCCATCTCTTTCTCTCTTACTCTCTCTCTCCCCCTCCCTCTCTTAATCTCTCCTCTTTCTCTCTCTATCTTTCTCTCTCCTCCCTCTCTCTCTATTTCTCTCTCTATCTCCCTCTCTCTCTCTTACTCCCTCTCTCTTTCTCTTTCTCTCTTACTCTCTGTCTCCCATTCTCTCTCTTAATCTCTCCCTCTCCCTCTTTCTCTCTCTCTCTCTTACTCTCCCTCTCTCTCTCTTTCTCTCTTTGTTCCTCTCTCTCATATCTAAGGGCTGAAACTATGTCTCTTAGAGCCCCTTAAAGAAATCAAACGATTTTCATTTTTCTATGCCAAAAGGTCCCACTGTCCCACCAACATGTATTTTAACGTTGAGGCTTATCCGCCCTCCCGCCCCTCGCCCCAACCCAGGGCTACAAACTATTTAAGAACGGCTCAGTTAATATTTAGTTTCTGATTGTTTTTTTTTTTAGAAATTTACAGTTGTTGTTGTTTTGTTTGTTTTTCGTTGTTGTTTGTTTACTTTTTGATGTACTTAGAGAGTGTGGATCGCCACGCCCAAAATATGGCGGCAGGAAGTGCGAAGGCAGTATCCACGAGGAAATGTTCCTGACCGAGTGTGCCACGAGCGTTGACCTGTTTGAACCAGTAGGATTAGAGGTGGTGGTGGTGGTGGTGGGGTGGGGGGGGGGAGGGGTACATCCGCTTACGTCCATGCAGCAGAGGCGACATTAACCCGTTACGTTTAAATGTCCGGGGGGGGGGGAAGGGGTGCAATGGCGTAGACAATCTCGGAACATAGAGCAGGCTACAGATAGTAGTACCTATATAGTAGTACCTATATAGTAGTACCTATATAGTAGTACCTATACATATATATATATATATATATATATATATATATATATATACATATATATACATATATATATACATATATATATATATATAATGTATTCACCCTTAAGACCTGAAAATCGCGGAAGTCAAATGACTACCACAGGTAACTGAGAGTACTATTTTTTTTTATATCACACAGCCAAACCTACTGCTTTTGTCATTTTTACAGTAGACTACGGGCAAACAAGATTTTACCCCCCCTCCCCCCAATGGCTTAGCGAGCTTAACTCGCTCCTCGGGGGCACAATACCTTTTTAGCGCCCCCCCCCATTCAAAACCATATAATATTATATGTAAAATATTCCATTTTTGGCGCCCCTTTGTGGGTAGCGCTCGGCGGGGGTATGATGCCCCCTTTGCCCCTCCCTCACTACACCACTGAAACTCCCCCAACACCTCCTACCTATCCAAGACAAAAGGCTACGAGTTGTGTGTGCCGTCGCCGTCGTCGTGATATTGACTTCCTGTGAACTGGTGGCGCCCTGTAGGGGCATCAGTCTAGCTACACCATGTGTGAAAATGGCTCTGTCTTAAGGGCACATCATTGTCGTCTCTAGCATTTCAGTTGAGAGCAGAGCTTGAGAATGGAAGAAAAGATATAGACAGTCAGACAAACACATATTTGACAGATAGACAAGTGATAGGATATATAAATCGACAAACATATAAGCTTAAAGATAGTTGTTTATCTAGCCTGTACTTCACTCTTATTACCACGCCTCTGTCATCATCAGTGTTTGGCTACTGGAGCGATTGGAGTGAATGGAGCTGCAATGTCTTATGTACGGGAAATGAAACAGTCAAAAGACACAGGTGAGTTCCACTTATGTCACGATAATGAACAATATCGGTCGGTGTGTGTGTGTGTGTGTGTGTGTGTGTAGTGTGGGGGCTCTGTATATTTTGTCTGTAGTGATGATGGGAAATAGTTTATCTTTATTCGCTATGGAAAGAGGTATGGAGTATAAGGAGTGAGAAATGGGGGGGGGGGGGAATTAGATGTAGTCCCACTGACAGAAATTTCGGGCCCCTGGGCAGCCCCGTAACGTGAAAATTCTACAGCAGGGGCCAGGCATTCTACAGCAGGGGCCAGGCAATAGCAGGGGGGGGCAGGTAATACATTTTACTAAGTAGAACAAATAAGCAGGGGGACCAGACCAAACGCAGAGGGGCCCGGCCCCCTGGCCCCCCGCACGATACGGGCCTGCCCCTGGGCAGGGCCCCCACCGCGCTGAAAATAATATTTTAAAAAGCTGATTGACCAGCTCAGTCCGGGCCCCTAAAACTCTCCGGGTCCCTGGGCATTTGCCCCCCCTGCCCCGCTCTCGGCGGCACTGATTAGATGTACATCTGTTTTGTGTGTGTGTTAGTGTGTGTGTGGGGGGGGTAAGGTGTAAAGCTAAAGATGAGCACGAGATGAATGCTTTAAATATCTTATGAAATGTGCGAAATAGATTTAACGGAAGTGATATTTTTATTTTGAAAAAATAATCTTTTTTTTTTATATTTTTTTAAGGCTGTGTAAAAGGGACCAAACAGCGGTGGGTCAACACTGTACTGGGCTGAACATGGACCATGAGGATTGCGCCATCTGTGGCGCAGGTACGTTGCATGTCATGTTGTGCCCTGTCAAGTTGTACCCTATCATGTTGTACTTGTCATATTGTACCCTGTCATATTGGACCCTGCCATGTTATAAACTGTTATGTTGCACTTGTCATGGTGTACCCTGCCATTTTGTACAATTTCATGTTATACACTGCCCCTCAAGTCCACCCAGCTTTAAATGGGAAACTGACTTTATCGGGCGATAGGAAGATGGTTGAGCGTTGTGCTATAACCACACAATCCCTTTATATGCCGAGGTTACTGAAACAAATGTATTGTACACTTCGTCTGTCCCGATGAGCCCTCAGTGGCTTAACATAAATTTTTAATGAAACAACAATAGGCAATCAATTAGAAATCTGCAGTAAAGCCATTAGTTTAAAAAAAAAGACTTGGTAATTGTAATAGTATATGGGAAATTGTTCGCTTACTGTTAGCTGCACTGTTAATCTGTACTGTTAACTGCACTGTGAACTGAACTGTTAGTCTGTACTGTTAACTGCACTGTGAACTGAACTGTTAATCTGTACTGTTAACTGCACTGTTAACTGAACTGTTAATCAGTACTGTTAACTGCACTGTTAACATTTACTGTTAACTGCACTGCTAACCTGTACTGTTAACCTGCACTGTTAACCTGTACCGTTAACCTGTACTATTAACTGCACTGTTAACCTGTACTGTTAACTGCACTGTTAACCTGTACCGTTAACCTGTACTGGTAACTGCACTGCTAACCTGTACTGTTAACCTGCACTGTTAACTGCACTGTTAACCTGTACTGTTAGCTGCACTGGTAACATGTACTGTTAACTGCACTGTTAACCTATACTGTTAACCTGTACTGTTAACCTGTACCGTTAACCTGTACTGTTAACTGCACTGTTAACCTGTACTGTTGACTGCACTGTTAACCTGTACTGTCCAACGTATCAGAGACCGCTCCTTGCGCCTCCTTCCACTGGGGGCAGTACTGCGAGAGAGACTGCTACAGCTGCATGGACAACTGCAGCAGGGTCAGCGGCGAGTGCAGCAGGTGTAACGCTGGCTACAAAAACCCAGGGAGGGCCTGCAAAGAAGGTGAGAGTCCAGTTGCTTTCTTGTTGTTGTTGTTTTGTTTGTTTTTGCTTTTAACTTCCGGTCAGTGTCAAGGGTGAAGTATATTATTACATCCATAGGGAAATAAATATACTCTTTCCAATACATGTTTATCTTTGTTAGATCTATAGTGGTTGCCGCCTGCTTTATATCGTGCAGAGGAAATGCATTGACCATCACAGGTAGTCAGTGCTCGATTTAAGAAAAAACCAGTGCCGGGGGATGAAAAAAAAAATTCTGCAGAGCCGGGGATAAATGTCTATGATTTCATCCCCGGCTAAGATATATTAGTTAAAACAGAGTCGGGGATGAAAGGTCTCACTGCCTGGTATATCCCCGGCATCCCTGGCGGTAAAACGAGCCCTGCATGTAGTTAAAAAGAATATAAGTCCACTGCGCAAAAGTTTCTGCTGCCGCAGCAGTTTTCTTCGATGCATTTACTATCCAATTCTTTTTTATTGTCTATTTTTTTACTAGTAATTTATTTCTTTAACGCCCTGCATGGGATGGATTCATAAACGTAACGGAAGATTAATAGACCACTTTTTTTTTTTTTTTAAAGTTAAAATTTGTCATTTTTTTTTCATAAACATTGTCATATTCTCTTTATACCAATCAAGGTATTTAACTATGAGGAACGACACTAATAAATGGGTTACTTCCCTTACATTAATAATACAACAAATACGCATTTCCGGCGGAGATACTTTGTCACATCAATCGCTGGAAATAAGTAGTGTTGTTTTCGTTGACGAAAACTAAAACTAAAACCTTCATTGACGAAAATGTTGACTTTTCGTCAACGAGAACTAAAACTAAAACTAAAATTAGCAGCAAGACTAAAACTAGACGAAAACTGAAATTATTACAGAAAAAACGAAATAAAAACTGAAACTAAAATATAGTGTTGCTTTCGTTCACGAAAACTAAAACCTTCGTTAACGAAAATGTTGACTTTTCGTCAACGAGAACTAAAACTAAAACTAAAATTAACAGCAAGACTAAAACTAGACGAAAACTGAAATTATTACAGAAAAAACGAAATAAAAACTGAAACTAAAATATAGTGTTGCTTTCGTTCATGAAAACTAAAACCTTCGTTAACGAAAATGTTTACTTTTCGTCAACGAGAACTAACACTAAAACTAAAGACTAAAACTAGACGAAAACTAAAATTATTACAGAAAAAAACGAAATAAAAACTGAAACTAAAATATGACCTGGGACTAAAACAACACTAGAAATAAGGAACGGAAAGGTGACGTTTGATCTGACATCAGCGGCGGATGTCACATGATCCATAACTTCTGCTATTTAAACATGATAAGAGTAAAGTTTATTGCAAAAATTAAACAAAAATAGATTTAAAACACGGTTAGCTTAAAAAAAAAAACTGTTATTATCGTGTCTTGTTTCCTGTTACCTTTCAATTTTTTGTGCATTTCGTTGTTTCCCTTCTAGCCTGTGGTTTTAACGAGTACGGTGAAAACTGTGAAAGGAATTGTTTTGTTAAGTGTGGCTCTGACTGTGGTGAGAGGATGTTTGGGACGTGTTTAGGTAAGAAGCGCACAACTTTACAGTAGACCCTACAGTGCACAACGTTACAGTAGACCCTACAGTGCACAACGTTACAGTAGACCCTACAGTGCACAACGTTGCAGTAGACCCTACAGTGCACAACGTTGCAGTAGACCCTACAGTGCACAACGTTACAGTAGACCCTACATGCACAACGTTACAGTAGACCCTACAGTGCACAACGTTACAGTAGACCCTACATGCACAACGTTACAGTAGACCCTACAGTGCACACCGTTACAGTAGACCCTACAGTGCACAACGTTACAGTAGACCCTACAGTGCACAAAGTTACAGTAGACCCTACAGTGCACAACGCTGCAGTAGACCCTACAGTGCACAACGTTACAGTAGACCCTACATGCACAACGTTACAGTAGACCCTACAGTGCACAACGTTACAGTAAACCCTATCTATTTTTTTTAAGTGTATAAAGCAAACTTAATAAATCTAGCATTAGTATATAAACAGTGTCACGAATTTCGTATCATCTAGCGTATTTATAAACGTTAAAAGTTTTATTTTTAGCAATATCAGAATAGTTAAACATTATCTCCCACCGTGTGTATACCCGCAGGTACGTTATTTATTGTTCTTTTTTTTTTTATTATTTTCACAGCTGCCAACAGAATTTATTACATTCTACTTGTTTTCTTGTTTGTTCCGGCGTTTGCACTATATTATTTACTGTAAGTGTACATGTTATTTACTGTAAGTGTACATATTATTTACTGAAAGTGTATACGTTATTTTTTACTGTAAGTGTGCATGTATTTACTGTAAGTGTGCATGTTATTTACTGTAAGTGTACATGTTATTATTTACTGTTAGTGTACGTGCTATTTACTGTCAGTGTGCATGTTATTTATTGTAAGTGTACGTGCTATTTACTGAAAGTGTACATATTATTTACTGTAAGTGTATACGTTATTTTTTACTGTAAGTGTGCATGTTATTTACTGTAAGTATACATGTTATTTACTGTCAGTGTGCATGTTATTATTTACTGTTAGTGTACGTGCTATTTACTGTTAGTGTGCATGTTATTTACTGTAAGTGTACATGTTATTTACTGTCAGTGTGCATGTTATTATTTACTGTTAGTGTACGTGCTATTTACTGTCAGTGTGCATGTTATTTACTGTAAGTGTGCATGTTATTTACTGTCAGTGTGCAAGTTATTCTTTACTGTTAGTGTACGTGCTATTTACTGTCAGTGTGCATGTTATTTACTGTAAGTGTACATGATATTTACTGTCAGTGTGCATGTTATTATTTACTGTTAGTGTACGTGCTATTTACTGTCAGTGTGCATGTTATTTACAGTAAGTGTACATGTTATTTACTGTCAGCGTGCATGTTATTATTTACTGTTAGTGTACGTGCTATTTACTGTCAGGTTGCATGTTATTTACTGTAAGTGTACATGATATTTACTGTCAGTGTGCATGTTATTATTTACTGTTAGTGTACGTGCTATTTACTGTCAGTGTGCATGTTATTTACTATAAGTGTACATGTTATTTACTGTTTGTGTACATGTTATTTACTGTAAGTGTGCATGATATTTACTGTCAGTGTGCATGTTATTTTTTACTGTTAGTGTACGTGCTATTTACTGTAAGTGTACATGTTATTTACCATCAGTATGCATGTTATTATTTTACTGTTAGTGTACGTGATATTTACTGTCAGTGTACATGTTATTTATTATAAGTGTACATGCTATTTACTGTAACAGGAGTGTACATGTTATTTACTGTAAGTGTACATGTTTTTTACTGTAAGTGTACATGTTATTATTTACTGTTAGTGTACGTGTTATTTACTTGTAAGTGTACATGTTATTTATTGTAAGTGTACATGCTATTTACTGTAAGTGTACGTGCTATTTACTGTCAGTGTGCATGTTATTTACTGTAAGTGTACATGATATTTACTGTCAGTGTGCATGTTATTATTTACTGTTAGTGTACGTGCTATTTACTGTCAGTGTGCATGTTATTTACTGTAAGTGTACATGTTATTTGCTGTCAGCGTGCATGTTATTATTTACTGTTAGTGTACGTGCTATTTACTGTCAGTGTGCATGTTATTTACTGTAAGTGTACATGTTATTTACTGTCAGTGTGCAAGTTATTATTTACTGTTAGTGTACGTGCTATTTACTGTCAGTGTGCATGTTATTTACTGTAAGTGTACATGATATTTACTGTCAGTGTGCATGTTATTATTTACTGTTAGTGTACGTGCTATTTACTGTCAGTGTGCATGTTATTTACTATAAGTGTACATGTTATTTACTGTTTGTGTACATGTTATTTACTGTAAGTGTGCATGATATTTACTGTCAGTGTGCATGTTATTATTTACTGTTAGTGTACGTGCTATTTACTGTAAGTGTACATGTTATTTACCGTCAGTATGCATGTTATTATTTACTGTTAGTGTACGTGATATTTACTGTCAGTGTACATGTTATTTATTGTAAGTGTACATGCTATTTACTGTAAGTGTACATGTTATTTACTGTAAGTGTACATGTTATTTACTGTAAGTGTACATGTTATTATTTACTGTTAGTGTACGTGTTATTTACTGTCAGTGTACATGTTATTTATTGTAAGTGTACATGCTATTTACTGTAAGTGTACGTGCTATTTATCTATCTAGTGTGCATGTTATTTACTGTGTAAGTGTACATGATATTTACTGTTAGTGTGCATAGTTATTATTTACTGTTAGTGTACGTGCTATTTACTGTCAGTGTGCATGTTATTTACTGTAAGTGTACATGTTATTTACTGTCAGCGTGCATGTTATTATTTACTGTTAGTGTACGTGCTATTTACTGTCAGTGTGCATGTTATTTACTATAAGTGTACATGTTATTTACTGTTTGTGTACATGTTATTTACTGTAAGTGTGCATGATATTTACTGTCAGTGTGCATGTTATTATTATTTACTGTTAGTGTACGTGCTATTTACTGTAAGTGTACATGTTATTTACCGTCAGTATGCATGTTATTATTTACTGTTAGTGTACGTGATATTTACTGTCAGTGTACATGTTATTTATTGTAAGTGTACATGCTATTTACTGTAAGTGTACATGTTATTTACTGTAAGTGTACATGTTTTTTACTGTAAGTGTACATGTTATTATTTACTGTTAGTGTACGTGTTATTTACTGTAAGTGTACATGTTATTGATTGTAAGTGTACATGCTATTTACTGTAAGTGTACGTGCTATTTACTGTCAGTGTGCATGTTATTTACTGTAAGTGTACATGATATTTACTGTCAGTGTGCATGTTATTATTTACTGTTAGTGTACGTGCTATTTACTGTCAGTGTGCATGTTATTTACTGTAAGTGTACATGTTATTTACTGTCAGCGTGCATGTTATTATTTACTGTTAGTGTACGTGCTATTTACTGTCAGTGTGCATGTTATTTGCTGTAAGTGTACATGATATTTACTGTCAGTGTGCATGTTATTATTTACTATTAGTGTACGTGCTATTTACTGTCAGTGTGCATGTTATTTACTATAAGTGTACATGTTATTTACTGTTTGTGTACATGTTATTTACTGTAAGTGTGCATGATATTTACTGTCAGTGTGCATGTTATTATTTACTGTTAGTGTACGTGCTATTTACTGTAAGTGTACATGTTATTTACCGTCAGTATGCATGTTATTATTTACTGTTAGTGTACGTGATATTTACTGTCAGTGTACATGTTATTTATTGTAAGTGTACATGCTATTTACTGTAAGTGTACATGTTATTTACTGTAAGTGTACATGTTATTTACTGTAAGTGTACATGTTATTATTTACTGTTAGTGTACGTGCTATTTACTGTCAGTGTACATGTTATTTATTGTAAGTGTACATGTTATTTACTGTAAGTGTGTATGTTGTTATTTACTTTAGGTGAACATGTCGGTATTTGCTGTAAGTTTACATGTTATTAATTGTATATATATATTGTTTTTTGATTAGGCCTTGATTTTACCATGACTTAGGTATGCAGACACGCAAACACGAATTAATTGATGGGTTTATGTGTAGCATAAGTACAACTGACTTTAAAGGCAAAACATGTAGACGGGTGGAGCAATGCTCAGACGATAGACTGTGCATAGATAAAAATCGATATATAGATAAGTGTATATATAGAATTCAATTCAATTATATAAATTGTGTATGCCTTATCTCATTGTAACAACTGTTTCATACCGCACACACCCAGCCATAATAAAAAGGTTGTATTTGGACGGGTCGAGTCGACCTCCACGTCACAGGCGACCAGCGCGCTGACGACTACGATGACGTCGGAGACACTCGCCACAACCATGATGACGCAGGCGACGTCCAGCGCAGTGGACACAGAGGTCAGTCCCGTTATACACCTGCGTTTTGAATGAACGATGGCGCAGAGATGGCTGCGAGTGAGCGCGTTCATTCATGCGTTGTTCAGGGCTTGCCGAGGGGGGGGGGGGTCAAGCCAAAACAACGGGAGACAAATCCATTCAATGTGTTTTTTGTTAAAAGTCCCTGCTGTATAAGTAAGCGGTGTAATAGTTATAGTTATAGCCTACTAACCAGCGGTTTCTCAAACTTTTTTTTTAATGGCTCTTGCGAAAATACGTCCGCGGGGGGGGGGAACTCCTGGCTCGTAAGTTCCCGAATATTTGTACCCATTGTCATGGAGGAATGTGATTACCTCTCTAGGGGGGGGGGGTAGATACTTTAGCTCAGGGTTGATAAATTTACCAGCAAACTGGCAAACTTTCGTCAAACTCTTGGTTGTTTTGTTTTGGTTTTTCCCCGCCCCCTCCCCCCCCCCCGTAGCTTCCTTGGGAGTACGCGTAGCACACGCCGAGAACCGTGGTTAGAAACCACTTAGGAATATTCAAATTTAGTTGTGCCTTTCGTTTATCACAATCACAGCCGTGAGTTAAGATGCGCATACGGGCCATCTCCCCCCCCTCAAGGGGGGTACAACTTAGAGATAAATACAACGCCCCGCCCCGCCCCACCCCCCCCCCCCAAGGCCTCCCATCTAATGTCTTTTTCTTTGTTCTCCCTTTGGCTCTACGGGCCCCATTTAGAGCACAGGCCAGCCATACTACTCTTCTCCACTTTTTCCCGATCCATGTCACTGTCCCGTTTTAGAACGGGCATACTCGGTGAACTTTAACAAGGGCCTTGCCTCCCTTCCCTCCCCTCCCCCCCCCAACCATTTACTGGGGTTCTCTATAGACACTTCTCCAAGATATTGTAGAGGAAGCAATAATGTTCCCGAAATTTTATAACACTAACTGAACTCATTATGATTTTTTTTTTTTTTTAAATTTGTTTCATTTACATTATCGACCTGCCAATAATCAATTAAAAAGGTTAAGGTAATCTTTCACTGATTGTAAGGCATGATTTCCCCCCCCCTCCCGCCCAAACGTACACACACTAAGGGTGGGGAGGTTAAGGGTGAACATAGAGGTATTTCCTTTCATTCATAACACTTTTCTTTATGATAAGTAATATGACCCCCCCTTCCCCCCCCCCGACACACACACACACACACAAACATTTACACACACAATTCGCACAAGATAACCCCCCCCCACACACACACACACTCTTTCCAAAAAACAAAACAACATATTACCGCTCCCGCCACTAGGTGGTGGTATTGAATTTATCACGTAACGTCGAAAGTTGAACATTACTTACCAAATATTTCTAAGAATATTTTTATAAAATTAATGAGATTATTGTTTGTTTTTTTAACTTTTAGATTACGTCAGAGACTGCGTGAAAGTGGGTCAAAGTTCAACATTTGTTTATATCTTTCGTTTCACTGTGTAAGCGTGTATTATTATTACAAGGACTGCGTCCGAAATTTCTTGAATGGAAATTTTCCGAGTATTGGCTGTTTTAATTTTCTTTGAATCTTCCTGTAAAAATAAATCAATTTAAAAAAATCACAATAAATATACAATGTACAATTTGTATAATCTGTTTTGCCTTGTTGCTACTAAACTGT
Organism: Bulinus truncatus; assembly: GCA_021962125.1. Classification (NCBI taxonomy): domain Eukaryota; kingdom Metazoa; phylum Mollusca; class Gastropoda; family Planorbidae; genus Bulinus; species Bulinus truncatus. The sequence goes on from JAGDYQ010000143.1 coordinate 363,100, forward strand.
TTTTCCTATGTGTCTATTCAAATCAGTAAATAAGATATACAGAAATAGTATATAATGTAACGTTTAGTGACTTTTAAAAAAAATGGAAAAAGAAATGGCACAAAATAATAGATGTGAAATCAAGGTAATTTGAAATTTTAATTGAAAGTAATATATTATCATTATCATTATTGGCCCCGTAACACACATCTAGAAATATCTCATTTTTTTTTAATTATTGTTTGGGGAATCACATCCTATATCAATGATTCCGAAATGTGTGGTTCGGTTATCTCGGTTGGGTGGGTGGGGGAGCGGGAATGCACTAATAGTTTGCCCGGGATGCGCTAATAGTTTGCCCGGGATGCGCTAATAGTTTGCCCGGGATGCGCTAATAGTTTGCCCGGGATGAGCTAATAGTTTGCCCGGGATGCGCTAATAGTTTGCCCGGGATGCGCTAATAGTTTGCCCGGGATGCGCTAATAGTTTGCCCGGGATGCGCTAATAGTTTGCCCGGGATGAGCTAATAGTTTGCCCGGGATGCGCTAATAGTTTGTCAGGGGTGCGCTTATTGTTTGTCGGGGGGTACGCATAACACCATGATTTGATCATTGGGTAAACATGCACGGCTAAGGCAAAAATAATGAAATGATGGGGAAACAATGACATGATGGGAAAACAATGAAATGATGGGGAAACCATGAGCATAAAACCTATTCGCTAGTTTTATGTTTTCACTAGGGGTACACAGTACTATGAAAATAAAAAAGCGGGGTACTTAGATGTGAAGAGTTTATGAAACACTGTCCTACAACTTGACTCTCTTATGACTGAAGCAACACTTTTTTAACATATCGCTAAAAAACATGAAACAGTTCGACGTGAGCAATAATGCAACGGACAAAACTAATACTGCGTTGTCGAGACCCTGTTGTAGGTTTTGATGTCACATAGGGCCATATATATATATATATATATAATAGGGCCACCTTCTTTGATAGCATATCCGCACAGACATATCAAATACATACACGTCTGACTGCAGTTCCATAACAGAGTCTGTGTAGCATTTAGAGAACAGAGATTATATAAGCAGTTCCATAACAGGGTCTATATTACATTTAGAGAACAGGGATTATATTGCAGTTCCATAACAGGGTCTATATTACATTTAGTGAACAGAGATTAAATTGCAGTTCCATAACAGAGTCTGTGTAGCATTTGCAAGCGGACATCTTATTGCAATTAAACAATAAAGCTTTTAAACCAGTTTTGAAAAAAAAAAAAAAAACAAATTTAATGAGTTATATATCTGGGTCTATTATTGAATTATAATTAAGCATATCAGTTATGCTACTGTGACATATGGAATATATATTTCCTGAATTGGGTTTAGTTAACAAAATCGGTTACTGAACAATGTTTATATTTCTGTTACAGATCATGGTTTATATTGTATTTATATAAACTGTATACATAGACGTATACCGTCTATTAACACTTGAACGACATCCAACTATAAGCTCATTATACATTGACACACTGTCGTCACGCGGAGACATAGCAAGCGTTGTGTCCCGCGCATCAAGAGTCGTTACACTGCATTACTTTCAATAATTGTAGCCGGGGCGCCGAGAGCCAACAAGGGCCCCCGGGCAGGACATCATTGCGGGCCCCTTAATAAACAATGAGTCGTGAAAAAATTGACATGGTCGGGGCGGCCGGGCCCCCTTTACAGAATCGGGCCCCCTGGCAATGATCCCCCTGACCTCCCCCCTTCTCTCTCTCGGCGTACCTGATTGTAGCCCACATCAGAGGTAAGACTTCAAGTGGTGACCTTGATGTGGTGCAATGCTGGAAGTTTATTTATATTTTATTACCAAACTATAACAAAACTAAAATCTGTTTTTTCAATCCCCGCATATGACTCTCTCACTAGGGCCAGCAACAAAATACATTCACCCTAGGCCCATATAGGCCTATGCTAAGGCCAATTTTGACACCGAAACTGATCAGCAGGAGCGTCAAAATGGTACTGCAAGTGCCGGCCGCAAACGAAAGAGCTGATGTTAAATGTTTGAAGCCATTTTTGTTTAGATTAGGGAAAGGGCGCCAAAAACGTAGATGGCGTCAGAATTCCATATTGCCCCCCCCCCCGGGGGGAGGGTTCTTGGTCAATAATTGGTTTGTTTTATTATATCTTCGCCTCATCATGCCTTGTTCATATTGTGGTTGATGTCTTCACCGTGTTGTGCTTGGAAGATTTGTTAAAGCAAATCCTTTAAACCAGCGATTTTCTTCTGCTCGCTTATTATTGTATTTTTTGCCATTTTATTACAGAACGTTAAAAACAAACATTTCACCAGAACTAAACTGAAGATGAAATGGCGCGAAAGGGGAAAAACCAAAATGTTTCACATTTGAAACAGGAAATTATCGCCACAATAAAATATTTGTATGAATCTGCATTTAGCGAAATAAAGTTAAAACAATTGATAATCCCCCACAGTAGCTTTGAATGTGTGTCTTCTTAGTGTGGATTAGTCTATTCACATGCATGTTATCAGGTAGAGATGAGTTGACGCTTACTATTGTCTCATTTTGAGATGAAAGTAAACAAAATTTAATCATATCGGCAATATCATGTTATAATATAAAGTGATTTGGAGGGATCTGGTAGGAGAGGGAGAGGGGGTAATGGGTAATGATTAGACACGTCGAGAATTAACAAGCATACCACCGTTCATTGATAATACGGTACACAACAGCATCAAATATTATTTGATTGTGGCGTTTAAAGAAATCCTACGTTTTTATTAACAATTAAAACGTAACAATCCATGGGCGTTTGGTTAAGATGGCATTGAAGCGAATCATTAGAATTAAGATAAAGAACACTCGGTTCCTTGGGCCGTGCAGAGTTAACTGGTCATATTCATTGGGCCGTGCAGAGCTGACTGGTCATATTTGTTGGGCCGTGCAGAGCTAACTGGTCATATTCATTGGGCCGTGCAGAGCTAGCTTGTCATATTCATTGGGCCGTGCAGAGCTAACTGGTCATGTTCCTTGAGCCGTGCAGAGTTGACTGGTCATGTTCCTTGAGCATTGTTTACCTGCTGATCTGGTTATACGCCCGTGTGCCCAATGGTATGCCAGGCAAATACAGTAAAAGTATTTAAATTAAACATGTCTCACAAACGTGATATTTCAGAAACATATGCAATATACCTGTCAATTTTTTTCTCAAAATACGTTAATTTCTCATCTAAATTTGAATATTTAAACAAAAAAGCGTGATATTTGGGGGGAAAAATATGTAACATACTCATCAATTGTTCTAGTTCTATTTCTTAAATTCATGATATACTTTCATTTTTTTTGTTTTGTGTCTATTTGACTGAATCCTAATTCAATGAACTAATCTACAAAAAGTCTAAACCTCAATTTTGTTAACCCCGCCCCCCCCCCTTTTTTTTAAAAAAACAAGAGATAGATGCAGGGGCGTCGTCCGTTGGGAAAGAGTTTCGAGTGGCGTTCCCGTCCCTCTCATCTGATGACAACCTCGGTGGGTTTGCTTTTCTCTACACGCATTTACCTCTGGAAGTAAAGGTAAACTGTAAAATATCGTTCACAGTGGCGTAGCTAACAACTTTGAAGGGGGGGTGGGGAGAGAGATAGATAGATAGATAGATAGATAGATAGATAGATAGAGAGAGAGAGAGAGAGAGAGAGAGAGAGAGAGAGAGAGAGAGAGAAAGAGAGGGTTATCTCAAAGATGTTTGAAGTGTGAACTCCAAAAACATTAATTAACATTTTCGGCGGAGTGGTGGGTGGGGGGGGGGTAGGTGGAACGATATTGTATCGAACCCCGCACCAATTATTAACAACGTCTCTGATCTATACCCATATCTACATAATATGTACCTGATACCTAAATATTTAACGCAAATGTTTATTCGCATAGATATATATATATATAGATAGATAGATAGATATCCCCTTACCTAAACAATTACGGCAACGTTTACATCCACATGATTATACAAGTATACCTCTTCGAAGTTCTATAAACCTATCCACATCTTTCAGAATTTTTCAATATTTAATACAAACATAAATCTCTCTCTCTCTCTCTCTCTCTCTCTCTCTCTCTCTCTCTCTCTCTCTCCTCTGTTCTCTCTCTCTCTCTCTTTCTCTCTACCTCTCTTCTCTATTCTCTCTTTCTCTCTCTCTCCATCTATTCATAAATATGTACATCTCCTTGCAATACCCACTAAGTATGACGCTCTCAACTATCTTCTCTACATCTGATAATCTGTCTTGTACATTTCTTTAGGCCATGTATTAATCCGTTATCCCTCACACATGTTTCCTTTTTTTTTTTACAGATTAACGTCAATATGCTTAGTACAGTTCAACCAACGTTAAACGAAAACTTGAAAATATTTATCAAATCAATGGGCAACTTTACTTTTGAGTACCTAATGTCGTAAGATTAAATGTACATTTTATTGTCTCAAAAGCCCTTGAATTTCTTCGAATACCAAATGTTAGAACCGTTTTTATAGATAGGTAAACACTTACCAAAGGGACTCCTAGTTTGGGATTTTTTTTAGACGTAAACTAAAATGACTATAACCATAAATGATTTGAGGAGTAGTGTGGCACTAATTGTCGAGCTATTAAGGGCTCATAAATGTAATTTTGTCTAAGGCTAATAAATGCAAATTTATGTAAGGCATCTAAATGTCACTTTGTCTAAGGCTCATAAATGTAACTTTGTGTAAGCGCGCCCCCTTCCCCCATGCACAATTGCCTAGGGCCTTCAAAGCCGTCTTTTATGTTTTATAAGCGAATTTCTGTACTGCATATGTTTATCAAGCTTGGATATTTCTATGTACATTTTATCTAGGAGACTATGTTGTTGAATTGTTTTGCAACATTGAACTAAGTGTATAAGGGTAGGGGGGGAGATAACATTCTTTAATACGAGATATTGAATTTTTTGTTTTTATTTGAAAGCCACATGAAGGAAGCCACACAGCTGACCAATCTGACCATTGGTTTCACTAGTGATAAAGATTTTGGCCTGAACATTGTTTTGCAGCAGCTGCATACAAATCTGGCAAGTTTCGCAGCGTTGCCAGTGAATCACTGGGGAACGGCATACTCGTGTCTCGCTTTTAGGTAAGGTTTTGTCTGTGTACAATTAATAGTCACAGTTTCCTCGAATGTTTTGGGCCGTCTCATTTGGGAGATTGCTAGCAGTGTTGTAGTAAGGGTGCCTTGGGTTGTTTGGCCGCACAGGGCTCCGAAATTGGCAGGGGCGCCGAAAGAGAGCTGTTAGATTAGAATGAGGGCGCCAAAACTGTAATTCGCACAAGGAGCCACAACAGCAAGCTAAGGCTCTTATTGCCAGGTTAGGGCGTTTGATCCTTCATTAGCCTAAACAGCACCCAATAATAGGACGCCCCTTGGGAACTCTATACACTCTTATTTCGTTCCTGATTGCTAAAGAGCTAATTCCCACTCCCCCTCACCCCCCCTCCCCACGCACTTCAAATCGAGAGCGGCAAGCCCTTTTGAAAGTAATAAATTGTTCTTGTCCCCTGTCGACGGTTCTTGCTAGCTACGCCCCACAAATAGTAGGCAAAAAAGGGATAGGGATAATTGTGGGATGAGGAAGAGGTGGGGGGGAAGTGTAATTAAAACAACAGCCCGTGGTCATTTGGAACGATATCATTGGACAGCGGCGGAACACGTCTCAACAGAATTGACTAAATCGACAAAGCAAAGGGAAATGAAATATGAGCTATATTTAGCTATACGACCAGTTTTAAAGTACGGCAATAATTAGACAATAATTAGACAATAATTAGAAACATGATAGGGCCCAGTGAGATATTGTCAAATAGCTATCAAATAAATCAATTGGTCAAATGTATTGAAAAAGTAAATAAAGTCATTTGTAAATTCATCAAAAATGTTTCTATTCATTTGATTGATTTATAAATATTTAGAAGATACTAAGGTTAACTGAGTTTTAACCTTCTAGACCACATGAACACTGGAATTGTATTTTACGTTTTAAAAGGATCTTATGTGTGATGTCCCTGAAAGGATGAGATGAAATCTCTTAGATCCTATAAAGCACCAACGGGACGGTTTTTTTTTTTACGTGCCCTTCTTTCATCCCCACCATAGTCGATAGTGCAATGGGAGATATAGCGGGGGCTTAAAAGCTATAACCTGAAAATATCATATGGTCTTCACAGAAGATCGAACCAGGCATTCCCAGGTTTACCGCACGACCATCCGTCCCCTTAATAGGTTCATATTGAGCATACTATTAGGTTAAATTGGTATATAGTGGACACTTTTAGTACGTATATTTTACGTTTGTATGTACATTTCACGTCTGTATGTACATTTCACGTCTGTATGTGCATTTCACATCTATATGTAACTTTCACGTCTGTATGTACATTTCACGTTTGTATGTACATTTCAATTTTGTACGTACATTTCACGTTTGAACGTATATTTCAAGTTTGTACGGACATTTCAAAATTGTACGTAAATTTCAAGTTTGTATGTACATTTCACGTCTGTATGCACATTTCACGTCTGTATGTACATTTCAAGTTTGTATGTACATTTCAAGTTTGTATGTACATTTCAAGTTTGCATGTACATTTCAAGTTTGTATGTATATTTTCAGGTTTGCACAGAAAATCGTGTTGCTAAGCGTCGTGCCCAATACAATCTCTATAACCTGCTTGGACCTACCACTGGTCAACATCTCGATGACCCATAAGTAAATATATTGTGCAGCCCATCAATAAACACGATAGTTGTTAATAAAATGTATTGACTAAATATAACGAATGAGTGTTAACATTGCAAGCCACTTTTACTTTAATGATGATATTATGGTCCAATATCAAGAAGATGTTTATAGAACCTTTTCTTTGAAATGCACGTTTAAATGAAAAAAAATTCGTTACATCAAATAAATATGTGTATAAAATATGTTAACAATAGAAATACTGGTATGATTTATGCCCCACGGAGTATTGTTTATGAAGTAATTGTTAAAAGTTATGTATAGGGAAGCCGGTAGTGAGCTCGCCCCGCATGCTGAGGGTACAGGTTTCAATCACTGGTAAATAAAAAAAAAAAAAAAAATTCCCCTGCTGACTTGGAGAGGAGATGGGTGCCGCCAAGTCTATAAGCCCCCCCCCCCCCACCCCAGAAAGGAAGGACGTATGAAAGCAAGTCTGTTGATGTGTCCATTCGTGACCCCCTCCCCCACCCACACCCGACGATCCTGTTCGGTTAATGAAATTTAAAAAAAAAAAAAATGTCAACTTAAAAATTGATAGATACCCACGCTTTGGTCGCCATGACAACTGGAGAACTCTTGTTTGGGTGGGGGGGGGGGTGTGCATGTCAAAACTACCCGCAAGTTTTTAGTAGTTGTGTTTTTTTTTTTTTTACCTATAATAGGTTTTTTTTTTAAACATAATGTAGATATAGCGTCGTCTACACAGACATGTGCAAGAGACAAGACAAGTACGGCTACGTTGGTGAGTCGGTATATTAGTTTCATATATTGTGTCAGTGATGCTGAAACTTGTCCTCCACAACGAAACGTTAAATAATTGTAGACGTGTTTAATATTCAGTCTTTGAATGTTTAAGGTGGTCTCTTAACTGGAAGACAACCATTTGCTTTGTTCACCTTCCTGTCGGCTCAGAAACAAAACCAAATGATATGTCATGAAGGCAAATCGTTTTTAACTGCAGGTTAGTCAAGATGGTTCATGTCATGGTTCCGAAGCAAATCTTTATGAATAAGCCAAACTATGCGTCTGCCTCAGGCCCCCTCATCTATGGGCCCCCAATGCTAAAGGCCCCCGTACTATAGGGGCCCTAGTGATAAGATGCCCCTTAGCATTGGGGGCCCAAGCTATTAGAGGCCCCTTAGCATTTGGGGGCCCCAGTAATAAGGGGGGGGCTCCAAAAACAGGAGTTTTATTTTGACTGCCATGGCAGGGCAATCTGAGTACTGAACATGGGCCTAGGGCTAAAAGGGCCTAACGGTTGAGTGTTGTCCCAGGCAGGGCGGCAGTCAAGCTATTCTGGCCCCCTTAACAGACTTTGACAACGGGGTACCTTCTGCCCTACAATTTAGCAGCAAAATAAATAACCCAAAAAAAATTTCAGCAGATATGTTGGCATTGAAAGGCTTGGTATGTCTTACAGGTGTCCGGATGGCCAACCCCAGTTCTAAAGGATTACTAGAAGCCCAAGTGAAGAATTTAACGATTTTTTTGTATATGTAAGGGACCAAAAATAAACTTTAGCCTAGTACCCCCCCCCAATGTACCTTTACCTAGTACCCCAAAATTCACCTTTGCCTAGGGATCCCAAAATGCTAATATAGCCTAGGGATCCCAAAAAATCACCTTTTCCTAGGGATCCCAAAAAATCACCTTTTCCTAGGGATCCTAAAATGCACATTTACTTAAGGATCTCAAAAAATCACCTTTGCCCAGAGATCACAAAATGCAACTTTTCCTAGGGATCCCAAAAATGCACCTTTTCCTAGGAATCCCAAAAAATCACCTTTTCCTAAGGATCCCAAAATGCACCCTTTTCCTAGGGATCCTAAAATGCACATTTACCTAAGGATCCCAAAAAATCACCTTTGCCCAGAGATCACAAAATGACCCTTTTCCTAGGGATCCCAAAAATGCATCTTATCCTAGGGATCCCAAAATGCACCTTTTCCTAGGGATCCCAAAAATGCACCTTTTCCTAGGGATCCCAAAAATGCACCTTTTCCTAGGGAATCCCAAAAATGCACCTTTTCCTAGGGATCCTAAAATGCACATTTACCTAAGGATCCCAAAATGCACCTTTGCCCAGAGATCACAAAATGCACCCTTTTCCTAGGGATCCTAAAATGCACATTTACCTAAGGATCCCAAAAATGCACCTTTGCCCAGAGATCACAAAATGCACCCTTTTCCTAGGGATCCCATAAGCCACATTTGCCTAGGGATCCGAATAACGTAAGAACAGCTCTGGGTGGTATTGACATGTTATATTGTTCGTATAAGAGAAACAGGTTATCTTCTCTCTTTTTTCCTTCACACACAGAAATGCCACTTCCAGTTCAAAGTCTGGGCAGGGAGTTTATCCTTATCGGCAGCACCAAGTCCCCTGGGGATGTCGGAGTCGTGACCTACTTCAATCAGACCAACGTCACAGTGTTTGTAGAGCCTGAGGTCATCAGATTATTCATCCAAACCGCTCCGGAAATCAGGCAGGTGAGCGCGGTAACGATTCAGAAATGGATGGATGTGTGGCGGTTTGGTTGCGAGCTGGACAGCTTCACACTAAAGCATGACCTACAGGCTGAAAGTGTAAGGGGCGCAACTCCCTGCGTGTTCAGTCACCTACCTTTGTCTCCCGTGGTGGCCGCCCCCCCTCCCAACCCTCCCCATGAAAACGTAGCTTTAGCCCAACATGTGCAGGCGTGTCCCAATGCATGCGTTAAGTTCCAAATTCAAACAGCAAATAGTCCTCTTCTTCATTACCTCACGAACGTTAAATGCTTTAATACAGAGAACAATGATTAATTTCAGACTAGCTGTACGCTGCAAAACCTTGGCATAGAGTTGTATCCCTTAGGCTTTATCGGTAGGCTAGGTTATTTTTTGGTTTCTGGCTGATCCAATTTTTTCATGGTTGTATTTTAAACTGGAATACTGTTGTATTAATTCTTTACTTTCGATTTAACGCAGAACCCAAAATCGCTTTTATATTTATTATAGTATTACTGTCAGTGTTGTTAATAAATGTTCTTCATCAACCTATAAAGATGGTGGTATAGCCTTAAAATGTCTGCTAATGCACAAGAAGTTATTACTGCAGCACATTTTACCTGCATTTACCTTACTGTTTATTTTGATATTCATTAGATTTTCAACGAAATCCGGGCCAGTCGATTATCCAGTAATCTTGTAGTTCAGGTGTTTTTCATCATGAAACCGTTATGTCAAGGATTGAAACAAATTATGGGGGAGTCTTCCATGACTATAGTTATACCGACTAACTTGTACTACCGAGAGTACTTCTTTACGTGAGTACATAATGACAATATGTTTATTGCTTAGACTATAGTTCAAGTTATGAAGAATATTAAAAAAGGATTGACTGGAATATGGAGAGAAGGAAGTGAATGCTCCAGCCCGGGGAAAACTTACATTGCAACCAGCAAGGTGTTGGGGGGGGGGAGGGACATTCTCAGAGCACTTAACTTTTTTTACACTTATTGTTCAATGTCAGTTTGCTACACTTTCTGTTCAATGTCAGTTTGCTACACTTACTATTCAATGTCAGTTTGT
>JAGDYQ010000143.1:373995-441495 GCA_021962125.1 Bulinus truncatus
GTGACCAGTGGTCAGAAATATGCAAAAATACTTGTCTCTGGCTAATGAATAGCCAACCACGTTGGGATGGGCATCTCGGACATTTCCAACCTCCCGCAAGCAAAAATGCCAAAAGAACCAAAGAAAAATCATCAACATAAAACTACTAACAAACTAGCCAGTTCGTGTCAAATATACAGGTGAGTGCGATATTTGGTCAAACAAACTAATAGTATCGAGTCTGTCTTCAATGTATCCTCATCTTGGGTCTCGTCCAGGCACGTTCAGGTGGGGCGCGAACTGCTCACGTGACTGCTCGCACTGCCAAGATGGCTGCAGCCCGCACGACGGCTACTGCGACTACTGCACTTCCGGGTTCAAAGGTCACAACTCAGGATGCCAAACAAGTAAGCTGTTTAAAAATATTCATGACCGAATTAAGGGGGAGGGGGCTGTGGGGTGAGTTGGGGTGGGCAAACGATAATAACGTAGCCCCCTCCCCCCCTTTCTACCGATTTCCCATTAAAATATATCAATAAAGTTCCAAAGTGTCGGGGCGTATGCCCTGCTACAAAGAACATTGTTTTCAATGTAGGTCGCGAAACGTTAAAGGATTGAGAACCTCTGCCACTGTTACAGTAACTTATTCACATAGTGTTTTTTTTTTTTGACATATGACATGACCATGATGTTTCGTGTGTTCAGGATGTGACAAACACGAATATGGTGAGAACTGTGAGGGAGACTGCTACAGCAAATGTCAATCTGATTGTGAGAACAGTGTCACGGGCGAGTGTTCAAGTAAGTAACTTTGTTCAAACTAAGTCAGGGGTGGGCAAACTACGCCCCGCGGGCCCCATGCGGGCTGCCAGACTATATTACGCGGCCCGAAGTTGAGTGCGTGTTGTGGTCCTATGACTATGTTAATTCTCTTTGTTTAGATTTTTTGCTACATTTTTGAAATTTGATTTGAAATCTAAGAATATTAAATCAGTTTTACGGCTCCAGAATATCAAAGATGTTTGACCCAAAAAGCAGATTATGACCTGAATGGGAAGTTCAAGCCAGTTTTGGAGTTTTTCAGGATGTTTGCCAGCAGCGGCATTCCCACACCTAAAAAACTTTGCTGCCAAGCTTTTGTCACTATTTGGATCCAGATAAATTTGTGAGCAAGCGGATATATTTGTGAGCAAGCGGATACATTTGTGAGCAAGCGGATACTTTTGTGAGCAAACGTTTTCTTGTATTAAAGTAAACAACTCTAAGAACAGATCGATGTTGACTGACTCCAATTTAAAAGCAGTAGAGGAAATCACAACCAGTGGTTCCAAAGTTCAAGAACATTAACATAAATTGTGAACAGTTACATACTTCTCATTGATTAAAATTGTACTCTGTGGTAAGCTTGTGTGTAAATTAAGTTCCTTCCTCTTCATAATTATTATGACAGGTAACTATAAACTTTTGTTGAAATAATTATGAACATTACCAAATTAGCAAATAATTTAGCTCGAATTTTAAAATGTAATGTATAAGTGGAATATAAAGTGGGTGTGAAATAAAATGGCTAATTCATAGTTATTACCCTTAGTTCATATTTTCAAACGTTATAAAATGTAATTGAAGTAGACAAATTATATATGCGGCCCGCCGATAACAATAAAGTTTTCAATGAGGCCCTCCATAGAAAAAGTTTGCCCACCTCTGAACTAAGTGGATGTGAATCAGATAGCCTTTTAGAATACGCATCAGGCGCCACTGACGCTAATAAAATATATAGACAGATTGATCTAGACATTGATTGGTGGATATATTTATATTTCCAATGATTGCTTCACTTTACATTTCAGAAGAGTCTCAGATGAAGGTTGAGGCCATGTACATTATCGCAATTGTTGTCTTCGTTCTGTTCGTCAGCATCATGGTGCTGGGCATCAGGTCAGTCTGGGAGAGGATAGTGACCATTACGTGACCGAAATGAAAAAAAAAAGAAAAGATTAGCATTGCACAGAATCGGGTCTCCTGAAGAAGCTTAACACGAATTCACACTTGAAAACACACTGACATACACACAACACACACATTTAATACACACTCAACGCACAAACACACATCACACACACACACACACAAAACAAACACACAACACACACATTTAATACACACTCAACGCACAATCACACATCACACACACACACACAATACACACACAAACACACAACACATACACATCTTAACATACAACTCACATAAACATATTACATTTTCACAAACACACACACAACACACACTGACAAACACACAACACACACAAATAATACACACCACAAAATACACAACACACACACATCATACACACCCACAAAAACACGTAAAACACACACACACACACACACAAACACACATATTACAATTTACAAACATAAAAACACAAGCAAAAGGTAAAATCCATGCTAAAAATTCTGACTTTTAGAACTACAGCTCTAGCACAACGTTTACCATAATTATTTTTTTTTTTACAATCTATTGTTGTGCATTGGTTTGTGACAGAATGGGAATACCCCAAGGTGCGGTTGTTGAACGAAGGCACCGGGGATGAACGAGAGAGGTGCATGATGCGAGAGATGATGGCCGACGTTGTTATTGTAAAACTAGTATTTAGTATTTTGATATTAAAGTAGTTGATCATTATTATAGAAGGAATACTTGGCTTTTTTCCCTGATTTTGACAGTTGAAGTGTTTTGCTACAGTGTAATTATGTGTGTGTTGTCCTTGTGTTAGAAGTGCTGACACACTTGACGTAGTGACGACATTGAATTAACGGCCCGATAAGATCCTTGTACACAACACTATAAACACAACAATACATTCCGGGTAGTTTTTATTTACATTCCTAAGGAACACTGTTTTCCCTTTTTTTTTATTTACTTTACAATTTCTAAATTCTAAAGTAAAAAGGCCTACGGAAGCTCTGTTGCCGAAGACTCAGAGAAACAGACCAAGGACCTAGAGTCGACCACAACCAACTCCGTGATCGCCGGAACAAACATCGACAAGAAACGCGCAGCGATGCTCTCCAAAATGTCTGCCGAGCAGCAGCAGAAGTGAACGGTCCTACGTCACGCCACTTGACCTGACCTCGATTAATAATTTTATGTATGTCTAAGTGATGATAGGATTTAAGTAATAACGTAAATGTGCGAATAATTGGAAATCGAACCACGTAGGATTCTGAGGAAATGGAAAAGTAACTACGGGAGTTTAATTAAGAATTACAATATGTAGGCAACTATAGAAAAGGGTACATGGTAACCGGTGCGTTAACTTTGATATCAGGTAATTATTGTGCGCATTTTCATGTACTATAGCTAATGGGTAATTTTTTTAAAATATAAACTAGCTTAGTGGTATCACTTGACATGACTTATAATATGTGACATAATATAGATGACATTAAAGTTTGACCTAAGGAAGCAGAAAGGCACCGTTTTACATACATTAGCCAATGGATAAAATTCGACATAAGGTTGCTATAAATGTTGATGAAATCTTTCAAAACATTCAAACAAAAAGTGTACATAAATATGAAAAAAGTAACAAATTATATGAAATGTGTTTATTGTGATTAGTTTTTCTACAGCACTTGTTCAGCTTGAGGAAAATATAAATAAATAAATGAAACCTTATCGAACCAATGTGTCTTTTTCTTTATTTGTGTTTTGTTTTGTAAATAGTTTGACTTTATTCACATTATATATATATATGTATATATATCCCGCTGTTGGCTTAATCACCTACATGTATTGCCCATTTTGTGGCTTCGCATGCGTTCGATAAGAGACGCACAAAAGTCAATTTAGCGAAATTAAAAATAAGAAACAAACATTTACTAAATACAGGAGCCGTACAAGACTTAATAACAAGCCACCATGTATATATCATTAGTCCACCATGTGTACGGCATAAGTCCAACCTGTGTACGGCATTAGTCCAACATGTATATGGCATTAGTCCAACATGTGTACGGCATTAGTCTAACCTGTGCAAGGCATTAGTCCAACCTGTGTACGGCATTAGTCCAACATGTGTACGGCATTAGTCCAACATGTGTACGGCATTAGTCTAACCTGTGCAAGGCATTAGTCCAACCTGTGTACGGCATTAGTCCAACATGTGTACGGCATTAGTCCAACATGTGTACGGCATTAGTCCAACATGTGTACTGCATTAGTCCACCATGTGTACGGCATTAGTCCAACCTGTGTATGGCATTAGTCCACCGTGTGTACGGCATTAGTCCAACATGTGTATGGCATTAGTCCAACCTGTGTACGGCATTAGTCCACCATGTGTATGGCATTAGTCCACCATGTGTATGGCATTAGTCCAACATGTGTACTGCATTAGTCCACCATGTGTATGGCATTAGTCCACCATGTGTATGGCATTAGTCCAACATGTGTACGGCATTAGTCCACCATGTGTATGGCATTAGTCCACCATATGTATATCATTTGTCCATGTTTATACGAGATATTATTCTCTAGATCCTATTATTTTGAGTCCATAACTATTATGTGGAGATTATTGTTTTGTAGATGCCCTTTTGAAATCTCAACTTCAGATGAGCCTGCTATGTCCATGGTGGGACCAGGTGACTGGAAGCCCAAGCTAGTAGCCATTGGTGAATGTATCCAGTTTGCCCGTGCATTATTAGAGATTATGGAAAATTTTAGGAAGCCAGTCGACTAAACGTGAAATACAAAATAACCCAACGACTGGATCACTTAGTTGGAATAATATATTACATTTGAGGATATTTGTCTTATATAGTATTGAACGGAAATGATGTCATAGAAATAGCTCAGAATGTATATAGTCCAGTGATTAAGTTCAAATCACGTAGTAATAATAACAATCGCAGCATATTATTTATGTATATTACTAATTATTCTTTCTGTTGCACCTGATCTACATCGCTTCATATTTTGAAGGAATAAACAAATGACTTTAAGTAGGTTTGTACATCAATTTTATCTCTTCTTAATTTACAGAATTATAGACTTCATTTATACTGTAAAAGATACTTTCTAGTGCTTTTTTGAAATTTGAACAGTATGACATTACTAGCATAGGGCTAAATATTTATAGAGAGAGAGACAGAGAGAGACAGAGACAGGGAGACAGAGAGAGAGACAGGGAGAAAGAGAGAGAGACAGAGAGGCAGAGACAGAGAGAGACAGAAAGAGAGAGAGACAGAGACAGGGAGACAGAGACAGAGGGAGAGACACAGAGGGAGAGAGACACTGAGAGAGAGAGAGAGATGGCAATAGAGATGCCTTCAGGTTTAGATTTTACCAATAAGTTTTTTTTATCATTGCAGTTTTGACCACAACAAGCTTTACTTCCTTATTTCTGTTGTGTGTTCTACTATTTGGGAGCAGCCATGTTATAGGTTTGAAAAGAAATATAAATTTCATTTTTAGATTTTTAACGCCATCTGTCGATTTAAAAAAAAAATAGTTGAGGATCGAATAATCGGTAATAATTATTAGCATGATTAATCATTTTTAGGTTAATCATTTCTAGTTTAATCATTTCTAGGTTAATCATTTCTAGTTTAATCATTTCTATGTTAATCATTTCTAGTTTAATCATTTCTAGGTTAATCATTTCTAGTTTAATCATTTCTAGGTTAATCATTTCTAGGTTAATCATTTCTAGTTTAATAATTTCTAGGTTAATCATTTCTAGTTTAATCATTTCTAGGTTAATCATTTCTAGTTTAATCATTTCTAGGTTAATCATATCTAGTTTAATCATTTCTAGGTTAATCATTTCTAGGTTGATCATTTCTAGGTTAATCATTTCTCTAGGTCAATCATTTTATGTTAATGATTTCTAGTTTAATGATTTCTAGTTTTATCATTTTTAGTGTAATAATTTCTAGGTTAATCATTTCTATGGTTCTCTTTTCAAGGCAAGCCATTTCTAGGTTGATCATTTCTAGTTTAATCATTTCTATGGTAATCATTTCTATGGTAATCATTTCTACGGTACTCATTTGTAGGCAAACCATTTCTTAGTTACTTATTTCTAGGTTAATCATTTCTATGTTAATCATTTCTACTTTGTAGAAATGACGAAGATGCATACGTGATTATTTTTAAAATAAAAACATAAGAGCCGTTTCCTTTTCTCTACGTTTCATTATAAGCCACTTATTTTTGTTTTAGTCACTTTATCCTGTAATTAATTTCTAGATCTAATGTCGAAAAAATTCATATTCATAAATGTCACCCACACTCATACTGATTCCCAAATGTCATTTATGCTCACGCTATGTATGCTCTGTCATTTGATTCCCATTGTTATATGTTCCAGCATTTATTTATAAATGTTCTGTTTTGCGCATGTCATCGCCAGCACTCGTGCGCAACAAGCAAATCACGTCATCGGGGAAAGACTTTTGGTTTATGGTGGGCCAGGGGGAGATAAACCACCAAAAGGAGTCTCTGAATGTCTTCGCGGTTATGTTTACCTCGTCACAGGTCAACAACTTGGTAAGTACCGTAGTGTAGTTCTAGTCGTTCCGTTAACCCATGAATGAAGTCAAGGGTGGACGTACGTCAATCGAAGCCCAGGGCACAGAGGACAATATTAGAGCGATCAACTGTCGACCGCATGGTCCCGGGTTCGAGCCTCATTGAAAACCTTGGGGATTTTTCAGATTCTGGTAAAAGTCCCCAAATCTACCCAGCTTTAAATGGGTACCTGACTTTAAGTTTGGGGGTGTTAGGCGGGTGGGCGTTGTGCTAACCACACTATCCCTATATATGCCGTGGTAAATGAAACAGTTGAATTCCACACTTCATCTGATGAGCCCTTTTGAGGCTTAAAGTAACTTTACTTTTTATAAGTAAAAAAAGGGAGCAATATAGAGGTCTCTGTTTAAAACATCAAAACAAACCAGCCCCATGAAAATTCTACAGCAGGGGGCCGGGCCAACAGCAGGTGGGGGGCAGACAAAACGCAGGGGGCCGGGCCCCTCTGCCCCCCTCACGCTACGGGCCTAATTGGGGCATATGTCGTGCGCCCAATGAATGAACTCAACATATCTTCTATTTCAACATTCTAAGGGCGTTAATGTAGTTCTCCATATGATTTGTTTCCTTAATTTCACTGTATGTTACTGCTATATGAGACTAAGTGGGAAATCAAGTCAAACTCAATATTTAAATAATCCCTTATAAAGGTTATTTTTTTGTTTAATCCGATTTTTTTTTTTTATATTTATTTTAAAATAATATGTTATATTATTTTTATTCTCATTTAACACCCCAAATCACTATTATATTTATACATGTATTAATACGCCGTAGGTTCAAGTTGTCACGAAAGACCTCGTCACTCACAATTCAGACAGTGCCGTCGTCAGAGTCAAGCCTACAGAGATGACATATCTCAATATTTCTACAGTTTCACAGTTAGTCAACTACACAATATACTAATTCATTGCAAAATTACAATTACAACGAATATAGAGGAATTTATATGTATAGGGGATGTATGACTCTAGCCCCGCTGTTCTCAACCGGTGGTACGAGTGCGCCAAAGGGGTGTGTGAAGTAGGGAGACAGAGAGAGAGACAGGGAGAAAGAGAGAGAGACAGAGACAGAGAGAGAGAGAGAGACAGAGACAGGGAGACAGAGACGCGTGCGCCAAAGTGGTGTGTGAAGTCCCTGTAAGGATGAGATCCTATAAACCACTAATGGGACGGTTTTTATGGTGCCCTTCTTTCATCCCCACCATAGCCGATAGTGCAATGGCCATGGAGGCACCACGGGAGATATATCGGGAACTTGAGCCAAGACCGGGGATCGAACCAGGTACCTACAGGTCGACAGTCGAGCGCTCTACATGGGGGGGGGGAGGGTGGGGGGGGGTATGCAGTGACATATAATTTTCGTTTGTACCAACCAAGAGTTTAAAGAAGGTCTCCAGTTTGCAGCGTAATTCATCACGAAATCACGTGATCCGAAAAATCGCGGCCCAAAGGTTAGAGCATTTCCTATTGAAATTAAGTGCATTTATTCGCAAACTTACGAGTGACCCGCAGACATATTGTACGCATACTGTAGGGTACAGTTGCGAAGATGTTTGAGAACCGTTTCTCTCAGTGGTGTTGTGAAGGGAAGGGCATCATGCCCCTGGCGCTTCTCACAAAGGGGGCGCCAAATGGTATATTTTACACATAATATTATATGGTTTTCAAATGTGGGGGGGTCGCTAAAAAGTTATTGTGCACCGTGCGCGAGTTAAGCTTGCCACGCCTTTGGTTTCTCTAGACCTTCTCTGGTTTGTCTTTAGCTCTGACCCTAACCCTAACCCCTAACCCTAACCCTAACCATAACCCTAACCCTAACCCTAATCCTAAAATTAGTTGAATAAAATAAGTAACCATTTTAATTTATTACAAAATGGCTCAATTGATGTCCAGTTCAGTATTGGAGATTGATCAATGTGTAATAGTCCAAAAAAATTCTTCGTTACTTAAATTTCGACAAAATCATTTTCAGTGAGTAGGGCCTACACAGAGGCAGAGTTAACGACGGATGCACCAGGGCATTCCCAAGGCCCTGACTGGTTATGACCCTCGAAATGCCCCAACTGTATACCCTTAACGCCTCATGTTTTTTTTTAAAATGGGCCCAGTAGTTTCTTCAACCTTTTCTTAGTCCACTTGGACGTAAATATTCTATCAGTTATTCTTTCATTTGTTTGCTTAGGGTAGTTCAAAGTGGTCAGAACTGGACCGATCTGGCATTTAGATTCTTCAGTGACAATGAATTCAGCTTGATCGTTGTTGTTCAACAAGGGGAGAGAAACGTTTTCGCCTTCATGGTGCTTCCGTTGGAGTACTGGACAACAGATTACGCCTGTTTTGGAATCACGTAAATACACCCAACCCCCCCCTCCACCCCAAACATATCAACAAACCGAAGTTTCTTTTAAGCACATAGGAACAATACCCAACGCATTAGTAGTTATATTAGTAACAATAAAGATGATTAATTTACATTTTGATCTATAGTATCGTAAAACGTTACATAGTAAACAAAATATTAGCTTTGTTTGTACTCTTTCAGTAACAACCTGACCATAATAGCAGTCAATCTATACTGGACCAATGAACTCTATGTGTACTGCAGTGTTGCAGACGTCACTACAAGAGTTTCAAGGATGCACCCGTAACTACTTAAAGTGTTTGACCTCGAATGTCAATCTCCGATGTGTCTGTCTTTTCTGTCTGCCTGCACGATGTTCCCTTAGTCTGTGTGTCAGCTACTTGGCCAGCTTAATGTCCACGTGTCTGTCTGTTTAGGGGCTTATGTATGCCTGTGTGCATGTTATCATTTGTTAGCTTGTGTCGGTTTGTTCGCGTGTGTGTATATCAGTGAGTTTGCGTGTGTAGTTATGCTTGTTTATGCTTGCTTGTCTTATAAGTGATTGTGTTATGCTTTGTCATGTGATTGTGTTTAAGCCTTGACAAATATTTGCACCTGCCTTTGTTTGCTTTAGTTTTGGTTTGTGCATTATCTAGTGTGTATTAAAACAGACACAGATATTTATAGACCCTTGAAAATCCTTCTATCGTTCATTTACGTGCTCTTTGAAAAAAATGTACGACAAATATACGACTAATATAAATCGAATCTTGTCTGATAGTTTCTATTCAATCGAAAGACTAAAGTTAAATTTGTGACATTTAAGTTACTATCTTTACTATTTCTAGTTTTTTATTCTACATAAATTTGTCTGATAAAGCAGACATTTTTTGGCCAGGTATTTAATGATTCCGTTTGTTGAGTTGCGATAACATTCAATATTAACTAATTTAACGAGGAACTTGTTATGTTGGTAGCCAGTCATTAATAAATATTTTATGTCGCCGATTTCAATAAATAGGAATGAATATTTGTTGTGTATCATATCAAGTCTTTTTAATCAAGTATTTAAAAATACATTTATTTATAAAAATAAAATCTTATTTTATCCCCATGCCGTGTTTCTCTATTCTTCTACCAGCCTTCAGGTGGAGTACATACATTTTTGCAGAGAAACCACCCGCAACAGTCCGTCCGTCGGTGGTGAGTATTTGGGAGCTAGTACGGAGCCGTCATTCGTTCTAAATACAAATGTCGAAAATAAACTGGTTATTAGGATAGTGACTTGTTACATGCTTATCAAAACAAACTAGCCCTGCTCCCTAAGGTCAAAAGATGTCAACTTTGTGTCGTAAAGATGGCCACATGTAACAAATTAACTGAAACCTTTTTATCATAAGTCTATTTGCAGAGTGAGTATTGCGTATGTATCTGGTTGTGATGTCACGGGGGCAGCATGTTTGACACACCTGACTCACAGTATCGCGGTGGTTACCTACATAAACAAACACTTATATTGTCCGTGCTATTTTTAACACTAGGGGTTTCCCTAAGCGGCTCCAGTATATTTGGTGTATTTACAATGGAAGTCCATGAGACACAAGTTGGTGCTTGCAGAGTGAAAGACACTTTCGTAAATCAAGGTAACAAAAAAACAACATACATTAAACATAGTTTTATTAGAAAATATGTTTGAAAGTTGAATGCCTTTTGTTATTTGTTAGAGACCGACAAATGTGGATGAAACATACCTGGCATTAAACACATTTTTAGATTATAAAATTTAAGGGCAAAAGTCAAATATTGCAGCGCTTCATATGCAGGGTAAATCGTTGATAAGAGTAATTCCTGCATTTGCTTAGGAGCAGTAGCTTAGGAAGGGTACGGCGTTTGTGTGGCCTCACAGGGCCAGGGAGGCCGAACTAGAAAAAGGGGCGCCGATAGAGCCCTGTTCAATGTATTTGCACTTATTAGATTGGGTGGAGGGCGCCAAATAATGAGGCTCGCACAGGGCGCCATAATTGCTGGCATCGACTCTACTTAGGCGCCCTACTCAGTCATGAGTGTTAGCCTATGCTTATGAATATGTTTCTCTGTGAGTATAAATCTGTTGTTGTAGAAGGAGTCTTGCACTGATGACTCTGTGTTCAATGTGTAAATACAATAACCTATAATTAGTTATAATTATCTATTTATTTAAACTTCGACAAGACCAGCATAGTTCAACTAAATCCACGAACATCTTTAAATGACATTAAACATTTTATCCATCAGAAATGGCAATGCCAGCCGATACATTTGGCACAGATTTCATTAGCATCGACAGCCTTCATCCCTCGGACCCTGGCGACCTGCTGGTCATGGCACTGTACTCTGGAACTGTGATCGAGGTGTTCTGGAGCTCCGTGAGAATGCCGAAGAGTTACGTCATACGCGACCCCTTGCAGACTGTCCAGGTAATAGCTGTTGGGCAATTCTTGAGTGTATCATAATTCGCACCCTATCGACCAAAGTATAGCTTTCGAACGTACGCTCACTAGGGCAGGCCTTATGCTGTGCTAGGCCTGATAGAAAACATCTTTAGCTTCCTTGAATTTTCTTACACTAACCTATAATTCGCATTGAAGTGGCCCCAATGGACGACACATTGTGAGCGTTCCGTCCTTTCAGATAAAGACCGGCCTTAGTGTGAATCCTATACTTGTAAGAAGTGCAGCCATATTTTGTATATAGTGTAGCTATATCTTGTATACAGTACAGGTCTATCTTGTATATAGTGTAGCTATGTTTATTAAACCCATGCATTAAAACGTTTACAATAAACGCACTGGAAGGTTTTTTTTATTTTCTTCTGCATACTTCAAACATATCATTCAGCAGGCATCATTATATAGATAGACATTGGAATTAAGGACCCATTGGGGCACCCTTCTCCATAAAAAATCTAATGTTTTCCTAGAGGGCCCTTTTCCTCAATAAAACTCTGTTTCCCATGCCCCCCCCCCTTTCCATAGAATATTTTTAATTTCAGGATAAAATGATTTAAAAAAAAAACAACATAACGACAACATTAAAAAGTAAACATTTTAATGGTTTCATAAAACATGAATGACATTGAAATAAAATCAACTATCTGTGGTCATTGTCGTAGATAACTATCTGTGGTCATTGTCGTAGATAGCTATCTGTGGTCATTGTCGTAGATAACTCTCTGTGGTCATTGTCGTAGATAACTCTCTGAGGTCATTGTCGTAGATAGCTATCTGTGGTCATTGTCGTAGATAGCTATCTGTGGTCATTGTCGTAGATAACAATCTGTAGTCATTGTCGTAGATCTGTGGTCATTGCCGAAGATAACTATCTGTGGTCATTGTCGTAGATAAATATCTGTGGTCATTCCCGAAGATAACTATATGTGCTCATTGTCGTAGATAACTCTCTGTGGTCATTGTCGTAGATAACTAACTATCTGTGGTCATTATCAAAGATAACTATCTGTGGTCATTGCCGAAGATAACTATATGTGCTCATTGTCGTAGATAACTCTCTGTGGTCATTGTCGTAGATAACTCTCTGTGGTCATTGTCGTAGATAACTAACTATCTGTGGTCATTATCAAAGATAACTATCTGTGGTTATTGTCGTAGATATCGTCTGTACACGGAGGGTGTCGTATCACTAGCGGCGACCCAGTTCAAATAATATTTGTGTCGCGGCCTTCGTGTGGTGCAGGGCGCTACCACCTGGTGGGTGAAACCACTCACACAATACTGACACCACACCATCTACTGTATAATGACTATTACATTGGGTGAGTTGAGAATAGATAGATACATAGATGGAGAGTCTGATTCCTTGACTCCTGATAGTCATGTAGATAAAAAAAATTGATAGATGCACATATTTACATAGATAAAGAGACAGATGCACTGACTCAAGACAGTCAGATAGATATACAATTGATAAATACACATATATACATAGATAAAAAGTAACTAATTAAAGATACAAAATTACTTAAATTGAGAAATTAGCATTTCATTTTGATTTCCAATATTTTTTTTACAGTAACCCAGAGTTATTACCCGGTGTTAACTGCTCAGTAGCAGTAATAATACACGTATTAGGGCAGAGCTCTCTAACAATCAATGGTAATTTGGTTAAAGCGTAAGTAAAATGTTTACACTTTAGTTAATTACGTGTAACAGTTACATTTGTGGTTCAGCTGGGTCCAATGGACAGTTATGAAAACTGTGTATATATGTGTGCGCGTGTGTGTGTGTGTGTGTTGGATTGCGCCATTAGGAGTATTCCAATGTAACTGAATGATATGTGTCAGTGGTGTTTCTGTATGTGTCAGTGGTGTGTCTGTATGTGTCAATATGTCTTATATTTGTGTCAATGTGTTTGTGTCTTTGTGCAGGTTATGTGTGTAATCATCTATCTATCTATCTATCTATCTATCTATCTATCTATCTATCTATCTATCTATCTATCTATCTATCTATCTATCTATCTATCTATCTATCTATCTATCTATCTATCTATCTATCTATCTATCTATCTATCTATCTATCTATCTATCTATCTATCTATCTATCTATCTATCTATCTATCTATCTATCTATCTATCTATCTATCTATCTATCTATCTATATAAATAGTCGTGTCTGTGTAAGTGTGTATGTATGCATATGTATCAGTGTTTG
Source organism: Bulinus truncatus (assembly GCA_021962125.1). Lineage (NCBI taxonomy): Eukaryota > Metazoa > Mollusca > Gastropoda > Planorbidae > Bulinus > Bulinus truncatus. The sequence continues at coordinate 387,633 of JAGDYQ010000143.1, forward strand.
ATTGTGAAAATCTATTCTACCATTTTCTTCCGAATTACAAAATGAATGACCTCAATTATTTATACAGATATCTTAGTTGGCGATCTGTCACCGGGAAATCGACCTGGAGATACGGAATGGGGCGATTTGACCCAAATACCACGTACCACATCAAAAGTGACTTATTTTTTGCTTGTTACATTTATGTTAGTACAACAATCACAAGCTACATTCAATCTGCAGGCTATAAAACTGTAAGTAATAATAAGATATATGCACACAGCAAGGTGGGGGGGGGGGGGCGGGGTTGTTGTACCTTCTCTGCCGGCGACCCTGTTGGGTGCCAACATTGTACACAGATGATAATCAGTTAATCTCTTAAATCATAAGACTTTTTAAAACCAGATTAACATTTTCGTAAAAAAAAAAAAAAAAAAATTTCAGCCTTGAATAGAAATGTACTAATGTGGTCTTATAGTTTTAAAGACGCAAATTAACGATGAAACTAAACATTTAAAAAAAAAAAATCTATATGCCAGTGCTGGGGTATGACGTCAGAGCCACTCAAGCCTGACGATTGCCGAGGGAGATGGCGACGAAAACTGCGTAAAAATTCGGCAGGTAAGGCCTCTTACTAGATCGGCATACACATCCCCACCGACATATATATCTCAATTTATATAATATTGCTGTACCCTTTGTGGGGCCCCCCTCCCCCCCCCATCCTGATATTTATTTCGGTTGCACCTCCTTGCTGATGCCCTCAAATCTGACGACCTATTCTGAATACTGAAATCTCTGTAAGGAAAAAGAGTATGATTCTTTGTCTAATAATCACCGCTACACACAGCTATGAAGACTGATGAACTTGACGACTAGAGACGAAATGCATAGTTCGCTAAACTTTTACATAAATGCAATTGGTCTGTCTTTAAAAAAACAAAACAAAACAAACAAATAAACAACTTATTGTTTTTTATGTGTTCCACAGTGATTAAGAGTATACCAAGCGTTTACTCCTGGATTAAAGTATTATCCATGTCTGGTCTTGTGTGTGTAATCCAGCGACGTTTTACTGGCGATGAGTGACGTAAAAGGAGACACGTGACTGCTTACTCTATTACTAAATATTTACACAGAAGAAAGACAGAGTTGCATTAGTAAAAACAGAATAAAATTTTACTGATTCTTTTTTGAGAGCAGTGTTTGTTTTTTCAAACATTTGTTAAATTTTAACACTGTGTTCATGGGCCAGATGTTAATGTGCCTGCTGTTAATGTGCCTGCTGTTAATGTGCCTGTTGTTAATGTGCCTGCTGTTGTGTATTAGTTTGTGAGTTGCGCAACAGAATACCTGCTGTCAGAATATTATATGTGTGGGTGTGAGAGCTGTGTTGGGTCAGTTAGCGTGTTTGAATGGCATGGCGTGGGTTTGATCGTGAAAAGGGTTGAAGATCAAAGTTGTGAATGGAGAGTGACCGGAGTGACCAGTGTGACCAGTGGAGTATGGCTGTATTTGGTTGAGGAAATCAGGGGTGTTATGAGGGAAGGTGGTTGTAGGGGAACGTGGAGAAGGGAGTTAAGTGGTGTGGGACAGTTGGGATGTTGATCTTAAAGAATGCGGACGTATTATGAAGTAGTAACGAAGGAGATACATTACAAGATCCTGTACACAACTCTGCTCATTTGTATTTCGTTATTTATCATGACTTTTAAAAATAGAAAAGCATCAAACACATAACTATCCGGCTCGCATTATCCGGTATTTATCCGACCTAGTTTATATAATTATCCCTGTAAGAATGAGGTGAAATCTCTTAGATCCTATAAACCACAATGAGACTATTTCTTCTTTGTAGCGTCCTTATTTGATTCCCACTAAAAACCAATAGCGCTTTACCGCATAGAGTCACATATAGAAACAACAGTCATGTATCAATCTGTGCACTAAACAAGGTGGGGAGGGGGGACAGAAAGACAAATAACTAACATAATTTATTGTTGAATTTTTTTTTATACAAGGATATGTATCATATATATTATCAGATTATCTTTTTTATAAAATATAAGTAGAACTGATCGCAGGTTGACGTAATTTGAACCTGAAATTGAAAATAAAAACACAGAATGAAAAAAAAAAAAACAGTGTATTATTAATTTCTGTCCATCAAAGACTGTTTACGTGATGAATTACAATCGTGCATTTATTTACATTTGTAAAGTGAGTCAATTCTTTCGTTATTTGTTGTCATTGTTATAGACAGTAACACATGCACACCAATATGTAACACATAGGGAATGTGTTGACCAACTATATGACTATTGTAGGCAAACGGTAGGACAACTATAAGCAGACCAATAGGCAATAACCATTGGGGGCAATAGGCACTACCTAGTGGCTCACTAAAAGTACCAGTACTTATCCGATCTGATATTATCATGGCCCAACAGATATGTGTTAACTTTTTTTTCAAAAATGTATATACAGTGGATTCCGCTCAGTTGGGACAGCCGCTTAATTGGGACAAAAAGCCTCGGTCCCGATGTGTCACAATTAAGCGGAATCGACTGTATTTGTTATATTTTGCAATGAACGCGTGTGTACTCCTTTGACCTACCAGCAGGGCCGCCGAGAGGTGGGGAGGGGCGGGGGGGTCATTGCCAGGGGGCCCGCATCTATAAGGGGGCGTAAATGGGGGCCCGGCAGCCCCGACCATGTCAATTTTTTCACGACTCATTGTTTATTAAGTGGCCCGCAAAGATGTCCTGCCCTGGGGGCCCGCGTTGGCTCTCGGTGCCACTGCCTACCAGCACGTGGTAATCACGTGTACGCATAGATCTCGGATCTGAAAAAAATGTTGTACATGTATTTATTGATGCAGGGGAAGTAGCCCATGTATTAGTGCTCTTCGTCGTAGTCGAACACGGTTATATCCCCTAATTAGTTACGAGAATTTTTTTTAATCTACTCAAATTTGTCAAACATAAACAAAGACTATTACTAAATCGCAAAATTGATAATCGAATCTTGCGTTGTCATTGAGCCTCAAAAATCGATTACGAAATTTCTTCCAAATAAATTAACAGAATTTTTGAGTTGAGAAAACATTTAGAAAAAAAAAACGTGGTACTTACTCACAGCTGCAATCACATTTCGCTTGAAATCTAATGAGTAAAAATTAATAACAATCTTTTAAAATACGCATCCCCACCTAATCAGAGGCATCCATAGTTAGCAAGTGTGGCACCCAGGAAAAAAACATTTTACAGCACCCATTCCTAATTCAGCGCCCTCTTCTGCCGTACCACCTGCAGAACTCTTCATGCGCCGCAGTCCCACCTAAGGACTAGGGACCAGGGGAAGGGGGGGGAGGCAGATTAGACTATCGGTGGGCAATCTTTTCCGATCGCGGGCCACATTGTGCTCATAAATTTGAATGGTTCGTTTTTTATGAAATAGTAAAACGTTTTTTTTTTAAGTGTGAACAACGGAGAGAAGAAGCGCGGGCCGGAAACATTAAACACCGGCCCGACGTGCCTGACTTGGCCCGCGGGCCGTTTACTCTCTGCCTGTCTGTCTATATGCCCACCTTTTTCAGTTCACGGCAAAATGGTTTGCGATCAGGCTCCGTACCGCTGAACGAGGACCCTGAAACTTAATAAACTATTTATGAATAATGAACAAATAAAATATCGGGACAGATAAAGTGTAGAATAAATCTGGTTGCATGTAATGGAATTGTGTGGTTAGCAAGACGCCCATCCCCCCAAGTCAGGAATCCATTTAAAGCTGGTTGGACTTTGGGATTTGAAAAAAAAAAATCCTAAAGTTCTCACCCGGCTTCGAACCCAGGACTCTTCGGTCGACGGTCAAGCGTTCTATAGCGCACGACCACCTGTCCCCTATAATAATAAGTTCATTTGCTTAGTTGTCGAAGTAAACTTGTGCTACACCACTTTGTGCTACACCACTTTGTGCTACACCACTTTGCGCTACACCACTTACCGTTGAACCGCTTGCTCTCCTGGCGTTGGAATCAGATTGTTTTGATTTACAACTGGAGAAGAAAAAAACACAGCAATGCGCATACTTGTTGACTTACGGTAGTGGAAAAAAAATTGACTTTCTATTAAAAAGAATTACAACAAAATATTTTTTTTTGGTTATAATTTATAAGTCCATGGGCTAATTACTATAGTTAATAGTTAAGACAAATCTGTTAAAGTTTTGACCAATTTGTAAAATAGACCAATTTGTAATAGTTTGGACCAATTTGTGATAGTTTGGACCAATTAGTAATAGACCAACTTGTAATAGTTTGGATCAATTTGTGATAGTTTGGGCCAATTAGTAATAGACCAATTTGTGATAGTTTGGACCAATTAGTAATAGACCAACTTGTAATAGTTTGGACCAATTTGTGATAGTTTGGACCACTTAGTAATAGACCAACTTGTAATAGTTTGGACCAATTTGTGATAGTTTGGACCAATCTGTAAAAGTTTTCCCCTGGGGGCTGGCTTTGATAGTACACCTTACGTGTCTATCGATAAAACCTACCTTTTATAGCCTACCTGTAGTATATTAATAGACCAGCGGGGAACAGCACCACCAGCAATGAGAAGTAATAATCATTTGAAACAATCAAATCTGGGAGTTCGAGAAAAAAATAGTGAGTACAATTTCAAAATCAGATAACAGTAACATAAATTACTAGCTGTATCCTGCAAAACATTTGCATAGAGTTATATCCCCTTAGGCTTGATCGGCAGGCGAGGTTATTTTTTGGTTTCGGGCAGATCCGATTTTTTCATGATTGTATTTTAAACTGGAATACTGTTGTATTTATTAATTCTTTACTTTTGATTTAACGCAGAACCCAAAATCGCTATTATTATATTATATAATTAAGACCATCAATATATGCCGTATAATTTTCTTTTTTTTTTTTTTCAATTGATTTTATTTTAATACTAGACATGTTATATAAAAAAAGAATGAAAATTTTTCTTCATTGTAAAGTGAGAAGGGTTGGGGTAGACATTATTTGTAGCTTTCACGGGGTTTCGTTTTTCCAAGCCAAAAAAAAAGGGAAAGTCTTTTTTAAATAAATGACACAGTCACGACTTGTTGGCTATTGAGTTCTCTGCATGAACGTGTAACCTACCACACAAACATGATTCATGTTGTATAATGTAAACAATTGTTATCTCTTATACACGCTATGCACCAATAGGTAGCCATTTTTGTATACTGTGTAATATTTACCACCCCCCCTCCTCCCACAAGCATGGCAACACCCAATGAGAAAAGGCTTAAGGGCAGACAATGAAACAGAAGGCTAGAGGAAAAGGAGAAACACATTATAGCCATAGGAGTGAGAGAGTGGAGGAAGAAGACCGTGGATCGAGAGAAGTTGAGAAGAGTAAATGGGCTGTAGAGCCTAAGGAAGAAGAAGAAGAAGAAGCATGGCACATTGGTCATTCAGTGCATGCTATTTGCTAATCACCTAATCATGGCACATTGGTCATTCAGTGCATGCTATTTGCTACTCACCTAAGCATGGCACATTGGTCATTCAGTGCATGCTATTTGCTACTCACCTAAGCATGGCTCATTAGCTTTCCTGTATCCAATGTCGCAGCTCATGCACACCCCGTCAATATGGTGACACCCACCCGGACACCTGTCACAGGTGTACTGACACTCACTGCCGTAGTGAAACTTTTGACACTGGTCGCTATCTGTCCAGAATTTAAAAAAAAAAAACACTAAAAGAAACAAACGAACCAATATATGTAAATTACTTTTTTTTAATTCTCGAGTGACATCTACGAAATAAATCGAAGAATGTTCTACTTCAGTTATGAGATGTAATTAATTTGAGCTATTAGTATTATTAGATGAGATGACGTGGAGAAAGACCCTTAAAGCCTTAGGAGTGAGAGAGTGAAGGAAGAAGACCATGGATAGGGGAAAGTGGAGAAGAGTAGTATGGCAAGCCAGGGCCCCTAAATGGGCTGCATAGAGTAGTATGGCAGGCCAGGGCCCCTAAATGGACTGTAGAGAGTAGTATGGCAGGCCAGAGCCCCTAAATGGGCTGCAGAGAAGAGTAGTATGGCAGGCCAGGGCCCTCAAAAAAGCTAAATGGGCTGCAGAGAAGAGTAGTATGGCAGGCCAGGGCCCCTAAATGGGCTGCAGAGAAGAGTAGTATGGCAGGCCATGGCCCCTAAATGGGCTGCAGAGCCAAAGGACGAAAAAGATTAATATTATACTTTACTTTCAAGAGAAAATAAGAAAATCAAGTAATAAAGAACATATCTTTTTTAAGAAAAGTTCCTCTCATGTTTGTTGAGTGAGTTACCTGAAAAACACGTGGACTGGTTGGCCGTGCAGTTAGGAGAAATGCACATCCCATCTTCACGGCGACACCCCGACTTGCAGTACTCACAACTCTTTTCACAGAACTCACCCCAATAGAACTTAGGACAGGAGCTGTTCTCTGTGTTAGAAATACAGGGGACTGAACTCTTCAAATATAAACCATGAATATGAACATAATTTGTTCAATTTTTCAATTGTATTGAACAGGTGTTCAACGCGTCAATACCTTTGGAGATCGATCAATCAATCAATATATCCGTGTCTTTCTGTAAGCCTAACATGTAAATGTAGGTATGTAACAGTTTAATGGTTTCTCTCTCTCTCTCTCTCTATCTATCTATTTATCTATTTATCTATCTAATCTATCTATCTATCTATCTATCTATCTATCTATCTATCTGTCATTTTAACTATCTATTTGTCTATCTATGTTTATAAATCTACCTATCTGTCTGCACATGTCTGTCTTTACAACAGTCCGCATATCTATACGTTCGCTAAAATGTCTGTCTATTAGTGTATCAACTAGTACTGCTGCCAGACTGTAAGTCTGTCTGTATTGTTTTCTTTGTAAATGTTCTTTTCCCTTCTTGTGTTGCTGTCTGTCTGTAATTATTCAATTACTGTAATTATTTTTGTGTTTCCTGGATGCGTTTTTTACCTCACATATTTTTAAATCAGCTATCTTGAATTCAAATGTAAGTGTATTCAAAAAAACGAAGACATTACATTAGAAAAAAGAATTCAACATGTTTCAATTATTAGTAAATGTCATTTTACACCAGAAACTTTGATGTCAACATGGTTAGCTTTCATTGACACAAATCTAAACATTGCCGTTTCAGAATAAATCTACGGGTCTATATTACACACACACAAAAATAATGTGCACATTTTCTTTCACAATTACCTGCTGTTATCAAAGATGATTCTGGAAAAATAAAAAAAAAAGGTAGAATCTACAAAGAGGAACACACAACACACATGTACACACACAGACACACACACATGTACGCACACAGACACACACACATGTACACACACAGAGTCAAATTTATTTGAATAAATATATGGAAACAATGGGGAAAAGATCTAATAAACAAACATACATTAAACAAAACCAGCATACGGAGATATAAATATAGAAGATGATTTCATTTAAATTAAAACAACTCATAGGAATAGTTTTAAGCCAGGCTAACCTAGATAAAGTTTACTCCAGATTTAATGCATCTTGCATAAATATTTGAAGTAATTGGCCTTAACTTACTTTACTTGACGCGTTTAGAGCAATAGCAGCAGTACTCAAGAAGTGGGCTTTGCTAGTCTGGCTTAAAACGGTTCATATATTGATTGGATCATTAAGTGAATAAATTATTCTTTTTTAATAAAATTGTTTTCTTTTAATAAATCGAATATAAAAATATGTTAATCACTTCTGACAATATCTATAGTAAAATGGTAAGCCCTGGAAATATTCCCTGGGTTCTCCCAAAGAATCGAACCCCTTTTATACAAGGTTTCTATTGAAATAGTGTTTTTTTTTTTGTAAATTAATATTTAAAAGACTTACTGACCACTCTGACCTGTGTCCTCGTCTATTCGACCATCAATATCGTCATCTGAAAAGGTTAATAAGTGTAATAACATTTCCTTTCTTTATAGGTTTATACTGCTACACTGTTTATGGTAGAAAAGGGTGTTGTTACATTATATCGTGTTGTGACGTTACATCGTGTTGTTTCATTTTATCCTGGTGTTAAATTGTATCCTGTTGTAATGCACACTTTATCGCACAGTTATAATATATCGTGCTGTGATAATATGTCGTGCTTTTATAATATATCGTGATGTTATAATATATCGTACTGTTATAATATATCGTGCTTTTATAATATATCGCGCTGTTAAAATATATCGCGCTGTTATATTATATCGCGCTGTAATAATATACAGTGTTGTTATAATATATCGCGCTGTTAAAATATATAGCGCTGTTATAATATCTCGTGCAATTTTCAACTAAATTCTCACCTTTACCATTGACAGCCTCTTCATCAACATAACCATCACAGTCGTTGTCTCGTTCGTCATTTACAACCACAGGACTTGATTCGCAAGTATCAGACTATAAAACAATTGAAAATCATGAAATGAAAAAAAAATATTTTGAAGAAATCTGAGAATTTGTTTTTTTTTTTGGTCAATCGTTTTTGGAAGTTTGTATCAGTGGCGAAGCGAGCTTAACTCGCGCCCGGGGCATAATACCTTTTAGCGGCCTCCCCCATTCGAAAACAATATAATATTATATGTAAATTATACCATTTGGCGCCCCTTTGAGAGTAGCGCCCGGGGCATGACGCCCCCGTTTCCCCCCTTCCCTCTATACGCCACTGGTTTGTATTGAACAACATCTTGGGGGGGGGGATATCTGCTGGTGTAGATAGTAAAGTAATGAAGGGCGGGGAGGGTGTCTATATTTGCAGGCGTCTGCCCCTGACTCACCGATCTGAACCCTGCCATGGAGATGTAGCTCACATTTCTCCCAAAGCCGTAGACGTAGCAGGCGAAGTTGACCATGGACGTCACGTGATTGGGACTCACGTTCAACGGGATCTCGCCCAGCTGCCAGCTGCTTACCCCGGTGACGTTTGTCCAATGACCGTCCCTGTGATTTAAAAAAAGAAAATGGGGGGGGGGTAATTGCTCATCGGTCTAATCTGGCGTTACACAAATAAAAAAACAAACAGATGACTTGTCTATCAGTTCGCGAATAGAGTTGGAGCATGGGGGGGGGGCATCATGCCCCGGGCGCTACTCACAAAGGGGCGCCAAATGGTATATTTTACATATAATATTATATGGTTTTCGAATGGGTGGTGGTGGGGGCACTAAAATTTATTGTGCCCTGAGGACGAGTTAAGCTCGCTACGCCGCTGTGTCTTTCTGTTTATCTACATACACATGAATGTGAGTCTGTGTGTAGCACACGCAAATGCTTGGCGCATACATTTCCCAACATAACGTTGACAATATAGGGCGATGTTTACAATAATTTCCCAAATTATTTTTAATGGAAAGAGAAAGGCATTGCAACCTCTATACCAGGGTCGGCAAACTAAGGTCCGCGGGCCGAATATGGACAATTTGATCGTGCTCTTTTTTTTTTCCCTCCGCTCTTTCGCACCGATGACATTTAATTAAATCAATTAAATAAGTACACCCTTCCCCCCTCCTCCCCATATCATTCTGCTCACAGTCAGATCTAAGGAACAATATGCGGTCCTTATTTGAAAAAAAAAATTAACGGTTTGCACTTTCTTGCCTTAGACTTATAGGAAAATCGGCAAGCGCCGGATGGGCACCGTGTTTATACTTGTGAGTAGGTTATAGATCACAGGATGTTGTCCTTAGCAACACCAACGTCAAATCAGTGTTGCTGTACGGAGCAGAAACGTGGAAGATGTCTTAGAGCACAATAAAGAAAGTGCAAACATTTACCAAACAGCTCCCTTTTTTTAGAAGAATTCTCCAAATTTGCTGGCCTGACACATAAGTAATTTCAGGCTTTTTGTGAAAAAGAACCTACCAACTCTCGGCTGAAGAAGAAATCAGAAACAGGAGATGGGGGGCTGGATATGATACACCCTACGCCAACCATCAATCAGTGCCACAGGGCAGACACTGGGATAGAATCCTCTCAAGGTAAAAGGAAGATTAGCAACCCAAGAAACATCTGGAGGGCGAGAGCTAGAAGCTGACACCACTCAAGATGGGATGCACCTGGAACCAGTCGGAGAGGACGGCAAATGACAGGTGACCCTTTGAGATGATGATGTTGTGGTGATGACCTATACCCTGCCCATGATGATGAGGATGATGTTATATTTGATCACATTTACACTAAGTATGAACTATAAGACATGGAATCGATGCACGACTTACTTTGCAAGCGTATCTCTGTTTAAGACCAAAGAGACCAGACCTGCAGTAGGTATGACTATGATGACTGTGTTGGACATCGTTGGCATCTTCGTTGTACTAGCATTACGGGAGATCAAGCAAGAAAATAAAGATTTTTAAACGAAAATACTAAATCTCGAATAAAAAAAAAAACCGAACAAACTGACTTTGAACAGTAAGTGTAACAAACTGACTTTGAACAGTAAGTGTAACAAACTGACTTTGAACAGTAAGTGTAACAAACTGACTTTGAACAGTAAGTATAAAAAAAGTTAAGTGCTCTGAGAATGCCCCTCCCCCCCCCCCCCAACACCTTGCTGGTTGCAATGTAAGTTTTCCCCGGGCTGGAGCATTCACTTCCTTCTCTCCATATTCCAGTCAATCCTTTTTTAATATTCTTCATAACTTGAACTATAGTCTAAGCAATAAACATATTGTCATTATGTACTCACGTAAAGAAGTACTCTCGGTAGTACAAGTTAGTCGGTATAACTATAGTCATGGAAGACTCCCCCATAATTTGTTTCAATCCTTGACATAACGGTTTCATGATGAAAAACACCTGAACTACAAGATTACTGGATAATCTACTGGCCCGGATTTCGTTGAAAATCTAATGAATATAAAAATAAACAGAAAGGTAAATGCAGGTAAAATGTGCTGCAGTAATAACTTCTAGTGCATTAGCGGACATTTTAAGGCTATACCACCATCTTTATAGGTTGATGAAGAACATTTATTAACAACACTGACAGTAATACTATAATAAATATAAAAGCGATTTTGGGTTCTGCGTTAAATCGAAAGTAAAGAATTAATACAACAGTATTCCAGTTTAAAATACAACCATGAAAAAATCGGATCAGCCAGAAACCAAAAAATAACCTAGCCTACCGACACGCCTGCACATGTTGGGCTAAAGCTACGTTTTCATGGGGAGGGGGGGGGAGGCACCACGGGAGACAAAGGTAGGTGACTGGACGCGCAGGGAGTTGCGCCCCTTACACTTTCAGCCTGTAGGTCATGCTTTAGTGTAAAGCTGTCCAGCTCGCAATCAAACCGCCACACATCCATCCATTTCTGAATCGTTACCGCGCTCACCTGCCTTATTTCCGGGGCGGTTTGGATGAATAATCTGATGACGTCAGGCTCTACAAACACTGTGACGTTGGTCTGATTGAAGTAGGTTACGACTCCGACATCCCCAGGGGACTTGGTGCTGGCGATAAGGATAAACTCCCTGCCCAGACTTTGAACTGGAAGTGGCATTTCTGTGTGTGAAGAAAAAAAAGAGAGAAGATAACCTGTTTCTCTTATACGAACAATATAACATGTCAATACCACCCAGAGCTGTTCTTACGTTATTCGGATCCCTAGGCAAATGTGGCTTATGGGATCCCTAGGCAAAGGTGCATTTTGGGGTATTAGGTAAAGGTGCATTTTGTGATCCCTAAGAAAAGGTGCATTTTGCAATCCTTGGAAAAGGTGCATTTGTGATCCCTAGGCAAAGGTGCATTTTTGGGATCCCTTGGCAAATGTGCATTTTGGGATCTTTAGGCAAATGTGCATTTTGGGATCCCTAGGCAAAGGTGAATTTTGGGGTACTAGGTAAAGGTACATTGGGGGGTACTAGACTAAAGTATATTTTTGGTCCCTTACATATACAAAAAATCGTTAAATTCTTCACTTGTTAATATTGGGCTTCTAGTAATCTTTTAGAACTGGGGTTGGCAATCCGGACACCTGTAAGACATACCAAGCTTTTGTATGCCAACATATCTGCTGGGATTTTTTTTTTGGTTATTTATTTTGCTGCTAAATTGTAGCAGAAGGTTGTCAAAGTCTGTTAACCCCCTTAATAGAATAGCTTGACTGCCGCCCTGCCTGGGACAACACTCAACCGTTAGGCCCTTTTAGCCCTAGGCCCATGTTCAGTACTCAGATTGCCCTGCCATGGCAGTCAAAATAAAAGTCCTGTTTTTGGGCCCCCCTTATTACTGGGGCCCCCAATGCGAAGAATATTTTTATCACTGGGACCCCCCCTTTGCTAAAGGGTCTCTTATCACCAGGGCCCCTTTAGCATTGGGGGCTTTTAGATGAGTGGGCTTGAGGCAGCCGCATAGTTTGCTTATTCATAGAGATTTGCTTCGGAACCATGACATGAACCATCTTGACTAACCTGCAGTTAAAAACGATTTGCCTTCATGACATATCATTTGGTTTTGTGTCTGAGCCGACAGGAAGGTGAACACAGCGAAAGGTTGTATTCCAGTTAAGAGACCACCTTAAACATTCAAAGACTGAATATTAAACACGTCTACAATTATTTAACGTTTCGTTGTAGAGGACAAGTTTCAGCATCACTGACACATATATGAAACTAATATACCGACTCACCAACGTAGCCGTACTTGTCTTGTCTCTTGCACATGTCTGTGTAGACGACGCTATATCTACATTATGTTTTTTTAAAAAAAAACCTATTATATGTAAAAAAAAAAAAAAACACAACTACTAAAAACTTGCGGGTAGTTTTGACATGCCCCCCCCCCAAAAAAAAAAAAAAACAACAAGAGTTCTCCAGTTGTCATGGCAACCAAAAGCGTGGGTATCTATCAATTTTTAAGTTGACATTTTTTTTTTTATAAATTCCATTAACCGAACAGGATCGTCGGGGGTGGGGGTGCGATGGGGTGGGGGGCACGAATGGACACATCAACAGACGCGCTTTCATACGTCCTTCCTTTCTGTGGGGTGGGGGGGGGCTTACAGACTTGGCGGCACCCATCTCCTCTCCAAGTCAGTCAGCAGGGAATGTTTTTGTTTTTTTTTGATTTACCAGAGATTGAAACCTGTACCCTCAGCATGCGGGTCGAGCTCACTACCGGCTTCCCTATACATAACTTTTAACAATTATTTCATAAACAATACCCCGTGGGGCATAAATCATACCGGTATTTCTATTGTTAACATATTTTATGCACATATTTATTTGATGTAACGAATTTTTTCATTTAAACGTGCATTTCAAAGGAAAGGTTCTATAAACATCTTCTTGATATTGGACCATAATATCATCATTAAAATAAAAGTGGCTTGCAATATTAATACTCATTCGTTATATTTAGTCAATACATTTTATTAACAAACTATCGTGTACACCACAGACTTGAGTTTATTGATGGGCTGCACAATATATATTTACTTATGGGTCACCGAGATGTTGACCAGCGGTAGGTCCAGGCAGGTTATAGAGATTGTATTGGGCACGACGCTTAGCAACACGATTTTCTGTGCAAACCTGGAAATATACATACAGACGTGAAATGTACATACAGACTTGAAATGTACATACAAACTTGAAATGTACATACAAACTTGAAATGTGCATACAGACTTGAAATGTACATACAGACTTGAAATGTACATACAATCTTGAAATGTACATACAGACGTGAAATGTACATACTAGACGTGAAATGTAACATATAGACGTGAAATGTACATACAACCTTGAAATGTACATACAGACGTGAAATGTACATACAAACTTTGAAATGTACATACAACCTGAAATGTACATACAGACGTGAAATGTACATACAGACGTGAAATGTACATACAGACGTGAAATGTACATACAAACTTGAAATGTACATACAACCTTGAAATGTACATATAGACGTGAAATGTGCATACAGACGTGAAATGTACATACAAACTTGAAATGTACATACAACATCTTGAAATGTACATACAGACGTGAAATGTGCATACAGACGTGAAATGTACATACAAACTTGAAATGTACGTACAATCTTGAAATGTACTTACAGACGTGAAATGTACATACAAACTTGAAATGTACGTACAATCTTGAAATGTACGTACAAACTTGAAATGTACGTACAAACTTGAAATGTACGTACAAACTTGAAATGTACGTACAAACTTGAAATGTACGTACAAACGTGAAATGTACGTACAAAATTGAAAGTTACATACAGATGTGAAATGTACATACAGACGTGAAATGTACATACAGACGTGAAATGTACATACAAATGTAAAATATACGTACTAAAAGTGTCCACTATATACCAATTGAACCTAATAGCAAGCTCAATATGAACCTATTAATGGGACGGATGGTCGTGCGGTAAACCTGGGGATGCCTGGTTCGATCTTCTGTGGGGACCATATGATATTTTCAGGTTATAGCTATATCTCCCCGCTATATTTCCCGTAGTGCTTGCATGGTCATTGCACTATCGACTAGGGTGGGGATGAACGAAGGGCACTTCAAAAAAAAACCGTCCCATTGGTGCTTTATAGGATCTAAAAGATTTCATCTCATCCTTACAGGGACATCACAGATAAGATCCTTTTAAAAAGTAAAATACAATTCGAGTGCTCATGTGGTCTAGAAGGTTAAATTTCAGTTAACCTTAGTATCTTCTAAATATTTATAAATCATTCAAATGAATAGAAACATTTTTGATGAATTGTACAAATGACTTTATTTACTTTTTCAATACATTTGACCAATTGATTTATTTGATTGGTATTTGACAATATCTTACTGGGTCCTATCGTGTTTCTAATTATTGTCTAATTATTGTCTAATTATTGTCTAATTATTGTCTAATTATTGTCTAATTATTGTCTAATTATTGTCTAATTATTGTCCTACTTTAAAACTGGTCGTATAGCTAAATATAGCTCATATTTCATTTCCCTTTGCTTTGTCGATTGAGTCAATTCTGTTGAGACGTGTTCCGCCACTGTCCAATGATACTGTTCCAAATCACCACGGGCTGTTCTTTTAATTACACTCCCGCCCCCCTCTTCCTCATCCCACAATTATCCCTATCCCTTTTTTGCCTACTATTTGTGTGGCGTAGCTAAGCAAGAACCGTCGGCAGGGGAAAAGAACAATTTATTACTTACAAAAGGGCTTGCCGCTCTCGATTTGAAGTGCGTGGGGAGGGGGGGGGAGGGGGTGAGGGGAATTAACTCTTTAGCAATCAGGAACGAAATAAGAGTGTACAGAGTTGCCAAGGGGCGTCCTATTATTGGGTGATGTCTAGACTAATGAAGGATCAAACGCCCAAACCTGGCAATAAGAGCCTTAGCTTGCTGTTGTGGCTCCTTGTGCGAATTACAGTTTTGGCGCCCTCATTCTAATCTAACAGCTCTCTTTCGGCGCCCCTGCCAATTTCGGAGCCCTGTGCGGCCAAGAAACCCAAGGCACCCTTACTACGCCACTGCTAGCAATCTCCCAAATGAGACGGCCCAAAACATTCGAGGAAACTGTGACTATTAATGGTACACACACAAAACCTTACCTAAAAGTAGTGTTGTTTTCGTTGACGAAAACTAAAACTAAAACCTTCGTTGACGAAAATGTTGACTTTTCGTCAACGAGAACTAAAACTAAAATCAGCAGCAAGACTAAAACTAGACGAAAACTGAAATTATTACAGAAAAAACGAAATAAAAACTGAAACTAAAATATAGTGTTGCTTTCGTTCACGAAAACTAAAGCTAAAACCTTCGTTAACGAAAATGTTGACTTTTCGTCAACGAGAACTAAAACTAAAACTAAAATTAGCAGCAAGACTAAAACTAGACGAAAACTAAAACTATTACAGAAAAAACGAAATAAAATCTGAAACTAAAATATGACCTGGGACTAAAACAACACTACCTAAAAACGAGACACGAGTATGCCGTTCCCCAGTGATTCACTGGCAACACTGCGAAACTTGCCAGATTTGTATGCAGCTGCTGTAAAACAATGTTCAGGCCAAAATCTTTATCACTAGTGAAACCAATGGTCAGATTGGTCAGTTGTGTGGCTTCCTTCATGTGGCTTTCAAATAAAAACAAAAAAATTCAATATCTCGTATTAAAGAATGTTATCTCCCCCCCTACCCTTATACACTTAGCTCAATGCTGCAAAACAATTCAACAACATAGTCTCCTAGATAAAATGTACATAGCAAAACACAAGCTTGTTATACGTATGCAGCACAGAAATTCGCTTATAAAACATAAAAGAAAGCTTTGAAGGCCCTAGGCAATTGTGCATGGCGGGGGGAGGGGCCCTTACACAAAGTTAAATTTATGAGCAATAGACAAAGTGACATTTAGATGCCTTACACAAATGTACATGTATTAGCCTTAGACAAAATTACATTTATGAGCCCTTAATAGTCGGACAATTAGTGGCACACTACTTCTCAAATCATTTATTGTTATAGTCATTTTAGTCTACGTCTAATAAAATCCTAAACAAGGAGTCCCTTTGGTAAGTGGGGTTCCCAGTCAGTCCTTTTGTTTACCTATCTACTAAAACGGTTCTAACATTTGGTATTCGAAGAAATTCAAGGGCTTTGAAGACAAATAAAATGTACATTTAATCTTACGACATTAGGTACTCAAAAGTGAAGTTGCCCATTGATTTGATAAATATTTTCAAGTTTTCGTTTAACGTCGGTTCATCTGTACTTAGCATATTAACGTCAATCTGTAAAAAAAAAAAGGAAACATGTGTGAGGGATAACGGATTAATACATGGCCTGAAGAAATGTACAAGACAGATTATCAGACGTAGAGAAGATAGTTGAGAGCGTCATACTTATTGCAAGGAGATGTACAGATTTATGAATAGATGGAGAGAGAGAGAGAGAGAGAGAGAGAGAGAAGAGAGAAAGAGAGAGAGAGAGAAAGAGAGAATAGAGAAGAGAGATATAGAGAGAAAGAGAGAAAGAGAGAACAGAGAAGAGAGAGGTAGAGAGAAAGAGAGAGAGAGAGAGAGAGAAAGAGAGGGAGATTTATGTTTGTATTAAATATTGAAAAATTCTGACAGATGTGGATAGGTTTATAGAAGTTCGAAGAGGTATACTTGTATAATCATGTGGATGTAAACGTTGCCATATTGTTTAGGTAAGGGGATATCTATATCAATATATATATATATATATATATATATATATATATATATATATGCGTATAAACATTTGAATATAAACATTGCGTTAAATATTTAGGTATTAGGTACATATTATATAGATATGGGTATAGATCAGAGACGTTGTTAATGATTGGTGCGGGGTTCGATACACATATCGTTCCCCCCTACACCCCCCCTTCCTCCACCGCTCCGCCGAAAAAGTTAATTAATGTTTTTGGAGTTCACACTTCAAACATCTTTGAGATAACCCTCTATTTCTCTCTCTCTCTCTCTCTCTCTCTATCTATCTATCTATCTATCTATCTATCTATCTATCTATCTATCTATCTATCTATCTATCTATCTATCTATCTATCTATCTATCTATCTATCTATCTATCTATCTATCTATCTATCTATCTATCTATCTATCTATCTATCTATCTATCTATCTATCTATCTATCTATCTATCTATCTATCTATCTATCTATCTATCTATCTATCTATCTATCTATCTATCTATCTATCTATCTATCTATCTATCTATCTATCTATCTATCTATCTATCTATCTATCTATCTATCTATCTCTCTCTCCCCCCTCACCCCCCCCCTTCAAAGTTGTTAGCTACGCCACTGTGAACGATATTTTACAGTTTACCTTTACTTCCAGAGGTAAATGCGTGTAGAGAAAAGCAAACCCACTGAGGTTGTCGTCAGACGAGAGGGACGGAAACGCCACTCGAAAGTCTTTCCCAACGGACGACGCCCCTGCATCTATCTCTTGTTTTTTTAAAAAGGAGGGGGGGTGGCGGGGTTAACAAAATTGAGCTTTAGACTTTTTATAGATTAGTTCATTGAATTAGGATTCAGTCAAATAGACACAAAAAACAAAACATGAAAGTATATCATGAATTTAAGAAATAAAACTAGAACAATTGATGAGTATGTTGCATTTTTTCCCCCCAAATATCACGCTTTTTTTTTAAATATTCAAATTTAGATGAGAAATTAACGTATTTTGAGAAAAAATTTGACAAGTATATTGGATATGTTTCTGAAATATCACGTTTGTGAGACATGTTTAATTTAAATACTTTTACTGTGTTTGCCTGGCATACCATTTGGCACAAGGGCGTATAACCAGATCAGCAGGCAAACTATGCTCAAGGAACATGACCAGTTACCTCTGCACGGCCCAAGGAACCGTGTTATCTTTATCTTAATTCTAATGATTCGCTTCAATGACACCTTAACCAAATGTCCATGGATTGTTACGTTTTAATTGTTAATAAAAACGTAGGATTTCGTTAAACGCCACAATCAAATATTATTTGATGCTGTTGTGTACCGTATTATCAAGTAACGGGGGCCTGCTGGTTAATTCTCGACGTGTCTGGTCATTACCCCCTCCCCCCCCCCTCTCTCCCTCTCCTACCAGATCTCTCCAAAACACTTTATATTATAAAATGATATTGCCGATATGATTAAATGTTGTTTACTTTCATCTCAAAATAAGACAATAGTAATCGCCAACTCATCTCTACCTGATAACATGCATGTGAATAGACTAAACCACACCAAGAAGACACACATTCAAAGCTACTGTGTCGGATCATCAAGGTTTATAACTTTATTTCGCTAAATGCAGATGCATACAAATATTTTTATTGTGGCGATAATTTCCTGTTCCAAAATGTGAAACTTTTTGGGTTTTTCCCCTTTCGCGCCGTTTCATCATCAGTTTAGTTCTGGTGAAATGTTTGTTTTTTTTAACGTTCTGTAATAAAATGGCCAAAAAAAATACAATAATAAGCGAGCAGAAGAAAATCGCTGGTTTAAAGAATTTGCTTTTACAAATCTTCCAGGCACAAAACTGTGAAGACTTCAACCACAATATGGACAAGGCATGATGAGGCGAAGATATAATAAAACAAACCAATTATTGACCACCAACCCTCCCCCGGGGGGGGGGACATGAAATTCTGACGCCATCGCGACGCCCTGTGCGATCTACGTTTTTGACGCCCTTTCCATAATCTAAAAAAAAATGGCTTCAAAAACACTTAACATTAGCTCTTTCGTTTGCGGCCGCAGCACTTGCAGTACCATTTTTACGCTCCTGCTGATCAGTTTCGGTGTCAAAATTGGCCTTAGCACTGGCCTATACGGGCCTAGGGTGAATGTATTTTGTTGCTGGCCCTAGTGCGAGAGTCTTATGCGGGGATTGAAAAACAGATTTTAGTTTTGTTATAGTTTGGTAATAAAATATAAATATACTTCCAGCATTGAACCACATCAAGCCCACCACTTGAAGTCTTACTTCTGATTGGGGCTACAATCAGGTACGCCGAGAGGAGGAGGGGGGTCTGGGGGATCATTGCCAGGGGGCCCGCATCTGTAAAGGGGGCCCGGCCGCCCCGACCATGTCAATTTTTTCACGACTCATTGTTTATTAAGGGGCCCGCAGTTATGTCCTGCCCTGGGGATCCTTGTTGGCTCTCGGCGCCCCCGGCTACAATTATTGAAAGTAATGCAGTGTAACGGCTCTTGATGCGCGGGACACAACGCTTACTGTGTCTCCGCGTGACGACAGTGTGTCAATGCATAATGAGCTCATAATTGGATGTCGTTCAAGTGTTCGTAGACGGGATACGTCTATGTATACCGTTTATATAAATCCAATATAAACCATGATCTGTAGCAGAAATATAAACATTGTTCAGTAACTGTTTTATAAACGTTCTTTTGTAAATGGACTATAAACCGATTTTGTTAACTAAACCCGATTCAGGAAATATATATTACATATGTCACAGTAGCATAACTGATATGATTAATTATAATTCAATATGGACCCAGATATATAACTCATTAAGCTTTATTCTTTAATTGCAATAAGATGTATGCTTGCAAATACAGACTTTGTTATGGAACTGCAATCAGACGTGTATGTATTTGGTATTTGGGTGTGGATATGTTATCAAAGAAGGTGGCCCTATTATATATATACTAGCTGTACCGTGCAAAACCTTTGCTTAGAGTTATATCCCCTTACGCTTGATCGGTAGGCTAGATTATTTTTGGTTTCGGGCAGATCTGATTTTTTCATGATTGTATTTTAAACTGGAATACTGTTGTATTAATTTTTTACTTTCGATTTAACGCACACTGGAAATGAGTATTATTATATATGATGGTCCTATGTGACGTCAGAACCTACATTCGGGTCTCGGCAATGCAATATTAGATGTGTACAATGCGCCCTTCTCCAACTATTTCCTATGTTTTAGCCATATATATTTCAAAAAGTGTTGCTTCAGTCATAAGAGTGTCAAGATGGAGGACAGTGTTTCTCAAACTCTTCACATCTAAGTACCCCACTTTTTTATTTTCACAGTGCTGTGTACCCCTAGTGAAAACACAACATCAAACTTCCTAATTGTTTTTATGCTCATGGTTTCCCGTCATTTCATGGTTTCCCTTCATTTCATGGTTTCCCTTCATTTCATGGTTTCCCTTCATTTCATGGTTTCCCTTCATTTCATGGTTTCCCTACATTTCATGGTTTCCCTTCATTTCATGGTTTCCCTTCATTTCATGGTTTTCCTTCATTTCATGGTTTCCCTTCATTTCATGGTTTCCCTACATTTCATGGTTTTCCTTCATTTCATGGTTTCCCTACATTTCATGGTTTTCCTTCATTTCATGGTTTCCCTACATTTCATGGTTTCCCTACATTTCATGGTTTTCCTTCATTTCATGGTTTCCCTACATTTCATGGTTTCCCTACATTTCATGGTTTCCCTACATTTCATGGTTTTCGCTGTAGCGTTCCACCGACAAACTCTTAGCGTAACCCCCCCCCCCAACCCAACCGAGATACCCGAACCACACATTTCGGAATCATTGTTTTAGGATGTGATTCCCCAAACATTGAAGTCGATAAATAAAAAAAAAAAATAAGATGTTTCTTGCTGTGTGTTACGGGGCCAATAATGATAATAATGATACATTACAACGGGATATCACTTTCAATTAAAATTTCAAATTACCTTGATTTCACATCTATTATTTTGTTCCATTTTTTCATTTTTTTTTTTAAAAGTCACTAAACGTAACATTATATACTATTTCTGTATATCTTATTTACTGATTTGAATAGACACATAGGAAAAACAGTTTAGTAGCAACAAGGCAAAACAGATTATACATTTTGTACATTGTATATTTATTATGATTTTTTAATTGATTTTTTTTTTATTACATGAAGATTCAAAGAAAATTAAAACAGCCAAGACTCGGAAAAATTTCCAATCAAGAAATTTCGGACGCAGTCCTTGTAATAATAATAATACACGCTTACATAGTGTTTCGAAAGATATCAACAAATGCTGAACTTTGACCCACTTTCACGCAGTCTCTGACGTAATCTAAAAGTCAAACAAAAAAGCAACAACAATCTCATTAATTTTATAAAAAATATTCTAAGAAATATTTGGTAAGTAATGGTCAACTTTTGACGTTATGTGATAAATTTAAATACCACCACCTAGGGACGGGATCGGTAATATGTTGTTTTGGAAAGAGTGTGAAGGGAGGGGGTTATCTTGTGCGAATTGTGAGTGTAAGCGTTTGTGTGTGTGTGTGTGGGGGGAGGGGTGATGTTAATTATTATCATTAAGAAAAGTGTTATGAATGAAAAGAAATTCCTCTATGTTCACCCTTAACCTTCCCTTCCCCACCCTCAGTGTGTGTGTACGTTTGAGGGGAGGGAGGAGTGATGGGAGGAGAAGAGGCCTCCCCGGGGGGAGCGGGGACGCGGGAGGGGGGAATCATGCCTTACAATCAGTGAAAGATTACCTTAACCTTTTAATTGATTATTGACAGGTCGATAATGTAAATGAAACAAATTAAAAAAAAAAATCATAATGAGTTCAGTTAGTGTTATAAAATTTCGGGAACACTATTGCTTCCTCTACAATATCTTGGAGAAGTGTCTACAGAGAACCCCAGTAAATGGTTGGGGGGGGGGTGGGGGAGGAAGGCAAGGCCCTTGTTAAAGTTCCCCCGAATACGCCCGTTCTAAAACGGGACAGAGACATGGATCGGGAAAAAGTGGAGAAGAGTAGAATGGCTGGCCTCGGCCCTAAATGGGGCCGTAGAGCCAAAGGTTGAACAAAGAAAAAGACATTAGATGGGAGGCCCTGGGGGTAGGGGGGGCGGGGCGTTGTGTTTATCACTAGGTTGTACCCCCCTCCGGGGGGGCCCTTATGCGCATCTTAACTCACGGCTGTGATTGTGATAAACAAAGGGAACACAAAAATTTGAATATTCCTAAGTGGTTTCTAACCACGGTTCTCGACGTGTGCTACACGTACCCCCAAGGGGGCTACGGGGGGCGCGGGGGGTGTTAAAAGTTTATGCAACTATTTAGAAAAAAATAAAACAACCAAGAGTTCGAATGTTGCCAGTTTGCTGCTAAATTTATCAACCCTGAGCTAAAGTATCTACCCACTAGAGAGGTAATCACATTCCTCCATGACAATAGGTACAAATATTCGGGGACTTACGAGCCAGGAGTAAAAACGGACATATTTCCGCAACCATATGGGGGATACAGACGTTTTTTAAAAAAAAAGTTTGAGAAACCGCTGGTTATTGGCTATAACTATAACTACTACACCGCTCACTTATACAGCAGGGACTTCTAACAACAAACACATTGAATGAATTTGTCTCTCGTTGCTTTGGCTTGACCCCCCTCCCCCCGCAAGCCCTGCACAACGCATGAACGCACGCTCACTCACAGCCATCTCTGCGCCATCGTTCATTCAAAACGCAGGGTGTAACGGGACTGACCTCTGTGTCCACTGCGCTGGACGTCGCCTGCGTCATCATGGTTGTGGCGAGTGTCTCCGACGTCATCGTAGTCGTCAGCGCGCTGGTCGCCTGTGACGTGGAGGTCGACTCGACCCGTCCTAATACAACCTTTTTATTATTGCTGGGTGTGTGTGTGGTATGAAACAGTTGTTACAATGAGATAAGGCATACATGATTTATATAATATAACTAGCTGTACTCTGCAAAACATTTACATAGAGTTATATCCCCTTAGGCTTGATCGGTAGGTTAGGTTATTTGTTGGTTTCGGGCAGATCCGATTTTTTTCATGATTGTATTTTAAACTGGAATACTGTTGTATTAATCCTTTATTTTCGATTTAACGCAGCGCCCAAATCGCTATTATTAAATTATATTCTATATATCCACTTAACTATATATCGAGATTTATCTATGCAAACACATATCGTCTGAGCATTGCTCTACCCGTCTACATGTTTTGCCTTTAAAATCAGATGTACTTATCCTACACATAAACCCATCAATTAATCCGTGATGGTGTGTCTATATATCTAAGTCATGGTAAAATCAAGGCCTAATCAACAATCAACAATCAACAATCAATATATATATACAATTAATAACATGTAAACTTACAGTAAATACCGACATGTTCACTTAAAGTAATAACAACATATACACTTACAGTAATTAACATGTACACTGACAGTAAATAACATGTGCACTTACAGTAATTAACATGTACACTGACGGTAAATAATAACATGTACACTTACAATAAATAACATGTACACTTACAATAAATAATATGCACACTGACAGTAACTAACATGCACACTTACAGTAAAAAATAACATATACACTTACAGTAAATAATATAGTGCAAACGCCGGAACAAACAAGAAAACAAGTAGAATGTAATAAATTCTGTTGGCAGCTGAGAAAAATATAAAAAAATAGAACAATAAATAACTTACCTGTGGTATACACAATGATGGGAGATAATCAGTGGTGTACACAATGGTGGGAGATAATCAGTGGTGTACACAATGGTGGGAGATAATCAGTGGTGTACACAATGGTGGGAGATAATCAGTGGTATACACAATGGTGGGAGATAATCAGTGGTGTACACAATGGTGGGAGATAATCAGTGGTATACACAATGGTGGGAGATAATCAGTGGTGTACACAATGGTGGGAGATAATCAGCGGTGTACACAATGGTGGGAGATAATCAGCGGTGTACACAATGGTGGGAGATAATCAGTGGTATACACAATGGTGGGAGATAATCAGTGGTATACACAATGGTGGGAGATAATCAGTGGTATACACAATGGTGGGAGATAATCAGTGGTGTACACAATGGTGGGAGATAATCAGCGGTGTACACAATGGTGGGAGATAATCAGCGGTGTACACAGTGGTGGGAGATAATCAGCGGTATACACAATGGTGGGAGATAATCAGCGGTGTACACAATGGTGGGAGATAATCAGCGGTGTACACAATGGTGGGAGATAATCAGTGGTATACACAATGGTGGGAGATAATCAGTGGTATACACAATGGTGGGAGATAATCAGTGGTATACACAATGGTGGGAGATAATCAGTGGTATACACAATGGTGGGAGATAATCAGTGGTATACACAATGGTGGGAGATAATCAGTGGTGTACACAATGATGGGAGATAATCAGCGGTGTACACAATGGTGGGAGATGATGTTTAACTATTCTGATATTGCTAAAAATAAAACTTTTAACGTTTATAAATACGCTAGATGATACGAAATTCGTGACACTGTTTATTATATACTAATGCTAGATTTATTAACTTTGCTTTATACACTTAAAAAAAAATAGATAGGGTCTACTGTAACGTTGTGCACTGTAGGGTCTACTGTAACGTTGTGCACTGTAGGGTCTACTGTAACGTTGTGCACTGTAGAGTCTACTTTAACGATGTGCACATAGGGTCTACTGTAACGTTGTGCACTGTAGGGTCTACTGTAGCGTTATGCACTGTAGGGTCTACCATAACGTTGTGCACTGTAGGGTCTACTGTAACGTTGTGCACTGTAGGGTCTACTGTAAAGTTGTGCACTGTAGTGTCTACTGTAACGTTGTGCACTGTAGGGTCTACTGTAACGATGTGCACTGTAGGGTCTACTGTAGCGTTGTGCACTGTAGGGTCTACTGAAACGTTATGCACTGTAGGGTCTACCATAACGTTGTGCACTGTAGGTTCTACTGTAACGTTGTGCACTGTTGGGTCTACTTTAAAGTTGTGCACTGTAGTGTCTACTGTAACGTTGTGCACTGTAGGGTCTACTGTAACGTTGTGCACTGTTGGGTCTACTGTAGCGTTGTGCACTGTAGGGTCTACTGTAGCGTTATGCACTGTAGGGTCTACCATAACTTTGTGCACTGTAGGGTCTACTGTAAAGTTGTGCACTGTAGTGTCTACTGTAACGTTGTGCACTGTAGGGTCTACTGTAACGTTGTGCACTGTAAGGTCTACTGTAACGTTGTGCACTGTAGTGTCTACTGTAAGGTTGTGCACTGTAGGGTCTACTGTAACGTTGTGCACTGTAGGGTCTAGTGTAAAGTTGTGCACTGTAGGGCCTACTGTAACGTTGTGCACTGTAGGGTCTTTCTGTAACGTTGTGCACTGTAGGGTCTACTGTAACGTTGTGCACTGTAGGATCTACTGTAACGTTGTGCACTGTAGGGTCTACTGTAACGTTGTGCACTCTAGGGTTTACTGTAACGTTGTGCACTCTAGGGTCTACTGTAACGTTGTGCACTGTAAGGTCTACTGTAAAGTTGTGCACTGTAGGGTCTACTGTAACGTTGTGCACTGTAGGGTCTACTGTAACGTTGTGCACTTCTTACCTAAACACGTCCCGAACATCCTCTCACCACAGTCAGAGCCACACTTAACAAAACAATTCCTTTCACAGTTTTCACCGTACTCGTTAAAACCACAGGCTAGAAGGGAACAACGAAATGCACGAAAAATTGAAACGGAACAGGAAAAAAGACACGATATAAACACAGTTTTTTTTTACAGCTAACCGTGTTTTATATCTATTTTTGTTTAATTTTTGCAATAAACCTTAATGTTATCATGTTTAAATAGCAGAAGTTATGGGTCATGTGACATCCGCCCCTGATGTCAGGTCAACCGTGAGTTTTCCGTTCCTTATTTCCAGCGATTGATGTGACAAAATATCTCAGCCGGAAATGCGTATTTGTTGTATTATTAATGTAAGGGAAGTAACCCATTTATTAATGTCCTTCCTCATAGTTAAATACCTTGATTGGTATAAAGAGAATATGACAATGTTTATGGAAAAAAAATTATAAATTTTAAGTTTAAAAAAGAAAAAGTGGTGTTTTATTAATCTTCCGTTACGTTTATGAATCCATCCCATGCAGGGCGTTAAAGAAATAAATTACTAGTAAATAAATAGACAAATAAAGAGATTTGGATAGTAAATGCATCGAGAGAAAACTTCTGCGGCGGCGGACACTTTTGCGCTGTGGACTTTTATTCTTTTTAACTACATGCAGGGCTCGTTTTACCGCCAGGGATGCCGGGGATATACCCGGCACTGAGACCTTTCATCCCCGACTCTGTTTTAACTAATATATCCCATCCGGGGGATGAAATCAAAGACATGTATCCCCGGCTCTGCAGAAATTTTATTTTCATCCCCGGCACTGGTTTTTTCTTAAATCGAGCACTGACTACATGTGATGGTCAATGCATTTCCTCTGCACGATATAAAAGCAGGCAACCACTTAAGATCTAACAAAGATAAACATGTATTGGAAAGAGTATATTTATTTCCCTATGGATACTTCACCCTTGACGCAGACCGGAAGTTAAAAGCAAAAACAAACAAACAAACAACAAGAAAGCAACTGGACTCTCACCTTCTTTGCAGGCCTTCCCCGGGTTTTTGTAGCCGGCGTTACACCTGCTGCACTCGCCGCTGACCCTGCTGCAGTTGTCCATGCAGCTGTAGCAGTCTCTCTCGCAGTACTGCCCCCAGTGGAAGGAGGCGCAAGGGGCGGTCTCTGATACGTTGGACAGTAAAGGTTAACCTTGCAGTTAACAGTACAGTTAGCAGTGCAGTTAACAGTACAGGTTAACGGTACAGGTTAACAGTGCAGGTTAACAGTGCAGTTAACAGTACAGGTTAACAGTGCAGTTAACAGTACAGTTTAACAGTTCAGTTAACAGTGCAGTTAACAGTACAGATAAACTACTGGCTTTACTGCAGATTTCTAATTGATTGCCTATCGTTGTTTCATTAAAAATTTCTGTTAAGCCCCTGAGTCCCATCGGGGCAGACGAAGTGTACAATTCATTAGTTTCAGTAACCCCGGCATATAAAGGGATTGTGTGGTTATAGCACAAAGCTCAGCCATCTTTACATCGCACGATAAAGTCAGGTTCCCATTTAAAGCTGGGTGGACTTGAGGGGCAGTGTATAACATGAGATGGTACAACATGACAGGGTACAACATGACAAGGTGCAACATAACAGTTTATAACATGAAATGGTACAACATGACAGGGTACAACATGACAAGGTGCAACATAACAGTTTATAACATGGCAGGGTCCAATATGACTGGGTACAATATGATAAGGTACAACATGACAGGCTACAACATGACAGGGTACAACATGACAGGGTACAACATGACAGGGTACAACATGACAGGGTACAACATGACAAGGTGCAACATAACAGTTTATAACATGGCAGGGTCCAATATGACATGCAACGTACCTGCGCCACAGATGGCGCAATCCTCATGGTCCATGTTCAGCCCAGTACAGTGTTGACCCACCGCTGTTTCGTCCCTTTTACAGAGCCTTAAAAATAAATATAAAAAAAGATTATTTTTTTCAAAATAAAAATATCACTTCCGTTAAATCTATTTCGCACATTTCATTAAATATTTAAAGCATTCATCTCGTGCTCATCTCTAACTTTACACCTTACACCCCCACACACACACTAACACACACACACAACAGATGTACATCTAATCACTGCCGCCGAGAGCGGGTCAGGGGGGCAAATGCCCAGGGGCCCGGAGAGTTTTAGGGGCCCGGACTGAGCTGGTCAATCAGCTTTTTTAAAATATCGTTATCAGCACGGGGGACCCTGACAGCCCTGCCCAGGGGCAGGCCCGTAGCGTGCGGGGGGTCAGGTCCCTCTGCGTTTGGTCTGGTCCCCCTGCTTATTTGGTTCTACTTAGTAAAATGTATTACCTGGCCCCCCTGCTATTGCCTGGCCGCTGCTGTAGAATGCCTGGCCCCTGCTGTAGAATTTTCACTTTATGGGGCTGCCCAGGGGCCCGAAATTTCTGTCAGTGGGAGTACATCTAATCCCCCCCCAACCCTCCATCCTTACACTCCATCCCTCCTTCCATAGCAAATAAAGATACACTATTTCCCATCATCACTACAGACAAAATATACAGAGCCCCCACACTTACACACACACACACCGACCGATACAGTTCATTATCGTGACATACGTGGAACTCACCTGTGTCTATTGACTGTTTCATTTCCCGTACATAAGACATTGCAGCTCCATTCACTCCAATCGCTCCAGTAGCCAAATACTGAAGATGACAGAGGCGTGGTAATAAGAGTGAAGTACAGGCTAGATAAACACATATCTTTAAGCTTATCTGTTTGTCGATTTATATATCCTATCACTTGTCTATCTGTCTGTCAAATGTATGTAGCCCAAATATATGTTTGTCTTACTGTCTATATCTTTTCTTCCATTCTCAAGCTATGATCTCAACTGAAATGCTACAGACAACAATGATGTGCCATTAAAGACAGAGCGGCCATTTTCACATATGGTGTAGCTAGACTGAAGCCCCTACAGGGCGCCACCAGTTCACAGGAAGTCAATATCGCGGCGACGGCGCACACAACTCGTAGCCTTTTGTCTTGGAGAGGTGAGGGTGGGGTGGGGGTTCAGTGGGGTAGTGAGGGAGGGGCGAAGGGGGCATCATACCCCGCCGGGCGCTACCCACAAAGGAGCGCCAAAAATGGAATATTTTACATATAATATTATATGGTTTTGAATGGGGGGGGGGGGCTAAAAGGTATTGTTGCCCCTGAGGAGCGAGTTAAGCTCGCTAAGCCATTGGGGGGGGGGGGGGGTAAAATCTTGTTTGCCCGTAGTCTACTGTAAAAAAAATAGATGACCAAAGCAGTAGGTTGGGCTGTGTGATATTAAAAAATAGTACTCTCAGTTACCTGTGATAGTCATTGGACCTCCGCGATTTTCAGTCTTAAGGGTGAATCATTATAGATATATATATATGTATATATATATATATATAGGGTATATATATATATATATATATATATATATATATATATATATATAGGTACTACTATATAGGTACTACTATATAGGTACTACTATCTGTAGCCTGCTCTATGTTCCGAGATTGTCTACGCCATTGCACCCCTTCCCCCCCCCCCGGACATTTAAACGTAACGGGTTAATGTCGCCTCTGCTGCATGGACGTAAGCGGATGTACCCCTCCCCCCCCCCACCCCACCACCACCACCACCACCTCTAATCCTACCTGGTTCAAACAGGTCAACGCTCGTGGCACACTCGGTCAGGAACATTTCCTCGTGGATACTGCCTTCGCACTTCCTGCCGCCATATTTTGGGCGTGGCGATCCACACTCTCTAAGTACATCAAAAAGTAAACAAACAACAACGAAAAACAAACAAAACAACAACAACTGTAAATTTCTAAAAAAAAAAACAATCAGAAACTAAATATTAACTGAGCCGTTCTTAAATAGTTTGTAGCCCTGGGTTGGGGGCGGGGGGGGGGGGGGCGGCGGATAAGCCTTAACGTTAAAATACATGTTGGTGGGACAGTGGGACCTTTTGGCATAGAAAAATGAAAATCGTTTGATTTCTTTAAGGGCTCTAAGAGACATAGTTTCAGCCCTTAGATATGTAGAGAGAGGAACAAAGAGAGAAAGAGAGAGAGAGGGAGAGTAAGAGAGAGAGAGAGAAAGAGGGAGAGGGAGAGATTAAGAGAGAGAATGGGAGACAGAGAGTAAGAGAGAAAGAGAAAGAGAGAGGGAGTAAGAGAGAGAGAGGGAGATAGAGAGAGAAATAGAGAGAGAGGGAGGGAGAGAGAAAGATAGAGAGAGAAAGAGGGAGAGATTAAGAGAGAGGGAGGGGGGAGAGAGAGAGTAAGAGAGAAAGAGAGAGGGAGTAAGAGAGAGAAATAGAGAGGGTGTAAGAGAGAGAAAGAGCGAGAGAGAGAGAGAGTACTTGAAGAGGTGCATTTCGGAGTGGTGATGTTCAACTTATATTTCCCCTTGCCATATTATGGGCGGGGCGGTTCTTTGTTTTTTTTTGACATAGTTTGACGAGACAGCACCCCCCCCCCACCCAACCCCCGTACTTCTCTTTCCAATGTCTCGGGTTAACCTCAGTTTAAAAAAAAAATAAACTGAGCACCGAGCCTTAAAGCTCGTGATGGCCCAAGGGACATAATCAGAAGTTGTCATCTATAAATATATAAAACACAACTTCAAGACGCAGGACTATTTATAGATTGAGGATTTCCCGAATACGTCACAGACGACACCTTGCGTTGTTTCGCTCGGGTTAGGTCAAACTTCAACTTTGCATTCCATGTATTTTCTCCGAAGATGTCAGCCTGTTATTTTGTTTGATTGCTTATTTTAAAAAAAAAAAATTACAGTAATTATATTGATTGATAAGGCGGCGTATTTTACGCCGCGGGATGACTAGTTTAATATAGACAAGGTTAGTGCATTATGCCCATTGTTTTTTTTTTGTACCTGGCCTACCTTATGCGGTAAGTGTGTGTCGTATTGAAGCAATGCCATGACTTCCATTGTGACCACTGGCCGTGTACTGAGGACATGGTAACAGCGAGAAATTAAAATGATAAATAAAACCAAAACGTGTTTTTCTTATAGAGCCAGTAAAGGCCACCGGGCTATCTAGAAGTAGTTTCTTAAGCCACGGCTAGTGCAATGGGAATAGTGTGGCTAGTGCAATGGGATCGTGTGGCTAGTGCAATGGGATTGTGTGGCTAGTGCAATGGGATCGTGTGGCTAGTGCAATGGGATCGTGTGGCTAGTGCAATGGGATCGTGTGGCTAGTACAATGGAATCGTTTGGCTAGTACAATGGAATCGTGCGCCTAGTGCAATGGAATCGTGTGCCTAGTGCAATGGGATCGTGCGCCTAGTGCAATGGGGTCGTTTGGCTAGTGCAATGAGATCGCTTGGCTAGTGCAATGGGATCGTGTGGCTAGTGCAATGGAATTGTGTGGCTAGTGCAATGGGAATAGTGTGCCTATTACAACGGTACTGTGTGGCTAGTGCAATGAGATCGTGTGGCTAGTGCAATGGGGGGGGGGGTTGGGTGGAGATCGCTTGGCTAGTGCAATGGGATCGTGTGGCTAGTGCAATGGAATCGTGTGGCTAGTGCAATGGGAATAGTGTGCCTATTACAACGGTACTGTGTGCTAGTGCAATGAGATCGTGTGGCTAGTGCAATGGGATCGTGTGGCTAGTACAAGGGGATTGTGTGCCTAGTGCAATGGGATCGTGTGGCTAGTACGATGTCCTGTCGTCTTTACTTTCCCCAACAAATTTAGAGTACCCATTTTTAAGCTGGGTGGACTTAGGGACACAGAAAGGAATGTATATATGAGTACTTAAAACTAATTAAATAAAATATTATAAAATTTGTCATGTAATAGAGGCTATAATCATACTTAAAGGCGGTCTAAGCCTGCCAGTAAGCGAGGCATTAGTCAAGTGCCATCTGTTATAATAAATCATGAAAAAAGAAATTATAAATTAAAAATGAACCATTTAAAACTGCATAAGATCCGCGTCAAGTGATTTCATGGCCGTTACAGGTGTATTATTGTTTTTGTTTTGCGAATAAGTTAAACTTCAGTCAGACTTACTCATTCTAGACGTGTCTTCATCTATAAGAAGGTCATGATCTTCATCTATCAAAACGTAGAAAAAAAAAACAGAATAACAGAAATGTCAACATGAAAGGTATGTGTGTGTGTGTGTGTGTGTGTGTGTGTGTGTGTGTGTGTGTGTGTTTGAGTTCGTGTGAATTACTTAGTGAAACTGGGTCAAAGTGTTGTTTAGTATTTATCACCGATGTTGATTTTAAAATATACTTTTTTATGCTATCTATCTATCTATCTATCTATCTATCTATCTATCTATCTATCTATCTATCTATCTATCTATCTATCTATCTATCTATCTATCTCTCTCTCTCTCTATATATATATATATATAAATATATATATATATACACACATATATATATATATATATTTATTTATAGCCACGCTTTTACTCCCCCTCCCCGCATTCCCGCCATATCTGTCTGTGGTCAGTCAGGGTCTGCCCAACTCTTCCCACGTGACGACCATGGACGGCCGCTCTAATCTATTCCCGACATTTCTGCCATGCCACACCCCGCTGTCCAAAACTCGACTTCTACTGATTTCGTTAAACTTGGTACTAGCGTTATTCCCCCCCCCCCTTCCCGATCCACCCCCTTGATAAAAGTCCTTATAGCTATAAACTATCGGGCATTGACGTAATCAGTCCAGCCAACCACTGGACACTTACCTTGGTTATCTTCCGTCTCCTCGTCTATCTCACCATCGCAGTCGTTATCAATTCCATCGGATGGTGTCACTGTGGTGTTCCGACACACAGACGCCTAGGGTAAACAATTATACACGGGTTATTTTTTTTTTTTTTTTTTTTTTAATTTCACTGTAACTTTAATAATTATGACTATCTGTGAAGTCCCTGTCAGAATGAGCCGTGTTTATCTCGTGGATCCTATTAGCCTAACATGGGACGTCAGTCATTCCTCCACCTTAAAACAGAACGTGCAATGGCTATGGAGGCACCACGGGAGACATTGAGGGGGAAATTTCCACCATGACCTGACCTGCAAGATTCCATTGCGTCTGGCTAGATATCGAACGTCGATAGTCGAGCACCGTGGACGGAATTTCCGTTTAGTTTCCCGCTTCCCCCCTCCCCGCTACCTCCCTCAACCCCTTATCTTCTCGGGTGCTACTGATAATGTTTACGCTAATCATAATTAATAAACAGACATCAACAACACATGGGCTACATGTGTGGAGGGGGGGGGGAGCGAGGGCGACTCACGTTATAATACCCGGCCACGTGCATGTAGCTGACGTTGGCGCCCAGGCTGAAGATGTAGCAGCCAAACGTGTTCCAGCTGGTGGAGGTCAATTGGAGGTCATCGTCGTCGTCATACTGCATCTCCCCCACATCCCAGCCCATGCCGACCGCCGTCCATTGGCCCACATAGCTGGGTTGTTTACGTTCAGTGACAGAATAGAAACGTGTGTCGAGGCATTACATACACACACATACACACAAGTATCTATCTATCTATCTATCTATCTATCTATCTATCTATCTATCTATCTATCTATCTATCTATCTATCTATCTATCTATCTATCTATCTGTCTATCTGTCTATCTATACATATATATCTATGTATGGATCGATCGATCTATTTATCTATCTATCTATCTATTTATCTATCTATCTATCTATCTATCTATATATATATATATATATATATATGGATAGATCGCTCTATATTTATCTATCTATCTATCTATCTCTCTCTCTATATATATATATATATGGATCGATCTCTCTATATCTATCTCTCTATCTATCTATACATACATAAATACATATATATCTATCTATGGATCTATCTATCTATCTATTATCTACCTATCTATACGTATAAATCTATCTATGGATCTATCTATCTATCTATCTATCTATCTATCTATCTATCTATCTATCTATCTATCTATCTGTCTATCTGTCTATCTATACATATATATCTATGTATGGATCGATCGATCTATTTATCTATCTATCTATCTATTTATCTATCTATCTATCTATCTATCTATCTATATATATATATATATATATATGGATAGATCGCTCTATATTTATCTATCTATCTATCTATCTCTCTCTCTCTCTATATATATATATATGGATCGATCTCTCTATATCTATCTCTCTATCTATCTATACAAACATAAATACATATATATCTATCTATGGATCTATCTATCTATTATCTACCTATCTATACGTATAAATCTATCTATGGATCTATCTATCTATCTATCTATTTATTTGTTGCCAAACAGTGAACGTAATGACTTAGAAATGTAACAAATGGAAATAGGTTACCATGGTAACTTACAGTCCTAGACTCTTCACTCTGTTAAGTTTCACTTCTGTGGTCGTGCGTTTAACGATGATGGTAAAGGACCGTCCAGGTGTCGTCTTTGCTGTTTAGAAAAACCCCGGAATTCTGTAAGCATTCGGTAGGTTATATTTATATCTAATTATGGGTGATAGGCAGGGGAAATAACCCCACTTTAAACCTCTTCCCGAAACTGTTGTCTATTTCAGTGTTTCCCCATATTGACTGGCCCTTGGCTCTGTGTAGACTTATTACCATCTAAGGCCGTCTCAAAAAAAAAACAATTATTGATGGACAAAAAAAACAACAAAAACCCAGTTTCCATCATCGGTTATATTTACAGGCATAGCCAGCACTGATTAGAATGACGGTACTTAAAAAGGTTTTACCTAAAGCAGTACTTATATGTGTGCGTGTGTGTGTCTTTGTCGACCAGTAAGCAAGATAACTATTTTTTAACCCCATTATCAGCCTAGACCAGGGAAGGGGAGGTTTACTTTTAGAATCGCAGGCCACGTTCGATTCTAAAATTTTGAGAAAGCGCTTTACATTGACGTAGTATAAATTCAAACTGATTCACGTAAATTCTTTAAAAGTTATAAATGTGAACGAGCCGTAATGGTACTTGTCCCACGGATCTCAGTTGGCCATATGTTTGGCCTAGGTAATAACAATAGAAAGAAGCGTGAATAATATAATGTGGTAGTCGTAATGTGAGAACGAAAATTAACAAAACGCGATAAAAACTAACCGTTTTTCTAATAATATATATATATATATATATATATATATATATATATATATATATATATATATATATTAGGGTGGCTCACTTATTAATGGACATAAATAAAATTGATTTTTTAATCATGAGCATTTTAGTTTTCTGGTTCACTGGGATTTAAAACATGTATATACCCGATTTCACACCATTTGGGCTTCTATAAATATTGCCTCAGTGCACTTGTTATCTCGTGTTTTATGGAGTTCGGCAGTAGCTTTAAATGAAAATTTTGCAAGGTTTTAAATGATGTTTTTTAGATACAAAGAACAATTTTATTACACAGTAGGAATTAAACAGTAAAATAATACTTGTTACATGACACATTAACCTGACTGTATTGCAGAGTAGTTCTAAGTACGCCATTCAAAATTACACTTTAAAAGTTTCTTAGTCTGTGCTTTCTGAGTCCTGAAGGTCTTCAGGTTGCGATCTCTTCAGCAAATTTGATTTTTGGCATCTGGAAACTCTTGGCGATGCTCCTCAACAATTTGGAGCCAGTACTGCTTTTCCTTCTCTGATTTGGTGAGAGATGAGTTGAATGATGACGCCAGTGCAATTCCCCGCTCGGCACAGTCGTGGACAACTTTCAAGGAAGAGACCCATGCTGTTGTCTTTTGAAAGGATGGAGTTTGTTGCCAGATGGAAGCATGAGAAAATGCGTGGGAAGCAGAAGACCATTAAAGAAGAGTAGAGATGACGAGGTCACAAAATCCTTTAATGTCACATTATGAAGTGCTTAAGGATCATCTGTGCTGCGGATGCACCTTTCTTCTTACTGATCATCAGAAGATTTCTCCATGAACTGTCTCAAGAAAGCAGTAAGGCTGTTTTTCTCATCCACTGAGACACGTTTAGAAAAGAGAACCAGAGGAATGAGTTCTGCACTAAGGTAACAGAGATGTCGACCAGTCGTTTTCAATGCAGTCTAAGAAATGAAGGGAGAAACATTCTTATAATCAATTAGAAGCTTGATGAAATCCAGAACATTCAGAGACGCGTCTGCTAGAATGGGACACTGAATCCAAGCTTTAATGTAAACCAAGGATGCAAAGATGCAAAATTCTGCAATTTATCCGTCTTTATGCTAAGTCAGCTTGAATTGATGAGGGGAGAGATACATATTTCATGATGTAGATTATTTTAGACATCCATCTTGCATGGTGATAAGCTCCTGGAACACGAAAACGCACCCAAGGGGGGGGGGGTGAAATTCCTCCCAGGAAGATAAGGGTCATAAGTACTTTGTAATTTTCACGTGGCATATATCTTGTTGTCTTTCATTTGGAGGATATTTGAACAAAATGTGATGACTTCTTTTAACGGCTTAAGATTTTGCTCCAGTCGAACATCGTGGCATATACTAAATTCTGCCTGTCTTATTTTTGGCCAAAACGTCTTAAAGTGCTTGAATAGCAGCACATACGGTCCAGTTGTACTACCCCCCCCCCCAATGTCTTATTGAAGACGGCTGTGTTTGTAAACATACCATTGGCCAGTAGGCTCAATAAAAAAATTCTACCGAATGTCAACCAGACGTGTGTTTGTAAACATACCATGGGCTAGAAGTCTAAGTTAGGGGAAGTACCTAGCTCAATAAACATGGTCATGTCCACTGGACAGTATACAAGCAAAGAAATAGGTCATGAAAAAATAGTACCAACTGACTGCCAGACGGCTGTGTTTGTAAACATACCATTGGCCAGTAGGCTCAATTAGGGGAAGTACCTAGCTCAATAAACAGGAGTTGTGTCAACTTCTATGCCAGTTAAATGAACAACACTTTTCAACCTAGTAGTCATAACTAAATGAATGATATTTATATAACCGCAACATTTGATCTTATAACACTTCATTTTTAAAACTAAATTGAAATGCACTGGTGAAGCTGGCTATTAATTTGAAAATCAAAACTTCTAGAGATTTTCTAGAAATTCCCGGAATCTTCTCAAGGTTTCCACGTTTTTCTAGAAGCTTCTAAAACTTTCTAGAGATTTCATAGAACCTTCCAGAGCCTTCTAGAATTGTATAGATTTTTCTAAATCTTTCCAGTACCTTCTAACATTTTCTGTGTGCTTTATATATACATAGGCTACATTCTAAATTCATTCAAAATGATTTAAAACTGCAGTGTCGATGAGGCAGTACTAAATAAAGTCAAATATTCATGAAATTTTTTCTGTGATGTTTTGAAGTCAAAGGAAACACAAAAGTCATTTTGGGCCATCCTAATATATATATATGTATATATATATATATATATATATATATATATATATATATATATATATATATATATATATATATATAACAATAAATTTATTTCTTATCATATTTAAAAAGCAGAAGTTATGGGGCAGTGAAATTCTTCCTAATGTCAGATTACCAGCAACTTTCCGTTCCCAATTCCTAGCAATCGATGTTAGAATATTACAGTTGGAAACGCAAATATGTAGTATTATTAATGCAAGGGACATAATCCAGTTAAACACGGTTATATCCCTTGATTACTCAAATGAGATATTTGTTAATCAGCATAAATAAATAATAAAAAAAATAATTAATTAATTGAAAATTAGTAATTCAATCATACTTTGTCATAGACACGAACATGTATGCGAATTTTCAATAAAACCTATCACTCAAAAAAAATCGATTACAAAAATGTGTTCATAAAAACATTTTAATAAATAAAATAGACACAAGTTTCGAGTGGGCGGGGGGGGGGGGGGAATCGGTTAGAAAAAAAAAAAACTACCTCCAATGGTAGCCGGTGTAGAAGAGGCGGCTGGGCGCGAGCATGCAGAGTGTGACGTCACCGGGCTCTTCGTCTGACCAGGCCACTCGCGAGCCCGTTCTCTTCAGGCACGGTGATCTCTGAATGTAGAACACTTGGACAGGCGCGTCGCTGTACAGCCGGTGAGGGCTCTCCCCCGTCAGGAGGTAGTACTGGAGAATAAAGGAACACAGGTCATTACTGAGGCCTTTAAAAAAAATGTCAACTCCACAAAAAAAAAATAAATAAATAAATAAAGATGTAAAAAAATGAATAAGTAAATAAACAAACACAATTAAATTAAACCGTCTCCACGCTGGCATTAGTGGGACGACTTAACGCCCCACCCACCCACCGGGTGACGCCTTTTAGGGCCTTTAGCGTTGACGCCACTGTTATTATATAAAACACAGACATGAGCACAATTATTTAAGGAAAAAAAAAAACGTTTCCTTACTCACAGAGAACGTTCCGCCAGCTCTAGAAATGGTGACGTTGTGTTGCCGGCTCGTCCGGTTAACGAAAACTCTGGTGCCGGCGTGACGAGACAGGACAACGTTTACGCCCGACGTCTTTCTCCCGCCGTCCTTGGTTGTCGTGACGGCCACGAATTCCATACCGTGACCCTCATACGGCAAAATCATTTCTGCCCATTTTTAAAAAAAAAGTTTTTAAAATAAATATCCATCTTTCTCCATAACTATCGACTCACTTTGAAACAAAAAAAAATGTATTCAAAATTTTACAACTTTGTTTTAATTTTAGAAATTTCAATCGTTTGTTTTACATTTTTTAAAAAAAGTAATATTTACGGTTAAAATTTTTGTTTGATTTCATCAACTAACAAATAAATAAATAAACATCTCGACAATATGTAACAATGTTTCGATCTGGTACAATTATGGGAAGAGACTGTTTGTGGCTTGAACGTGAGGGTGGGGGGTGGGAGGGGGTGGGTGGCAGCCCCGTAGCATGAAAATTCTACAGCAGGGGCCAGGCATTCTACGGCAGGAGCCAGGCATTCTACAGCACAGGCATTCTACAGCAGGGGCCAGGCATTCTACGGCAGGAGCCAGGCATTCTACAGCAGGGGCCAGGCATTCTACAGCAGGGACCAGGCAATAGCAGGGGGGGGCAGGTAATATATTTTACTTGGTAGAACAAATAAGCAGAGGGGCCAACCAAAACGCACGTTACGGGCCTGGTGGATGGGTGTGTTGTTGTTATACAGTTGTACGTACATTAATAATGTGTAATACGAGTAATAATAAAAATATTAAGCCAAACACTGTATTTAATAACCATATAAATGATAACAGATATGGTAATTTGTGTGTGTGTGTGTGTATAATTTAATGTATAGTACGAAAAAGTATCGTGCGGTAATGTATCGGATAAAAATTACCGGTTACAGTTTTCCAGGTATAAAGAACCTGTTTTATAATACCGGTTATGAATAACCTATTTTACAATATCGGTTTTGAAGAAGCTATTGTATAATACCGGTTGGACATCTTTCAACTAAATTCAGTCCCTATATTTCATCATACTATTTGCTTTAGCAACGGGTTTTACTGTTGAGATTCACTACTTTTGGTTCATTTCTAAACATTCATTTTCCGTTTTTTATAGAAAAATAAATGTTAAATAAATAAAGAAATAAACCTGCTAGAATAAACTTAACCTCCACCACACCCCACACCCCTCCCCTACCCTCCAGCTTACCGGCCGTCATATCGCCGTCTGTGTCAGTGGTGACGCGGCGTCTGACGATATCGCATTCTTCCACGGGAGTCACAGCCAGACAGTTCCCGGAGATGACGCCCAACGGTTTCTCACCAGTTATTGTAGTTCCTAGCAGATATGAGTCATGCATATATATATAATACAATTGTCGTGATAGATAGTTCTGTGATAGATAGTTCTGTGATATATATTTTTTGTGATAGACTGTTCTGTGACGGATAGTTCTGTGTTGGATAGTTCTGTGTTGGATAATTCTTTGATAGATCGTTCTGTGAAAGACAGTTCTGGGATAGATATATATGTGATAAATTGTTATGTGATATATATTTATGTGATAGATCGTTATGTGATATATATATATATATATATATATATATATATATATATCTGTGACAGATAGTTCTGTGATAGATAGTTCTGTGACAGATAGCTCTGTGATTCTGTGATAGATAGTTCTATAGTTCTGAGATTGACAGTTCCGTGATAACTTTGTGATAGATGGATATTTCAGTGACAAACAGTTATGTGACAGATAGTTCTGTGCTAGATAGTTCCGTGACAGATATTCAGTACATTACGACTATATAGTTTACGATTGAAAGTGTCCTGTCGTCGTGATGAGATTAGGGCGGTGCGTTGTTATAGACCTCGTGCTTAGAAATTAAATCATTTTGTTTCTTTATACCTTAAAAGAGTTTAAGTGTTATTTGTTGCGATCGGTGAACTTTTTATTGGACATGCTGTGACGTGTGGCTTAAATGTGTCGCCACTCGCAGCCACAGACAGACAGGTTCATAGATTGACAGATTTTTTTATTTTTTTTTGCGTTACGTGGACCCCTAGACTTATCATACACGTTTACCTTGGGGGAGCCACCATCTCCTACCAAGCGCGTCCCCAGCTGGTGGATAAGGGGAAAGACCCTTTAGATATAAGGGTCAGCCGTGAATAGTGAATAAGCGGCCGCGGACCAACTGGTTTGCTGTCATGGAGGGTGAGGTGAGGTATCCCGTGGTAAGGATACCTTTAAAAAATGTCTCAAAAACCCTAGGAAATGATAGCAAAAGGCGAACATAGAGCGCTCAAAATTTAAAACCCGGCCAGATGAGGCCGATAGCTAGGGATAGCAGTCATCTAGGAAAGCAAACTCCGAAATTCAATCAACTGCTGCCTTGCAGATGGTCCTGGTTGATCAAAGGCTATGAAAGCAAATCCAGAAAAACAGCAGGCAGAAGTCGGAGGCAGTGGGCCTTAACGGCCGCAAAACATACAGCCACGCAATCTCGACGAATATGGAGGAATCGAGAACAAAGAAGAAGAAAGAATACACGTTTACGTATATTACTAACATGTTTTTTTTCCTCACCTGTCAGGTTCCCGGAATAGTTTTGAAAGCAAAAAGATATCGTCAGAGCCTGACCACTATAATGAAAAACAAAATTTAGTCAACAAAAGAAAAAAAAACATTGACCAATTAAAATATGTGTACATCAACAAATGAACGCGTATTCCTTTCTTAATGTTTTGCTTTTTCAAGTTGTAGTTTTTTCTAAATTCTCCACACACATATAAGTCTGAGAGACTTACTTCAGCTTATGTTAAACATACATTAAAAAACATTGAAACAATAGGCAACGGCTATAAGGGCCGCAGTTTCTAAGGGTCCCCCATCATTAGTGATTATTATACTATTTCACGCATCTGGGGTCCCGATGTGTGATTTTCCATCTATTGTCTCTTAGTCTCTGCCTTGGGCACCCTAACCCTTAATGATGGTTCCTGCTGCTGATGCAATGTAAAAGTAATTTGGCATGTTTTGATATTGAAATAATTGATTAAAACTATTGAAAGAAATATGAGGTTAGTTATTGTCGCTTATAAGATACATATTAGTGTGTGTGTGGTGTGATTTGTTTGTGGTGTGGTGTGTGTGTGTAATGTGTGTGTGTGTGATGTGTGTGGTGTGATGTGTGTGTGGTGTGTGTGTGTGGTGTGATGTGTGTGTGATGTGTGTGGTGTGATGTGTGTTTGATGTGTGTGTGATGTGTGTGTGGTGTGTGTGGTGTGATGTGTGTGGTGTGATGTGTGTGTTTGATGTGTGTGTATGCGGTATGATGTGTGTGTATGTGGTGTGTGTGTGTGTGTGGTGTGTGTGTGTGTGTATACTAAAATAACAACTTATTGCAATGACAAAAAGAAAACCGTTCGGGTCTACCTGTCCACGTTATGAATGATCAAACGGACAAATAACAAACGAAAATCAAACTTTCACACACAAAGTCCAACCATCTTTAAATGGGTACCTGACTTAAGTCTGGGGGGGGGGGGTAAAGAGGGCTGGGCGTTGTGCTAACCACACAATCACTTTCTGTGTCGTGGTTACAGAAACAGATGAATTCAACGCTTTGTGTCTGTCCCTTTTACGGCTAAGGGACCTTTTAGCTGTACTCCATACACAACCACGCAACATGTATTGATCACTAATGTATTACCTCACAAGGTAGTTACTTCCGTTGGTAATGGGGGAGGAAACCTCAGGCAGAAATCGAGCACAGGGAATCGAACACTGCAAGTTGATCCAGAGGTTCTGCCCATGCGCGGTGAGGATTTGGATGTACGGATGGTGACTGTCAGGGAAAAAAATTAAAAAAAAAACACGGAATCATCCAATTGTTCCAGAGACCAAATACGAAACAAAAAAAATGTACTACGTTTGATAATATGTAATACGATTTCCGTCAATCATATTCATCAATATAAAAAAAAGATTATTGTAAAAATCTATCTTATAGCATTATGACTTGAATGATAGTATATAGGATGGTGATAGATGGTCTTGAGGTGAAGCCCTCTTGACTTGTCTACCTAAGGTTCTTGGTTTCGAGTTCAAGTGAGAGCCAAGAGATTTTTTTTTTCAAAATCCTTCCCATAGTATAATCAATTAATACCACCAGGGACATCACAGATCAGTCTACATTCGCGTTCTCAAGCTGGTGTGTGCGTGCATTAAAGGGTACGGGAAATTTTATGAAGGGGTACGAATTACATTGTCGATCAAAGGGTCAAATTTTTTTTATCCCAGCTGAGAACCCCCTTGAATATTTGGTCGTGCTGAAAGTTCCTAGGCCTACCAAGCTTAGTATGGGAGCCTGACAGAGTGTGGAGGATATATGGCAGTGCCGTAACGAGCTTAACTCGCGCCCGGGGCACAATACCTTTTTTTAATACCGTTTTTGCGTCCCCCATTCAAAGAACATATAATATTATACGTAAAATATACCATTTGGCGCCCCTTTAAGAGTAGCGCCAGGGGCATGGTGCCCCCCTTGCCCACCCTTCACTACGCCTCTGATATCTGGTCATTGTGTTATATCATCTGTCCATGTCTCCCGCGACGGTGCCTCTATAGCCAGTGGACTATCGTGCATGATGTTGTTGATGAAAGCAGGGCAGAACAAAGTAACGCTACAATGCAAGCTAAACTAATTGAAGCAAGGGTAAGAGTTACTTTAAAAAAAAATAAAATGTTTGTCGACTAAAGTCACTACCACCATGACCACACAGCTTACAACTATTTACTTTAACGTGATGACGATGTACTTCCTCCCCCAGGAGGACGTCGGCAGAGCCTGGAACGAGGCCATGCTGCGGCGGCTCGCGACAACCTGGACCGCCACGGAGATCTCGGAGGTGCTGCTGATCCTGAACGGAGTGACCATCTGCGTCAGTAACGGACTCACGCCGTAACTAGCCGGTTGAAAAAAAAATATAAGAAAAAGGCATACACACGTAAGAGTGAGCAATACGTATTGTAAAGGGCTGGAGAGATTTATTATTACATAATAATTGCTTTCTTATTATAAACATAAACACGTATACATACAAACATACTTATATATATATATATATATATATATATATATATATATATATATATATATATATATATATATATTGTAATATATGAATGCGGGCATACTGCTTCTGTGTATTGGAGAGGTAAACGTCGAATTACCAAATGTGTAAAAAAAAAAAATATTACTAGAAGGGGTGGGGCCCCTGAACAGTGACAGGGACCCTACCTAATGGCCATGTTTGCCCAATCACGAGAACAGCCGTATGTGGATGAATCTATTTCTTCAATGCATGTCGAAAAACTCGTTATCTTTGCAACCCGTATTACCCCCCCCCCCCCCAACCGGCATCTGTTCTTCTGTCGTCTAATGGATCTATAATAAAAGAGTTGTATGCGGCCAAAATAGAGGCAATAAAAGACGATATATGATACTTTTACCTCAAATAGTAGAAATAAAAGACTCTAATCGACACTTACAGCTCACCGTCCCGGAATTCTTCAGTCCGTATCTCTCCGGGCCTCATCGCTACAGTCCTAGTTTCTATGTTGGAGTTTTCGATTGTTACCTCAAGCAATAAAAAAGATAGGAGATAGACCATTTTTATACAAAATACATTCATAAATATGTGTATGTATATTACTATCGATGGATAGATTACAAACATCCTGTCTGTCTATCTATCTATCTATCTATCTATCTATCTATCTATCTATCTATCTATCTATCTATCTATCTATCTATCTATCTATCTATCTATCTATCCTATCTATCTATCTATCTATCTATCTATCTATCTATCTATCTATCTATCTATCTATCTATCTATCTATCCATCCATCCATCCATCCATCCATCCATCCATCCATCCATCCATCCATCCATCCATCCATCCATCCATCCATCCATCCATCTTTCTATCTGTCTGTCTATGTATTTATCTCTCTCTCTCTCTCTCTCCCCTTTTTTTTTTTTTTTTTTAAAAAAAAAAAAAAATATTTATATAAAATATTTTTTATATAATATATGTAGTGAATGTAGTTATTTAATTTTTATACTTAACACATACACAGAAACAGTAACACACAGCCTAATAACAGACAGTGGGTGCCTAGCAAACATTACGTGTAAAACTCTTCCAGGACACTTACATCTGTTCCTCGAGCCAGGCCGTTGGACATATGGAAGTAGACCACCGACTCACCTGGCAGCACTGTGAAA
Source organism: Bulinus truncatus (assembly GCA_021962125.1). Taxonomy (NCBI): domain Eukaryota; kingdom Metazoa; phylum Mollusca; class Gastropoda; family Planorbidae; genus Bulinus; species Bulinus truncatus. The sequence goes on from JAGDYQ010000143.1 coordinate 432,558, forward strand.
TTCGGGAACAGAATGTAGAATACATTTCCAACCAGTGAAAGGCCACCTTAAAGATTACAGCAGAGTGAAAGGGCTACCTTTACATTACAGCAGAGTGAAAGGGCTACCTTTACATTACAGCAGAGTGAAAGGGCTACCTTTAAATTATAGCATAGTGAAAGGGCTACCTTTAAATTACAGCAGAGTGAAAGGGCTACCTTTAGATTACAGCAGAGTGAAAGGGCTACCTTTAAATTACAGCAGAGTGAAAGGGCTACCTTTAGATTACAGCAGAGTGAAAGGGCTACCTTTAAATTACAGTTGAGATAAAACATCATTAATTGATGTATACGTTATGCAGGGCGTGGGTGCGTGTGTGAGTGGGGGGATTGTTTGTATGTGCTTGGTTTCGTGTGGTGTGTGTATGTGTGTGTGTGTGAGTATTTGTGTCGGGGGTGATGGGTGTGAGTGCGTGGTAGGGTGGAAGTGTGTGCGCGTGTGTGTGTTTGTGTTTGTGGGGGGGGGAGGATATGCGTGTGTGTGTGGGGGCGAGATGATGAGCGGGTGGGGGATGGTGTCAGGGTGTGTGTGTGTATGTGTGTGTAGGCGAGATGTTTGTTTGTTGGATGATGTGTAGGTGTGGGTGTGTACGCGCGCGTGTGTGGGTGTGTGAGTTTGTACCTGGCATCGCGCGGTAACACAGTGCTCGACTGTCAACATCGTATATAGGCATACACCTACTTGTACATTTGGCGAGTCGACTAAAAACATCATATTCTGCCAACAATGGCAATTTGTTCGCGATGAATTTTTCGCTACATTAAATGTTTTTTTTTCTCCCCTTTTGTTTAAAAATCTGAGCCGTGGTTGGTTAAATGGAGATGTGAGTCTATTCGTCTAATATTGTGTCTTGTTATCTTAGATGTGAGTCTATTCGTCTAATATTGTGTCTTATTATCTTAGATGTGAGTCTATTCGTCTAATATTGTGTCTTGTTATCTTAGATGTGAGTCTATTTGACAAATATTGTGTCTTGTTATCGTTTTTGTTGTTGTTGGGAATTAATGGGCGGATTGAGATCTGATATATTATGTGGGCCCTCTAAAAGCCTTAGATCCATCGTCCAACTACATCGCATTCAGATATGTCGATGTACCCGGTAATTCACATGTTCTGTGGAGTTGATCATACTTAACTGTACAACTGGGTCAAACCGTACTTATTTTTTAATTGAATAAATCATGGTCTAAATAGAAAACTGGGAAAAAATAAATAAATATTTCATAAACCAGGGGCGTAGAAAGAGTACTGCGGGTTGTGAGGCCGCACAGGGGGGCCAAACTAGGAAAGGTGCCTAAAGAGCGCATTTATTAATCTTTGCACTCTGCAGATTTTGGAGGAGGGTGCCGAAAAATGCAACTCGCACAGGGCGCCCCGTTAGCTAGCTAAGGCTCTGTTGATTACGTCATTTGATGAAAAATTATGTTAAAAGTATGTCGAAGCGCAACTACCGCATCAAGGGGCTATGGATTTGGTCCGTTTTTTTTAAACCACGATTTATTCAAGAAAAACAATATACCTCACACCTGTATATGGATAGAAACAGTAACAATCACACTGGACTACACTAAAATTTATAAATACTTCTTGCCTACGGATGGACAGCCAGACGCCAAGACCACTGCAAGTCGTTGAACCAAACAAGACTTCATGGCAACTTTATTCAAGAGAAAAAGAGCGAATGAAACAAAACAAACAATCTACCTTTGTTTTCAGATCTCAAAAGTCATTTGTAATATTTCATGATTATCGACAACATAGAAAAAGTAACTATCCATATAAAAAAATATTTCGAAAATTTTGTTATTCCCTTAACCGGTGTGGTCGTTTGGGGGAGTGGATGAACACATCAACAGACTGCTGTAATTTCAAACGTGCTTTCTGTGGGCTTATAGACTTGGTGATGCCGATCTCTTATCCAAGTCAGCGGTGAATATTTTAGGCTTTACCAGGGTTTGAACCGTGTACCTTTTGCATATGAGTCGCATTCAAAATCGACTTCGCTAACATTTAAGAGGCATAAAAGAAAAGATAGATTTTTTAAAATAATAAGCTCTGAATTATGCCAGTTTACATACCTGGATCATTTATTAGTACTATTCTGAAACGCAGCGAATTTTTACTGCGAATTCCCCCCTCCTACCTTTAACTCCCCCCATATTCCCAAACACTGATAACTATTTTTATACAATATGTCTTTAGGTAGTTGTGCATCAGTAAAATTTTAACATATGGTTAAATCAAACTAGTACAAATGGAGGAAACATTATAATAAACATTAATATGACGTTTGGCTACATTTACATCAGATTTCCACATAGCTCCTTTGGAACATCGATGCGATGTGTGACAACATTACCGACGGTGTGGTATGTAGCTTCCTAGCATCACTTCGCTTAGAGACTACATTAAATGTCAAATGTCATTGTTGACCGATGTCATCACCAGTGCACATTTTTGACCACATCATTCGCATCGCAACAAAATATTACATGTGGCTACACCCCCTCTCAGTATGTGTGGCTCCATCATACGCAACACAATGTTGAATGTGGCTACATCAACCCCCAGTATGTGTGGCTCCATCACATGCAATGCAATACTACGTGTGGCTACCCTCCAGTATTGTGGCTCCATCACACGCAACACAATATTACATGTGGCTACACCCCCCAGTATGTGTGGCTCCATCACACGCAATGCAATACTACGTGTGGCTACATCCCCCCAGTATGTGTGGATCCATCAAACGAAATGCAATACTTCGTGTTCTACATCAACCCCCAGTATGTGTTTCTCGTCACACGCAATGCAATACTACGTGTGGCTCCATCGTCATAACATTAACACTGGAGATACACTAATTGACCTACATTCACGTAAAACTCAATTCAAATCAACCATCTAGCACTAAGTAAGTACTCCGCTTACCTTTTATTTCGCCAGCTTACTGGAACGTTCGCCAAGCTAGTAGTCGATACTATGTACTTGTAACTAGTGTGGAATGGTCAAACATTGAACCGAAATATGTTTGTTTTATTTATGAGTATATTACTATAATTCTAATGGAGTTGTTTATTGGTCATGTAATCCTTTTTTGAGAAGAGAAAAAATATAAGACATAACGCAGGAAGAGGAAATTGGCGATAAATCAACTTCCTGTGTACTGCGATTTGTTTACGTGCGGTTTAGTTCAGTTTGATTAGATGACGCTTTATTCGTTGTAAACACTCAGACTTTTATATTGATGGAATACTCAACGGGCTATAGCATAGGATGACAAATCTGTGTGTCTATATTGATGGAGACTTTCACAGTCCGAAACAACTGCTTAGCATGTATGAGAATTTTTTTCCCCTTAAATATTGGTCTGACGCACAGTAGCGTAGCGAGGGGAGGGCAAGGTAGGGCATCATGCCCCGGGCGCTATTCACAAACGGGCGCCAAAATGATCTACTTTACATATAATGTTAATATTTTCGAATGGGGGGGGGGCGGCGCTAAAAAGGTAATGTGCCCCGGGCACGATGTTATGCTCCCAACGCCACAGCTGACGCAGCCATGGGTGAATTTACGGCCATTGGTCCATATACGTCCCGCCGGACTGTTTAATCCGTTACAGTAATACACTTGTAACATTATGCCCTTTACATTTATGTTACATCATGTCAACCCTCTAGCCATCCGGTCTTAGTCAGGCCGACCGGTCAAGTTTACTAGCCCATTGTGGCCCGTGAGTCAAAAAGTTTACCCACCCATAATCTTTCCACTTAAAAATCAATATTTTTTTTTTAAATATGACTGAAACAGGCTAGTATTCAAACTACTTATGATCAAATAATATCATAAAAAAATCAACAGATTTAAAAGTCAAAAAAAAAACAAGCAATTAAGCCTGTTCCATTCTGGACACAGGACGTGTTAGCGCATTTTCATGTTATGTATCAGTACGTTTGTTAGCTTTCAGTAAATATTTGTAAATTTTGGAAATGTTTATAAATTCAATTGTGTAATGCATATATGTCTGTAAAAAAATACTATAAAGACGTTTCTTTATATTTGAAAAAAAAATATTTTTCTCTTAAATCTAACTACAAGTGGTTTGTGGTTACTGAAATAGGACTCATAATTGAAAACATTCGAAATTGTAGTCATTTAATCGTCCGAAAACTCCGTCAATTGTTGGAAAGCTCTGATACTTTCAATTAAACTCAGAACACAAGCTTACTATTTCATTTGATGAGTTTCTTAATAAATGTTGGTGAAACTACGTGCTGCAGTATTTCGCACCAAATGAATGGGTTATTGAACGTACAAGGTGTAGAATGGGGCTATATATATAATATATAAGCCCCTTCGGAGCCCTGAAGCCCGGCCCTCAGAGGTCCTATCGCGAAATGAACTTTTGATGTGCACATGGCAGGCCAAGACCTACAAAATGATATATACATCATGGGTCTAGGACTTATGGTTGCTGAGATATAGGGCGCTCCTTTATTAATATAGCTTATATAGTAAAAAACGGTACTTTATAAGCCCCCTTTTACGGCCCTCAGAGGTCAGATCGCGAAATGAACTTTTGCTGCACACATGGCAGGCCAAGACCTACAAAATGATATATACATCATGGGTCTAGGACTTATGGTTGTTGAGATCTAGGGTGATGACAGACAGACAGACAGACAGACAGACAAAACGGGGACAATAGAGCATTTTTTTTTCGAAAATGCTCTAAAAACAAAACCATAATTAAACTTCTAACTGTGTGTCTTGTATTATTTGTAATCTGGTGCAGCAAATATTTGAAATATAAAAAATCATTTATTTGTTTCTTGGCTTTTTTATAATATTATGTAGTCCAATGTAATTGATAGGTGACTCTTTTTTAAAAGATTAAATCTATTTGATAACTTGAGTTAAAGCAGTGTTAGTTTTGATTCAACGGCATTCAAAACTGAACTACCCATTACTAAGTGAATTCATTTTTTTTTTTTGTAATGTCGGGATGGCAGCTCAGAGGCGTACCTAGGGTGAGGGGAGGGGGGAGTCGAAATTCGAAAGTCCCCCCGGGCCCCAGCTTGAGGGGGGGGCCACAAAATTATTTTTTTTTACATTAAGTATCTAGTACATTATATCAAGACATGGAGCCGAATGTCCAAAAATGCAAGGGGGCACCAAAATTAGACAAGCCCCGCCCCCCGGGGCCCCCAAATCACTAGGTTCGGCAATGAGGTGGCTGCTAAGAAAAAATAAACATGCAAGTTATTTGTAATATCCTCTGCCTAGTAAAGATTGTACATTGATATTTTTTTAAACAACATGTCATATTTTTCAACAATACAACAAGTCAGCTGTAAATGCTGACAACTTCTCATCATTGTAAATGAGATATTTTTAAACATTTATTTAAAAAAAAAACAAGATGCCAGTTGTCCCCTGTTTGGAGTCTACATCTGATTGGTGTGCACTTCGGAAATTTTGTAGACTAATGTTTCATCTCATATCAATATTTTATAAAGCAAAAGAATAAAAAAAAATTATTTCTAGGTGGATAATGAATATAATTTGAAATCCGAACAAGTAAACAGCGTCCATTTCAAAAATGTATTATTTATTATATCCATGAGAAATTGTACATTAACAAAAGTAAACACAAAGATTAGAAATCAACATTACTTTACAAATACGGCTATTTGACAAAACATTTCAATGAAATAAAGTAGTTTGTAGTTATGTGTACATTGAACTGACATGTTCATTACACAATAATTTCATTTGCAGAACGATTCCACTCACTAGATTACATTATTTTGGATAGAAATTTCTTAAAAAATACGTGGGTGGGGGGGAGGGGAGATTTAACATTTATTCAGTAGGTGTATTCCTGTTTGCGTGGACACGCACCGAAGTATTAAACGGCGCTGAAAGAAAGTTGTTAAACGTTTTATACACTTTTCTAATTGTGAGGTGGGCCTTACAAACTTAACTCGCACAAGGGGGCCCCACGTGCTAGCTAGGGCTATGCATATTGAATTACAATGTCATTATTATGTTTTTAACAAATACTTGCACGAATGTCATATTACATCTTGGCTTTCTCTAACTAAAATTATATGTTTTAATATTTTCTTTTTGAAATCTTTATTCGACACGCAAATATCCACACACATTCAAGAGCTCACGGATTTTTAATTTTTAGATCTATGTTATGATATTTGGAATACATTCGCAAACCCGCTAGGTTAATCGCTTGATGATTATCCTTTTGAATTAGGTCAGTTAAATTTTACATTGAATTTTTTTGTTACCAATATTACTTAGGACATTAATGTTCCATTACGGAATAACATGACATATCTTTCATTCTTTAAATGGACTTGAATCTTAGACCATCAGCGAAACATATGAATTCATGTGGGATAGCTAACTGGTTTTGGGCTTGGCTTTGACGGCTCCACCCGGTTGCGGTTTATGTGCGGCTCCAGCCGGATGTTTCTGCTGATGGTGGTGACGCTGGTGATGGGGATGATGGGGATGATGAGGTGAGTGAGCCGGCTTCTGTCCGCCGCCTGCGTCTACGGCACTTGGCTCCATGTCTGAGACCTCACTGTTTGAAGAGGACGAGGTGAATGTGTAGGAACTGTCCTCACCTTCGTGACCTTTCTTGTTCTGGACAGGCCTGAGGGGCAGTACCGTGAAGGATAAAAAAAAAGAAAAAAAAAAAAACTCACTGTTGAGTGATCCTAAATGTATAATCCTAGTGCATAGGTGTGGAAACATTTTAGTCATTGATGGATGTTCTACTCATGTTTCACGTAATGTAACATTAGTTTTTGGGTAATAAAACATGTGATGACACAGTGTGTAAATAATTGGTACCATACGGCGCTGCCGATTAACAACGGTGTCAGTGTCTTTGTTTAATAATAATAGTATTGGGCCCTTATAGCAGATATGTTACGAGTAACAACGGGGTGGGGGGGGGGGAAGGAATTGGTGGCAAGCATTCAGAGGGCTTCTCATGTGTGATGTGTGAAAGTCCCTGTGAGGAAGCGATGTTTATCTTTTATATCCTCTATATATATATCAGTGGTCACCAACCTCCCGGTCCGCGTACCGGTAACGGTCTGTGGATCGAAATGTACTGGGCCGCCGAAGAAACATTACATTTATCTCCCTTTTTTTTAACTTACTGTGGTGTATTTCTCACGGTGTGACTTCCCTTGGACTAGGGATTAACAGTGAGCTGAGCGGTTGTGAGGCGGCAGTGTCATAGTAAATCAAAACAATCGAAAATATCAACAATCAACGTTCCTCTATCTTCCCCCCTCCCCCCCTCTCCCTCCAACGGGCGGCGGGGACATGATCAATTGGCAACCGGTCCGCGGAGAGATCATTAAACGTTGACCGGTCGGCGGCGAGAAAAAAAGTTGGTAACCACTACTCTAAAACCACTATGGGGCGTCTTTCTCAGTGCCCTTCTTTCTCCCCCCACCATCGCCAATGACTATGCAGGCAATAGGTCGAAAATTTGAATGTTTTATCCCTACGCGTGAAGACGGAACTTCTTACCAGCTTAATGAAATCAGTCATTCGGTAAAATGTCCAAGCACGGTATAGACTCATGTAACAAATTACAGTAAATTGTTGAGTAACATTCACAACGGGTGTTGACTGTATGTGTAATTTAAAAAAATAAATAAATAAATAAATAACCAGGATTTCGTGTACTCACAGGCAGAAACATGCAGCGCAGACCAAGCTGACCACAACCAGGATAATAGACAGAGTTTTGTAGTCATCTTAAGACCAGAATAGAAAGGAAATAAAAGAAATGACTACACAGCTAATCCAACGTCACGACATATTTAGTGCATCTATACAAACTAGTTATCTGGGTACAAATCGTCTATTACATGGGTGCATGCCTAGAAATCTGTAGAAACATATCTGTTAGTCTGAATTATTATTGGCATACTTGTTGTTTCCATGAAAGGTATAATCTGTTTGACAGTCGAGCGCACATAGCGTGGATCAATGACTGATCAGTGTGGGTGTAACATTTTGAAGAGATCTCAGAAAACATGACTTTTAAAAAAAAATGTACACAGAAATGACCAACGCAAGTAAAAACCGTGGTTTTAGGTCTCAAAAATGGGGAAGGGGGGGGGAGATTAACTTACTTTTTGGACATTCACCAGTAATGGAGTTGCTGCACGGACCGTGACATTTCTCCTCACAGCTGCCGTTGCAGTTTGGGCCGTAAGCCAGTATGTCACACTCTATGAGGAGGAAAACACCAACATGAGCCATAATTTTGCCAATATTTTTGTTTCTTATTTTATAAATCTCCCAAGCTGCCGTAGGAATTATAAGAATTTTTTAAAAATAGCTTTTAACATGATTTCTCACTGATCTATAAAGTTATACTAGTGAATACAACTAAGATCCAAGAAGAAGTGAAACGATTGTTGTTATTTGCGTTTGTTATTCAATGCAGTAATAAGCAAATTCGACTTTCCACATAAAAGTTCCATTAGCGGGCTTTTGAGGGTAGATGAAGTGTAGAATTCACCTATTTCTATAACTTCGGCATGTGAAGGGATTGTGTGGGTACCACAACGCCCAGCAGCCTCTAATGTCTACACCACTAGGCCATCCGTTCCACATCATGAAAATATTTATTGTGGCTGAATCAAGTCACTTTTTTTTTATTTATTTTTAACGCCGCCATTGCCAGCATGGTAGGGTGTAGTGTGCCTACCACACCAGCATTGTTGGCGGCGCTGATGCACGTCTGCCATACCTACAGAGCGGCGGGGTGAGTGCGCCCGCTATCATCTACAGGGATGGCAGAAATATGGGTTTTAATCCTTACTCAAACTGGCCAGACCAGCAG
>JAGDYQ010000143.1:446495-481495 GCA_021962125.1 Bulinus truncatus
GTACAAATATCTCTTAAAAAAAAAAGGTCTATTAAGCTTTTCAAAAGGAAGTAAACAAAAACAAACATAAAACATGGCCTCATTTTTTTTTTTACATAAAAGATTTCTTTGGTGTCGAAATAAAACACGTGACTAATTATGATGTGTACGGATGCATCAACCGAGTAGTGTTATAATGAATAATAATTCAAAGAGCAAGCATATCTACACACACACACACACACACATATATATATATATATACATACACACACACACACACATACATACACATACAAATACGACTAATATGTTCCGCCCAGTTCACACACACACACACACACACACACAGATACACAGATACATAGATAAAGGTAATTAATAAGTGTAGTCTACCTATTTACGTTGATTGGTTTACCGTCCAGAGTTATTGTCTTTAGGCTGACCACCTGGTAAATCATGGCAGCGTGATGCACAACGTTCACCCCGGTGGGAATCCTAGCCATGTACGAAACAAGAATTAAAGTTAAAATATTGCGCAAGAATTTTGAAATTTCAAATATAAAAAAAAACGTGTTCCATTGAAATAGGATAAAGCGGCATAAGACCTCCAACTTATAAAAAATCCAAATACCCAATGATACTATATATATATATATATATATATATATATATATATATATATATATATATATATATATATAGATATATATATATATATTGTAATAAACAGATTAGGCTAGAGTATTTTTATTTGGTTCAGAGATGGTTTCAATTATCTGGCCACTTAGTTTAGCGGAAGTGGGATATATATATATATTCAATATATAGGTATTGAATTCATCTCCCCGTTCGGCTTGTGTCGTGGCGACGGTAGAATGTACGGACTCGAGATATACAGTATATGGCTTCATGAATATAGTGTTCAAACTTACTTTCAATTCAGTGGACACTTTTATGAACATTTATATGTGTATGTGTTCATGTTATGTTGCGCATGCTTCTGTTTTTACTGACTTGCTAGTAATCGAATGCCCCCCACCCCAGCCTGAGCAGCAGGTCGGCTTGGAAAATAACATTCTTACAAAAACCATTTTTTTTTAAATTATTAATTAACTTATTATACATTTCCATTCAATGTTTGAATGATTAAGTATCGTTTGAATCGTTATTTATTTAGTTTAGTTATTACATTGCTAATTAATCTTTACATAAATCATGGCTTTAATCACTCATTCCTAACTAATCATTACTTTAATCACTCATTCCTAATTAATCATTACTTTAATCACTCATTCCTAATTAATCATGACTTTAATCAATCATTCCTAATTAATCATTACTTTAATCAATTAATCATTACTTTAATCACTCATTCCTAATTAATCATGACTTTAATCACTCATTCCCAATAAATCCGTGACTTAAATTACTCATTCTTAATTAATCATTACTTTAATCACTCATTTTCAAATTTGTCATTAATCATGGCTTTAATCACTCATTCCTAATTTTGTCATTAATCTTGACTTTTAATCTTTTCCGAGCGCCAAAAACACCATTCAAATGACCACTAACCTCCAAAGGTAGACGAAAAAGTAGAGGTCAATTGGGATGACGACCGTCAACGCCGCGTCACCGATATCCCTGTCCCTCAGTTTGGCCTTGGGGTCGGGCTGACATGCTGACCACATGACGAATACGACGAGAACTGGCCAGGAGGCGCTGAAGTACCGGGTCCTTTCGAATCTAATCTTTCGGTTAGAATAAAAAAACAACTATATCTTAGGTGCCCCCCAAGGCAGGATTTACAGACAGGGCTAAATAATGGGGCCCCAAAATGTTGGGTAGTATACAAAATAAAAAAAAAACTTAGCTATAGTTGAGGCCACTTTTGGGCACTTTTTTAAAGTACATATGTTATAATGCGGGGGGGCTTCCAATGTCTAGGGCCCTTCCAATGTCGTTAGGCCTTACAATCTTTGAGGCCCTTCCAATGTCGTTAAGCCTTACAATCTTTGAGTCCCTTCCAATGTCGTTAGGCCTTACAATCTTTGAGGCCCTTCCAATGCCGTTAGGCCTTACAATCTTTGAGGCCCTTCCAATGTCGTTAGGCCTTACAATCTTTGAGGCCCTTCCAATGTCGGGGGAGGGGCCTTTAATCTCGGGGGAAATTCAATGTCAGGGGCCTTCCAGTGTTGGAGGCTCATCCAATGTCGGGGCCCTTCCAGTGTCTAGGGCCCTTTAACTGACGAGGGGACCGTTCCAATTTCGGGGACCGGGAAGCCGCCCGATGCGGCCAGCGTTAATTCCGCCCCCCTGCCACTTACTGTTCTCCAGTCCCCACGTTTGAACAACGTTATCCTTTCGTTCTGTTGGGTCTTGGCGGTGTACAGCGTGAGCAATGTGGAGTCGTTGCTGGCGAATACGATGACCTCACCCTGGGACACACGGAGAGGTATGTTGAACATGATGAACTCTTTACCGTACATATGAACGGGCGGGAGGGACTCTGTTGAGCAAATGTTGAACATAACATGAGGAAAAGTTGAACATATTGGTTGTAACTCTCTTTCTACTTACCCGCGACTCTGCATCATTATATCACCTGGACAGTTGTGTCTTAAGGATATGGGGGGGGGGGGTGGAGAGAAACACGTGTCGTTCGGCTCATTCCCCTCCCCTTCTCAACTAGCGCTAGCATCAGGACGACTCATCGAGAGACCAGTCACTTGACCTGGTTTGATGGGGGGGGGGGGGAGGAGATCTACTTCGCACTCTCTGATATAAGTAAGTGACCAGAGAAAAAGTGGACAGTTGGGCAGTTATTTTTAGGACAGCGAGTTCGTTTCCTGTGACATAACACGTTCAACTCGCCTGTAGTGATTTTTCCCATCTGGATTTATTAGTTTAGATTAGCTTAGTTTTAAATTAAATGTTAAGTGAATTTTCAATAATTAATAAAATATATTGGTGTAGTTATTGTACCCCAGTGTCTTGAGTGATTCTGTATATAGTTACAATATTAGCATGACCATCTTGCACATAACATGGGAAATGTTGCACATAACATGGAAAATGTTGCACAAAACATGGAAAATGTTGCACAAAACATGGAAAATGTTGCATATAACATGGAAAATGTTGCACAAATTATGAGAAATGTTGCACAAAGCATGGAAAATGTTGTACAAAACATGGAAAATGTTGCACAAAACATGGAAAATGTTGCATATAACATGGAAAATGTTGCACAAATTATGAGAAATGTTGCACAAATTATGAGAAATGTTGCACAAAACATGGAAAATGTTGCACAAAACATGGAAAATGTTGCACAAAACATGGAAAATGTTGCACAAAACATGGAAAATGTTGCATATAACATGGAAAATGTTGCGCAAATTATGAGAAATGTTGCACAAAACATGGAAAATGTGCACAAAACATGGAAAATGTTGCACAAAACATGGAAAATGTTGCACAAAACATGGAAAATGTTGCGCAAAACATGGAAAATGTTGCACAAATTATGAGAAATGTTGCACAAAACATGGAAAATGTTGCACAAAACATGGAAAATCTTGCATATAACATGGAAATTGTTGCACAAAACATGGAAAATGTTGCACAAAACATGGAAAATGTTGCACAAAACATGGAAAATGTTGCGCAAAACATGGAAAATGTTGCACAAATTATGAGAAATGTTGCACAAAACATGGAAAATGTTGCACAAAACATGGAAAATCTTGCATATAACATGGAAATTGTTGCACAAAACATGGAAAATGTTGCACAAAACATGGAAAATGTTGCACAAAACATAAAAATGTTGCACAAAACATGGAAAATGTTGCACAAAACATGGAAAATGTTGCACAAATTATGAGAAATGTTGCACAAAACATGGAAAATGTTGCACAAAACATGGGAAATGTTGCACAAAACATGGAAAATGTTGCTCAAATTATGAGAAATGTTGCTCATAACATGGAAAATGTTGCACATAACATGGGAAATGTTGCACATAACATGGGAAATGTTGCACAAAACATGGGAAATGTTGCACATAACATGGGAAATGTTGCACAAATTATGAGAAATGTTGCACATAACATGGAAAATGTTGCACAAATTATGAGAAATGTTGCACATAACATGGGAAATGTTTCTCAAATTATGAGAAATGTTGCACATAACATGGGAAATGTTGATAATAACATGGGAAATGTTGCACATAACATGAGAAATGTTGCACATAACATGGAAAATGTTGCACATAACATGGGAAATGTTGCACAAAAAATGGAAAATGTTGCTCAAATTATGAGAAATGTTGCATATAACATGGGAAATGTTGCACATAACATGGGAAATGTTGCTCAAATTATGAGAAATGTTGCATATAACATGGGAAATGTTGCTCAAATTATGAGAAATCTTGCACAAAACATGGGAAATGTTGCTCAAATTATGAGAAATGTTGCACAAAACATGGAAAATGTTGCTCAAATTATGAGAAATGTTGCACAAAACATGGAAAATGTTGCTCAAATTATGAGAAATGTTGCACATAACATGGGAAATGTTGCTCAAATTATGAGAAATGTTGCATATAACATGGGAAATGTTGCTCAAATTATGAGAAATCTTGCACAAAACATGGGAAATGTTGCTCAAATTATGAGAAATGTTGCACAAAACATGGAAAATGTTGCTCAAATTATGAGAAATGTTGCTCATAACATGGGAAATGTTGCACATAACATGGGAAATGTTGCACAAATTATGAGAAATGTTGCACATAACATGGGAAATGTTGATAATAACATGGGAAATGTTGCACATAACATGGGAAATGTTGATAATAACATGGGAAATGTTGCACATAACATGGGAAATGTTGCATATAACATGGGAAATGTTGCACATAACATGGGAAATGTTGCTCAAATTATGAGAAATGTTGCACATAACATGGGAAATGTTGCTCAAATTATGAGAAATGTTGCACATAACATGGGAAATGTTGCTCAAATTATGAGAAATGTTGCACATAACATGGGAAATGTTGCTCAAATTATGAGAAATGTTGCTCATAACATTGGAAATGTTGCACATAACATGGAAATTGTTGCTCAACTTATAAGAAATGTTGCATATAACATGGGAAATGTTGCTCAAATTATGAGAAATCTTGCACAAAACATGGGAAATGTTGCTCAAATTATGAGAAATGTTGCACATAACATGGGAAATGTTGCTCAAATTATGAGAAATATTGCACAAAACATGGAAAATGTTGCTCAAATTATGAGAAATGTTGCACAAAACATGGAAAATGTTGCTCAAATTATGAGAAATGTTGCACAAAAAATGGAAAATGTTGCTCAAATTATGAGAAATGTTGCATATAACATGGGAAATGTTGCACATAACATGGGAAATGTTGATAATAACATGGGAAATGTTGCACATAACATGAGAAATGTTGCACATAACATGGGAAATGTTGCACATAACATGGGAAATGTTGATAATAACATGGGAAATGTTGCACATAACATGAGAAAAGTTGCACATAACATGGGAAATGTTGCACATAACATGGAAAATGTTGCTCAAATTATGAGAAATGTTGCACAAAAAATGGAAAATGTTGCTCAAATTATGAGAAATGTTGCATATAACATGGGAAATGTTGCTCAAATTATGAGAAATCTTGCACAAAACATGGGAAATGTTGCTCAAATTATGAGAAAAGTTGCACATAACATGGGAAATGTTGCTCAAATTATGAGAAATATTGCACAAAACATGGAAAATGTTGCTCAAATTATGAGAAATGTTGCACAAAACATGGAAAATGTTGCTCAAATTATGAGAAATGTTGCACAAAAAATGGAAAATGTTGCTCAAATTATGAGAAATGTTGCATATAACATGGGAAATGTTGCTCAAATTATGAGAAATCTTGCACAAAACATGGGAAATGTTGCTCAAATTATGAGAAATCTTGCACAAAACATGGGAAATGTTGCTCAAATTATGAGAAATGTTGCACAAAACATGGAAAATGTTGCTCAAATTATGAGAAATGTTGCACAAAAAATGGAAAATGTTGCTCAAATTATGAGAAATGTTGCACATAACATGGGAAATGTTGCACATAACATGGGAAATGTTGCACATAACATGGGAAATGTTGCACATAACATGGGAAATGTTGCACATAACATGGGAAATGTTGCACATAACATGGGAAATGTTGCACATAACATGGGAAATTCGTAGCATGAAATATTATTTTAGAAAGCATCTTATTCGTAAAAGTAGTCTGCGTTCTATTTTGTTTTTATTGCGCATGAGTACGGGTTTCCCAAGAAGTACTTCAGCACAGAGTTCATCGCCTACGTCACGAGCGTCCACCAGCCTGAAAGTGCGCAACCCAACGGGGAGGTCATCATAGTAGCAGGCGAGCCCCAGACAAAGGTCTATCTGGGTTCCAACACGACCCATAGCCTGAATCTCAGATACGAAGGGTCGTGGATTAACGTAAGTGCCGTTACATCTTGGGAATCACCCAATCGACTTAGCCATTTTTTACGCCCGTAAATGAAGTGCTCGGTTCTGATAGGCTATCAAGTTACATACCAGCTGTACCCTGCAAAAAACCTTTGCATAGAGTTATATCCCCTTAGGCTTAGATACATAGATAGACCTCCATCAAGAGAAATCACAGCTTAGATTGTAAACAACTTTAGCCTGCGATTGCACTTATGTGTACTTTTTCCTTGGGCGAGGTTTTGTATTTGTGACTGTGTGACTGCCACGATGACTGCCAACCGTGACTGGACTAACCTACTGCCAGGTCGCTGGTGCTGGACACCGCCTCCCTGTTGTCCTGGCACCTCAGCGTCGTCGTCGTCGTCATGCAGCTCCCGGAAATGACGCCCACTGGTTCCTTGGCGACGATCCTTGTGCCTATCATCAAGGCGAAATTTTCTTTTATGTTGCACATGGACAGAGAAAATGATTCTTTCCTGGTTTTAAATTTAAAAAAAAAAAAAAAAGATGATATAGCAGCTTTAACACTAAGCAACACTGGACTCGTATCTCTTCCCCAAACACCCCCCCTCACAATAACCACAGGTCCCGCTTGTTTAACCAAGTTGTGAGGCGTACCTAGGGTGGGGGAGTGGGGGGTATTAATTCAAAAAATCCCTCCGGTCCTCAGTTTAAGGGGGGCCCCCCAGACATTCTTTACGTTTAATATTAAGTACATTATCTCATATCGTCAAGTCGGAAGTCAAATTGCAGTGGTCCCCAAAGAGGCCAAGCCCCCCTCCCCCACGGGCCCCCAAATCGTTAGTTTCGGCACTGAAAAGTACACATTTTTTTAGACCACCAGCTACTCAAAATAAATTTTACTTCTTCTAAAAAATATATATATACGTGTGTGTGTGTGGGCGGGGGGGGGGTTCCACTATTTGGCTGTGTTCGACCTTGCAGTGTGTCGGCCAGCCAAATGGATATTTAGGTCTTGTGTGTTGTGTGTTTTGTACGCTCACACTCGGGCGAGATATGTGTGTGTGTAGGGGAAGCACTCCTGAGGACTCAACTGTTTTAAAATAAACTTGAGTGCCGACCCGTTCCTGTACACGCCGTGGCCGAAGTGGATCTCAAGCTGGGCGGGCAGCTTCGACGAGTTGGTCGGCGTGATCCTCAGGACTACGTTGATCCGGTTGTCCACGTTGGTAGTGATGAGAATCGTCGGCGTGGTCCTGAAGTGGACAACAACAACAGCAGCATCAGCGTTACCTGACTATTGTACAGGGGGGAGGGGCGGCGGTCCACTAACACGGGGGTCACTGAGCGCTGCTATAAGGTATCTTATATAGTAAAACAATATTTAAATGGACCGCATTGTTGTAATAACTAAATGGAAGACAAAAAATAGGGAACGGTTCTCTGAATGGGGTCAAACTAAACTTTATCCCATGCGGCTCTGAGAGCCACTTTAGGCCTACCCATATTTTAGCTACTATAATTATACCTGTACAGTCATATCTCGGATTTCATTGTCCCTGGCTTTTATTTCCGGTCCGATTCTGTCTGATTTTTTTGTGTTAAAATTATCTCGTTTTTTGTGGATTGCATTCTTAATAAACAAAGAGGATTACTTTTTTCAAATAACTCAATATCTCCCTGCTCGGAGTTTTTCAAGTACCAAAATAGAGAGAATTCAGAAAGATAATATTCTATGTTACATCTTTAAGTGTATTTAATTTTAGAGGTGCTTAAGATTTAAATTTGTGGAATAAAAGTTCAATGGGCGTAGAGCTCCCCGGATTCAATTCTAGATGAGAACCCTTGATATTTATTTATCCCCATCCTGGTTAAGGCTAGTCAAAAGCCCCCTAAGTCTATCCAGTTTTGTCGCACGGATCACTCATAAAAACCGAGGCTTTGGTTGGATAACTTATGAAAACCGAGGCTTCAATTGCATCACTTATTAAAACCGAGGCTTCAATCTGATCACTTATTAAAACCGAGGTTTCAATCGGATCACTTATTAAAACCGAGGCTTCAATCGGATCAGTTATTAAAACCGAGGCTTCAATCGGATCATTTATTAAAACCGAGGCTTCAATCGGATCATTTATTAAAACCGAGGCTTCATTCGGATCACCTATTAAACCCAAAGCTTCAATCGCACAACTTATTAAAACCGAGGCTTCAATCGGATCACTTATTAAAACCGAGGCTTCAATCGGATCACTTATTAAAACCGAGGCTTCAATCGGATCACTTATTAAAACCGAGGCTTCAATCGGATCACTTATTAAAACCGAGGCTTCAATCGGATCACTTATTAAAACCGAGGCTTCAATCGGCTCACTTTTGAAAACCGAGGCTTCAATCGGATCATTTATTAAAACCGAGGCTTCAATCGCACAACTTATTAAAACCGAGGCTTCAATCGGATCACTTATTAAAACCGAGGCTTCAATCGGATCACACATGAGAGACCGTCGCGTCAATCTCTATTTCTCTACCACGACGACGTACTCACATGAGCGTCACCACAAAGTACTCTGAGCCCCAGTGAAACTCTGGCAACAGTTTAACCACGGCCATGGAGGCAGGCTTGGAGGACATGACCAGAAACACCCCGAGCTCGACGCCCGCCGCCACCTCGTAGGTGATTTTTTTCCCCACCTGTGTAACGCCGCTGAAATATTGTGAAGCAATGCATGATAATACTAGCCTGAGCCATTGTTTATTAATAATGTAAATCTTTATTCCTCTATCTATCTATCTATCTATCTATCTATCTATCTATCTATCTATCTATCTATCTATCTATCTATCTATCTATCTATCTATCTATCTATCTATCTATCTATCTATCTATCTATCTATCTATCTATCTATCTATCATCTATCTATCTATCTATCTATCTATCTATCTATCTATCTATCTATCTATCATCCATCCATCCATCCATTCATCCATCCATCCATCCATCCATCCATCCATCCATCCATCCATCCATCCATCCATCCATCCATCCATCTATCTATCTATCTATCTATCTATCTATCTATCTATCTATCTATCTATCTATCTATCTATCTATCTATCTATCTATCCATCCATCCATCCATCCATCTATCATCTATCTATCTATCTATCTATCTATCTATCTATCTATCTATCTATCTATCTATCTATCTATCATCTATCTATCTATCTATCTATCTATCTATCTATCTATCTATCTATCATCCATCCATCCATCCATCCATCCATCCATCCATCCATCCATCCATCCATCCATCTATCTATCTATCTATCTATCTATCTATCTATCTATCTATCTATCTATCTCTTATTCTCTCTCCTTCAATTCCTCCCCCCTCTCTCTCTCTCTCTCATCTATATCTATATATATATATATCGCGTTGAAAAGGGACATTAACACCTTAAAATGTCTCAGTTAACCAGATTTACCTCCCTGGATTTGTTATATTATATGTAGTAATCTTTTTGTTGATAACGTGGAATCTGTCCACGGATGTGGTCCGGTTCAAATGGTAGGTAAACAAGCTCACCTGAGAACATAGAATAGCGAAATAGTTTACTGACTTGCCGCGAACGGAATTATATACAAAAAAAAAAAACACGCGCGCAAGCGGTGCCGGCCTGGAGAACGGCCGTCTAGGTCCAATAGGTCAAGGCGGGCCCCCCCCCCCTATAATGCAGTAGTCAACTATTTAGAATTAGCCACTTTATCTGGTGATGGACTTTAAAGCTGTTTTTTCCCACACGGGCACATCACATCTTAGGATCGGCCCTATGGGCTAAATACATTATATGAACAAACTCAGCAGATTAATAACTCTAATTTATTAATATATTTATCCTAATAAGCAAGTAGTTGTGCGGTGAAGTGTCTGTAAGGTGGAGATGGATTCTCTCTTAGAGTTCTTTAATAATGGGACGGTTTTATGATGCCCTTCTTTCACCCGCCCCCCCCCCCCCAACCGATAGTTACCATGATCGTGGAGGTAACACACGAGATATAGTAGAGAATTTAACCATAGACTGAAATATTTATTGGTCCTCACCAGCAGAGACGTAGTGAGAGGTGGGCAAAGGAGGGGGCATCATATCCCGGGCGCTACTCTCAAAGGGGAGCCAAATGGTATTTTTTAACTTATAATATTTTATGGTTTTCGAATGGGTGGTGGGTGGGGGGGATGTTAAAAAGGTTTTGTGCCCCGGGCGCGAGTTAACCTCGCTACGCCACTGGGTGTATTGAAAACATTGGACTGTCCCGTGTACGTTTAGCCGCCTGATTCCTGCCTTTTTACATAGCTCATCCGTGTTTTTTTTAGAGCATTTTCGAAAAAAAAAAATGCTCTATTGTCCCTGTTTTGTCTGTCTGTCTGTCTGTCATAACCCTAGATCTCAACAACCATAAGTCCTAGACCCATGATGTATATATCATTTTGTAGGTCTTGGCCTGCCAAGAAATGACTTTTTTCCATTTCGCGATCTGACCTCTCAGGGCCGTAAAAGGGACCTTATAAAGTACCGTTTTTTACGATATAAGCTATATTAATAATGGAGCGCCCTATATCTCAGCAACCATAGGTCCTAGACCCATGATGTACATATCATTTTGTAGGTCTTGGCCTGCCATGTGTACATCAAAAGTTCATTTCGCGATAGGACCTCTGCGGGCCGGGCTTCAGGGCTCCTAAGGGGCTTATATATTATATATACACCTTGTACGTTCAATAACCCATTCATTTGGTGCGAAATACTGCAGCACGTAGTTTCACCAACATTTATTAAGAAACTCATCAAATGAAATAGTAAGCTTGTGTTCTGAGTTTAATTGAAAGTATCAGAGCTATGCAACAATTCACGGAGTTTTCGGACGATTAAATGACTACAATTTCGAATGTTTTCAGTTATGAGTCCTATTTCAGTAACCACAAACCACTTGTAGTTAGATTTAAGAGAAAATAATTTTTTTTTTCAAATATAAAGAAACGTCTTTATAATATTTTTTTACAGATATATGCATTACACAATTGAATTTATAAACATTTCATAAATTTACAAATATTTACTGAAAGCTAACAAACGTACTGATACATAACATGAAAATGCGCTAACACGTCCTGTGTCCAGAATGGAACAGGCTTAATTGCTTGTTTTGTTTTTCCCCTTTTGCAGCGCTGGTATAAAAAAACAAGCAATTAAGCCAAATGAATGGGTTATTGAACGTACAAGGTGTAGAATGGGGCCATATATATAATATATAAGCCCCTTAGGAGCCCTGAAGCACGGCCTTCAGAGGTCCTATCGCGAAATGAACTTTTGATGTACACATGGCAGGCCAAGACCTACACAATAATATATACATCATGGGTCTAGGACTTATAGTTGCTGAGATATAGGGAGCTCCTTTATTAATATAGCTTATATAGTAAAAAACGGTACTTTATAAGGCCCCTTTTACGGCCCTGAGAGGTCAGATCGCGAAATGGAAAAAAGTCATTTCTTGGCAGGCCAAGACCTACAAAATGATATATACATCATGGGTCTAGGACTTATGGTTGTTGAGATCTAGGGTGATGACAGACAGACAGACAGACAGACAGACAAAACAAAAATAAAGCAATACGAAATGAATTACCAGCGTCTTGGGATTGATGACGCAGTAAATGTACAGCACGGCTCGGCCTTCTTGATCCAGTAGATCGGGCAGAGCGAACAGAAACTGTGACCCCATGGATGAGTTGATCTCGGGATGGACGACTGGCCAATGATTAAAAATTAGATTAAAGTACTTAAAACTGAATACTGAAGTAAATATTAACACTAGGTAAGCAATGGCGTAGCGAGCTCAACTCGTGCCCGGGGCACAATAACTTTTTAGCGCCCCCTCCCACATTCGAAAACCATATAATATTATATGTAAAATATACTAATTTGGCGCCCCTTTTGTGAGTAGCGCCCGGGGGCATGATGCCCACCTTGCCCACCCCTCACTAAGCCACTGCTAGTAAGTCCGTATAGCAAGTAGTGAAAAGTGCCATCTCGGTAGTTCATTGGTTTCTCTTGTGAATGTTTGCGTTTCTACATATCTCGGATCTATATTAGTTACTGATTTAAAAAATAAATAAAAAAGATAGTTTGACTAAGCATACTGTTAGTCGTACATTGCCGTTAACTGGTTTAAACTGGTAGATTTATGTCGGTATCTCAACTGTCTACGTCATGGGTCATACTAAAGTTCCTACTGTTTTCCAAATTATCTTCGACTTGATATCAAACCGTCATACCTACATTTCACTTAACATACAAAATCAAAACATAAGGCTTTACTTGATATCGAGATCGTATTTACATTCCGTCTAAGATCGACGTTAAGTGAATCAAACTCAATGATCAAAGTCACGATGCTACTCATACTCACGCTCCATATCCTTAGTGCCATGACTCAGGTACAGCAGGCTAGTCAGAAAGTTCAACAAAGGTAGTAGCACCATACCTATAGATTGAGCTACAACTCTGACCTTAAGGAATATGTAATTTAACTTCAATGGTAAGATAACAATCACACACACACACACCCTCCAAACCCCCAACACCTCCACGGGGGATAAATAAACCAATTAATAAAGTAACGTATTTTATTAAAATGTTCTCAGTACTTAAAACGATTTGAATCTTGGACTTACGAATGGTTATATCCTATGAGAGTCTCACATGCACCCTGACCAATAATAACGTCATTTGATAACTGCGAGAGTAAGAAGATATCACTGACGATTCTCCGCCCGCCCACCCATACTTCCCCACCCCCTTTTTAAAAGTAAAAAAAACAACAACTTAACTTAATTTAACTAAAAAAATAAAGTCTTAGAACTGTAACATTTAAACCTTGGACTTTGAAATGTTTGATTGGTCACACAAACAGTCCCACCGTCACCTGACCAACTACCTCTAGGGCTGTATATATATATCGACGCCGTTTATAAACTAGACCCGTTGCCATAGGTTGAAATTTGTTTCTACCGTGTATTATTACTCAAGTCAATGCAAACGATATTAGACGCCTCTCTATTGAACTAATGCATAGTTGCTTTCTGTCTATTTATACAGCTGTTGTTCTATGGTGATAACACTTACACCCAGTAACCTTAAGATTGCTAGATTCAAATCCATGTGGTTTTCGGTAAATATTTTTGTGTTCAAAGTTTGCCTTAAGTCATTGGCTGGCCAAAAACTTGAAGGTTTCACTAAATGTTTGTCACAGTGTGTTTACTTTTTCAAAATGACTTTTGTATGAATTTATCGTGCAAGTACACTATCTAAATAAGACTTTAATTTAAAGAGAAAATTAAACCAGAGAACACTATTTTTATAGGAAGAGGCTACGGGCCCGACAAAAGGAATCCGTATTTTTTTCCGCGGTCCGAAAATAGATGTGCGCATGCGCGGCAGACTGACTGCATTTTATTGATAACTTTTGTTTTCGGGGCTAGGGTTAGGGCTAGGAATAGGATTAGGGATAGGATTAGGGATAGGGGTTAGGATTAGGGTTAGGGATAGGATTAGGGATATGGGTTAGGATTAGGGCTAGGGTTATGGCTAGGAATAGGATTAGGGATATGGGGTTAGGATTAGGGTTAGGGATAGGGTTAGGGATAGGGTTAGGAATAGGATCAGCGTTAGGGATAGGAGCAATATCTATAGTCAGACCCCGAAACGGAGTCCAACAATCGCGCACGCGCACATCTACAACCGTACAAAAATAAAGTCAGTCTAGAGCGCTAGAGCGTATGCCTTTTGTCGGACCCGTAGACACTGCGATTTTTATGTTATCTCACTGACTTTACCCTAATAGCTATTTAACCTACATACACACAAACATACACACATATATACACACACACAAACATACACACATACATACAAACATTGATAAGTACGTACTTTGTTAATAAACTATTGTTTTTGTTTTCTTTTAATTATTTTTGTTTTTCCTTATTATTGTTGGTAACTTCTTAAAAATAGGAAGGTTGCATTTCCTTTCAGCGCAGATAATTTTAAGTGCTTCGAAAATTGAAACTTTTGGGAATCGCTAAAATTTTATTATTCGGAGTTCCCTCTTTTAAAAAAAAAATAATTATGTAATAATGCAATCTTTGTTTACAGTAAGACTAAAAATATAGATAAAAAATAATAACAATCAAACTTACTTGTAGACCTTCTAAGACCCTTTATTAAGACAAGCTCTCTTCTAGACATTTAAAGACTCTTTATTACGACAAGCTCTGTTCTAGACATTTAAAAACTTTATTACGACAAGCTCTGTTCTAGACAAAGACCCTTTATTAAGACAAGCTCTGTTCTAGACATTTAAAGACCCTTTATTAAGACAAACTCTCTTCAAGACATTTAAAGACACTTTATTTATGTGTGACTCAAATGAAAAATCGATCTCAATTTGAAAAATCAGCTCCGATTTGTTCTCGCGAAAGAATTTTATTTGAGTAGCAAGATTTTAAACAAAAAGAGGACTGACTGAGAGTATGTTTGTTTGAGTCAGGAATGACAATCCCTGTAAGGGTGAAATGAAATCTCTTAGATCCTATAAACCACTAATGGGACGGATTTTATGGTGCCCTTCTTTCATCCCCACCACAGCCGGGAGTGTAATGGCCATGGAGGCACCACGGGAGACAAGAAGGGACCTTGAGCCAATACCTGAAAAATGTCCTTGGTCCTCACCGGAAATCGAACCAGGTAACATCAGCTCGACAGTCGAGTGCGTTACCCTGTAGTTACCCTGTAGAGTTCGTGATGTTCAGAGTCTGAATAATGCAAGTAAGTATGTTATTATTATTGTTGTTATTATTATTATTATTTGTTTTTTATTGAAATGGCTTTTATTTGAAATCATTTTTTTCTTGACACAAATAATCTTCTTCTTTCAGGTTGTTTACATATAATGTGTGTTACTTGTATTTCGTTGATATAAAAAAACATGAAGGTTACATAGGTTTGGTGTGACGGATAGCCGAGTGGTGTATATACTTGACTGTCGATCTGAGAGGCCTGGGTTCGATCCTCGATGAGAAGCAAGGAATTTGTTCCAGGTGAAATTTGTTTCCAAGTCCACGCATCTTTAAAAGGATACCTGACTTAAGATGGATGGACTAAAAGCGATTGGGCATTGTGCTAACCTTTCTGCATAGCTCCCGGGGCATGAGCCCCCCCCCGTTCACCCCTCACTACGTCTCAGTGTATGTGATAGAGATTCGCCGGGAGTCGAACCCACAGCATGCAGGTCGTGCTGCAACATTAAGATCCATCTGGCTACCGAAACACCACCCAATCAACAAGTGCCGAGCCTAGGGATTTTGGAGCTCGGTGGGCTTGGCCTCTTTGGGGGCCCCTGCATTTTGACATTCAACTTCATGACATGAGATAATGTACTATATTATTAATGTAAAAAACAAATGTTTGGGGGCACCCCTCAAGCTGGGGCCGGAGGGAATTTCTAATTGGGACATTCCTCCCTAGTTACGCCTATGCGGCCAAACAACCATTACTTTTAGCTACGCGCTTTGATTGTTGTCCAGTCTTTATTATACATCTGCAATCATTGCTTCATATACATTCATATATTCAACTCTTAAAGACCAGGTCTATATAAAAAAAAAGCTCAGGTCAAAGTTATTTATTGAGTCTACATGGGTCACAGACTTGTCTAAAGCCGGTCTTAAAATTGCCCTTTACAAGGCTATTTCTTTATAAAATAAAACAAAAAAAAAAAAAAGATTAACAAAAAGTGAAGTTGTGTGATCTAAATAGATAGATCGCCATTTCCTTAATACGACAAATTAAAATAAAAAATGAGAATTTGAATTCAAACCATAAAAGAAATAAAAATACATCATTAGTAATAGTTTACGTGGTATTTGTTAGTACATAAAAAAAACTTTTATTTACACAGTAGGAAAGAATAAAGAACGCACACACACACGCACATACATAATACAATGCGAAAAAAAATGTGGTGTATCGTAATCTAGATCGTCAAATATTCCGTAAGTTTTCACAAGCATTTGGATCAGTTGAGAAATCTGTAAATATTATTTGTCAACTTGGTTAAGGGCTCGTTCGCAAATGACGTAACGCTTAGGGGAGGGGGGGAGGGGAGGGGGGGTCTGTGAAATTGTGACGTCACAAAAGAAATAATTATCTATGAGGGAATCCAAAATTTGGTTGAATTTTCTGCCAAAATTACAATTTTTCTCAACTTGAAATTTTGAGAAGCAGATATTTTGGCAGAGAACGGTTATGATTTGAATCAAGAATCGGCGTTGGAGAATTCAGGAGAAAAAGAAGAAGAAGCTATTGAAATTTAATCTATCGATCAGCATCTGAATGACTTATGGGAAAATGTAAAAGAATGATTGTCTCCAAAAATAACGAAAGAAAAATAAATCAGTAATTTGAGGTATTTTAATTTATTTTAACTTGAGACGTGACATAATGGGGCGGGGGGGGTGAAAAATTTGTGACAAGGGGGGAGGGGGGTCTAAAAAGTCGTTTCTTTGCGTTCCGTCATTTGCGAACAAGCCCTTAGGCTATAATTGATTAGCTGCTGTCATTTTATTTTCTGTGCCAGACTTTCGTTGTTGTTGATTTAATCTGTACCAGACTTTCGTTGTTGTTGATTTAATCTGTGCCAGACTTTCGTTGTTGTTGATTTAATCTGTGCCAGACTTTCGTTGTTGTTGATTTAATCTGTGTCAGACTTTCGTTGTTGTTGATTTAATCTGTACCAGACTTTCGTTGTTGTTGATTTAATCTGTTCCAGACTTTCGTTGTTGTTGATTTAATCTGTACCAGACTTTCGTTGTTGTTGATTTAATCTGTGCCAGACTTTCGTTGTTGTTGATTTAATCTGTGCCAGACTTTCGTTGTTGTTGATTTAATCTGTGTCAGACTTTCGTTGTTGTTGATTTAATCTGTACCAGACTTTCGTTGCTGTTGATTTAATCTGTTCCAGACTTTCGTTGTTGTTGATTTAATCTGTACTAGACTTTCGTTGTTGTTCATTTAATCTGTGCCAGACTTTCGTTGTTGTTGATTTAATCTGTGCCAGACTTTCGTTGTTGTTGATTTAATCTGTGCCAGACTTTCGTTGTTGTTAATTTAATCTGTGCCAGACTTTCGTTGTTGTTAATTTAATCTGTGCCAGACTTTCGTTGGTGTTAATTTAATCTGTGCTAGATCTCTCTGTTTTTTTTCTGTTATATACCTCTGTAGTCCATTTTTTTTTACTGACGTCATCAACTCCGCAGGCTACCAACGGACACTTTTTATAAACGTTACTCTATTGTTTTGGGGTAAATATGTGCGTATCGAAGTATATACTTCATGGAGACTTAACGTATCAGTACTTCATACTGTGGATACAACAAGGCAATGTATATGTCATTTGTTTCAGTATATCGTGGGGGGGGGGGCAGCCCCGTAGCGTGAAAATTCTACAGCAGGGGCCAGGCATTCTACAGCAGGGACCAGGCATTCTACAGCAGGGGCCAGGCATTCTACAGCAGGGGCCAGGAAATAGCAAGGGGATGGGGCAGGTAAAACATTTTACAAAGTAGAGCAAATAAGCAGGGGTGGGGGCAGACAAAACGCAGGGGTAGCCCGGCTCACCTGCCCCTCCCCCCCCGCACGCTACGGGGGCTTGCGTGGGGGGTGGGTGACTTAATTCTACTTCACTCACGTACTCCGCTACTTATATCCACTCACCCTGGACTATAAAATGTTCTATAAAAGTAAAAACAATTAATCTGTGGGAAACTCCGTTTTTTAAAGGAGGCGGGGCAGGGGGCTCAAACAAAATAAAAAATTGTGGAAAAATTTCGTTATTTGATTTTTTTTTTTTAAATCCATTGTTACATTTCAATGTGCACCCATAGGAGTGATATCAAAATAACTTTATGTCTTGGAACTCAGTGAATACTGCGGGGCTGAGACTTTAGTCTCTTAGGGCCCCGTGAGATCAAATTCGCTGTGTCTCTCAACATCTGCAGACTACAATAAAGAATGGCCAGCAAGCTTCCGGACTGGTTCACCCTTTTTTGTTCCGCCAGTCCGGGGCACTCGAAAAAAGCACGTGATCTAGGGGAGTATTAAAATAGCTTATGGCACGACCTCATGTTCAGGCACTTACAAAGGAATGTAAATACTATTACATTCATGTAACAGAGGAGAAGGTCTAGAAGATTGACTTGTAAACTGTAGGGATAACGTGAGCCTTTGGATGAGGACCTACTGCCAAAAACTGGAAAAAAAAAATAAAAAATGAATTAATAAAATAAATTATACAGTGTTATGAAGTGACGAGATGATTAACATTGAAAATATGGATTAAAGTAAGATAAAATTGTGCCCAGATCACAGATGGACAATCTACGTCCTGCGGGCTAAAAGATAAAAAAAAAATGGGTAACTTATGTCCTGCGGGCTCAGATACTCTGTGTGGTGGCCTTTATAATGAATACTCTGTGTGGTGGTCTTTACATTGAATATTCCTTGTGGTGGTCTTTACAATGAATATTCTGTGTGGTGGTCTTTACAATGAATACTCTGTGAGGTGGTCTTTATAATGTATACTCTGTGTGGTGGTCTTTACAATGTATACTGTGTGGTGGCCTTCATGTTTTTTTGTTTTAAATTTCTCAATACGTTGAAAGATAGATATAAATTATAAGGAAGTATTTAGAATGATGCGTCTAGTTTCACCTAAAACGTTATTACCTGACTTGCACACAGTCTTGTCTTTCGTAAAACTGTCACTTCCGCACTGTAGATGTGAGAAAAATGTAGTGAACAAAGTTAAAAGTTGATTATTTTAATCGAACTAACATAAAAAAAAAAATAAAAACATTGCTAAAAAATCAAACCCAAGAAAATATTTTTTTTTTCTATAGCCCATCTATAATGTTCTAGTTTTCCTTGAGAACGACTATTTATAGCTTTGCTAACGAATCGGGTGTTCCGTCGGCTGTTAGACCGATAGATGGGTTCACGACCTGGCGTTTGCACGTTAACTATGAACCCCCCCGAGGTGCCTCTGTGTTTTCTCAACCGAGACCATACTCTCCCCGGGCGTCGAGTGACCAACCCGTGATGAGATTAGGGCGCAGGAGGCCTATGCCTTGGGCATATCTACTAATGGGGTGGGCAGAGGAAGTAACCCAAAGTAACTAGCTTGACAGTCACATAGTCTCCTACGACCGCAGTTTTCAACCAGGGGTACGGGTACTGCTATTTACGCTGGTACGGGCAGTGGCGCAACCAACAAAAAATGCTTGGGGGGGGGGAGGCTCACATATAGAAAAAAGACAGTTTGACAGTTTGACAGTTTGACAGTTTGACAGTCTTTTTAGTAACTTTATATAGTAAAATATGTATTGATGATTTGGTCGGGAAAGGGGGGGGGCTCAAGCCCCCCCTCTGCCCCCCCCCGGTTGCGCCACTGGTACGGGTACTGCTATGCACGGAGGTACGGGTAAGGCTATGCATGGGGTGCGCAACGACATGAAATTTCCGTCTTAAAACAACCAAAAAGGTTGAAGGAGGTCACCAGTTTGATCTAAACTTTGACGGGGTCCCCGCGGACGTAGTTTTGAACCTTTTGGAGTCTAGTCGCGAGAAAAGTTTGAGAACCGCCGTGACCTATGACCTTAACGTTCCGCATCACACGGACAAACTAACTCAAGTGTTGGCCCGTCCTACATTGTGCCTGACCTTGGACAAACTACGATATACTTAATGTAGATTAGTGAAACTTGTACAGCTCTCGTAACAGTTTTTTTTTAACTTATTATAGCCATTCTTGATTGCGACCGACTTCAAACCAACACTTTAAGGGCCTCTGACATACATGGGTCGCGCAAGTCATGCAATATATATATATATATATATATATATATATATATATATATATATATAATGGCAATCTACGGCCTGTGGGCCCAGATAAAAAAGGGCAAACTACGTCCTGTGGGCCTAGATAAAAAGGGCAAACTACGTCCTGTGGGCCTAGACAAAAAGGGCCAACTACGTCCTATGGGTCCAGACAAAAAAAGCAAACTACGTCCTGTGGGCCTAGATAAAAAGGGCAAACTACGTCCTGTGGGCCTAGATAAAAAGGGCTAACTACGTCATGTGGGCCCAGATAAAAAGGGCAAACTACGTCCTGTGGGCCTAGACAAAAAGGGCCAACTACGTCCTGTGGGCCCAGAAAAAAAGGGCAAACTACATCCTGTGGGCCCAGACAAAAAGGGCAAACTACGTCCTATGGGCCCAGATAAAAAGGGCAAACTATGTCCTGTGGGCCCAGACAAAAAGGGCGAACTACGTCCTGTGGGCCCAGATAAAAAGGGCAAACTACGTCCTGTGGGCCCAGACAAAAAGGGCAAACTACGTCCTGTGGGCCCAGATAAAAAGGGCAAACGACGTCCAGTGGGCCCAGACAAAAAGGGCAAACTACGTTCTGCTGGCCGTTATGTCGGTTCGCCATTAAGAAAACCTTATTACACTCTTGTCAGTGACGTGACTGATGAAGTATAAGGGGATGCTGGATAATCATTGATCTACTAATACGTCACAGTACATTGTTAGAGATTAAAACAAAATAAACACAAATCACCGCATTCTGAAATAGTGATTTAAAACAAGGATTTCGCTAACTCTATAATTTTATACTCTGTGTTTTGGCCTTTATAAGTAAACATATAGCAAATATCATATTCTACATATATTCTAACAAACAAAAGATTCAATATTTCAGGATGCCTACCGTCCTATAGCCGGCCGGGTGAACGTCACTTTTCCTTAGGCCGAAAGTGAAAATATAGCAAGCGAAGAAAACGTCCGACCTTATGCGGTTGGTGATGCCTGGGGTTATGTCAGTATGACCTATTGTCCAGTTGGCCTTTCCTGCAACATTTTTCCAATCCGGTTGTCTGTTGGTTGGTATGGGGGGGGAAGTCATAGTTAAAAGTCACATGAAGTTGTTTTTTTAAAAATTGTGCTCAATCGTTTATCCCGACATTCTAAGTCATACTTCGGTCTAGATGTCAGATTCACTGAAACTATGAAACACTGGTCAATATTATTGAAACCATAACTCTGTTGCCCACTAATAAGCAACCTACGTCGCCAGATTTGTATTGCAGTCCCTAGTTAACTCGGTCATTGGGCGGCATTTTTTATCACCCGGATAAGAATAACAGTTGCTTAGTAAATTCGAAAAACAGATATTGTTAGAAAGAGGAACCACAGGGCGAGAGGTAAGAAAGAATATGGAGCGACCTTCTAAATCCGACCCGTGGTGGAGGCTTCGGAGAGACGAACAGGCACTGATAGCCCAGTTCCGAACTGGGCATTGTCCGATCGGCGCCTATTTTGGGAGTATGAGACCCGAGTACGACTCACGTTGTCGACATTGCGGTGAGGAAGAGGAAACGGTGGATCACTTGTTGAGTGAGTGTCCACGTCTGGAGGCTTTCAAACTGGACGAGTCGGGAACCACGCTGGCCATCGGGCTCTATGGCAGTCTCCAGATGTTGAGAGACACAGCAGGTTTCATTTCACGAGCCCTAAGGGACTCAGTCACGGTTCGTTAAACATACGAGAGTTCAATCAGGCGTATCTATAATTTTTTTTTTACGCCGTGTTAACAATATATTAGCGAAATTTCTTTTACTGTTGTACATTCACCATAGTTAATGTATGCTCTGTGTTACCTTTTCTCAAGCCCATCTTCCAGCCAAGCCAGACCGTCGTATCGAGCGCCTCAACCATAGTGTAGACTAAGTGAGGGGGTGGGACACATAGACATGTGAGGGGGGTCGGGGAAAGAACATAATGCGCCTGCTTTCGGGAGCCCATGATGCCTGTTAAGAAGGGCCCTCCCAACAAGCACAAAGGAATCAAGATTTATTATCAGCCCGGCACCTCCCATTCTTAAAATGTAATTTGTTTTAACCAACATTTATTATCAATAATTTATTTTTGAATGCGGTTTAAAAAAAAAAGAACACATTAAACTTACATTTTGATTGGGTGGTCATTATTTGTGAGGTAGTCCAGGCCGGAGGTTGAGATAATTATCTTCGCTATGCTGGTCACATTGGTTAGGTTTGGATGTCTGGTGTCAAAATACAAACATCACTATAACAAGAACTTGCTATATTAAGTCATGTTTATATTACATACGATTAATTATCCTCAAAAAGATTTAAAGATACATTTCAGTTCAGTGATGGTAGTGAAATGGATTTTAAACAAATAGGTGGGGCAGCTCTGGATAGATAGACACGGCTCTAGATAGATAGACACGGCTCTAGATAGATAGACACGGCTCTGGATAGATAGACACGGCTCTGGATAGATAGACACGGCTCTAGATAGATAGACACGGCTCTAAATAGATAGACACGGCTCTGGATAGATAGACACGGCTCTGGATAGATAGACACGGCTCTAGATAGATGAATAAACCCAGCTCTAGAAAAGAAGACCCAGCTATAAATAGATAGACAGATAGGCCCTACTCCAGATATACAAATTGATACAGCTCTAGATAAATAGATGAATGGATAGATAAAAAAGGCAGGTATATTACTAAAGTTATACATATATTTATTAAAATCATGAAATAAAACGTTACTAATTGATTGAAAGACTGATAGAACTATAAACAAATTTAAATGTATAATGTAATGTAATAGTAACATGCATCCATAGATATTACAATTGTTCTAAATATAATCCAACCAGTCCTTTTAATACATTGTGAGGCGAGTTTAAATAGAATTCTAGTAATTAAAAAAACACCATTTTATTATTCATACACTAATTTTATTTCATGATAATTAAATTAATCGGGTCGGGTGTTTGGGAGTTGGCTGATTCAAAATCTATTACAGATGAAATGAACGGAAAACAATAATGATAATAATAATAATAATAATAATAATAATGATGATGATAATAATAATAATAATAATAATAATAATAATCAATTAATAAAGTCAAATTTTGATTGTCGGTGTCGTCTATTTCTATTTTGGTCATCAGAAGACATAGAACTCACCCAACGAGATAGTCGTTGTAATACAGGTGCTCTGGCACCAGGTAGGTGGTGGAAAAGTCAAACATAGCGTCCTCGGGTGCGCCGCAAACGGGACGCATGATGGCCTGAACGAGGATGGGTACGTCACTCTTGATAAGGCGCCCTTCTTGTTCAATCACTATCTAAGGGGAGAGACGATGGTCAAGTTAAAAGTGAAGCATTATAAGTAAAGATGGCCAGTGAAAGAGTGTCCGAATGAAGTTTCCGGATTCGAGCCAGTCACAGACTACAAAATATCATTTGGTGCAGAACGTAAATAAGCTAATATAACAACAAAAATTCAAGAATTGAATTGCGTGAATTTCTAGTTGTTATCTTCAACGTTTCAATTTCAAGTCAATATCGGGAAGAGATGTTTTTTTAATCTCTTAGATCCTATAAACTTCTAACACGACGCTTGTATTGTACCCACCATAGCCGATAACGCCACGGCCATGGAGGCACTACGGGATACATAGGTAGTCGACTACATACATGGGAGTTTAACCCATAGCCCACAACAAAAGAATTGGGCTGACAACCAAACTGCCACCCATAATTTAAAGCTAGAACATGAACATTGCTGAAACAAGAGCGAATATTTGCACAGGTATTGCTACTCTATGAAGCCCCTCGTTCCGATTTCGCATGCTGTGAGGAAAAAAACGCAATGTTGAAACAAGAGCGAATATTTGCACAGGTATTGCTACTCTATGAAGCCCTCGTTCCGATTTCGCATGCTGTGAGGAAAAAAAAAACGCAATGTTGAAACAAGAGCGAATATTTGCACAGGTATTGCTACTCTATGAAGCCCTCGTTCCGATTTCGCATGCTGTAATAAAAAAAAAACCCAATGAGGAAAAAAGAGCGAATATTTGCACAGGTATTGCTACTCATGAAGCCCTCGTTCCGATCTCGCATGCTGTGAGGAAAAAAAAACGCAATGTTGAAACAAGAGCGAATATTTGCACAGGTGTTTGCTACTCTATGAAGCCCTCGTTCCGATTTCGCATGCTGTAATAAAAAAAAAAACCCAATGAGGAAAAAAGAGCGAATATTTGCACAGGTATTGCTACTCATGAAGCCCTCGTTCCGATTTCGCATGCTGTGAGGAAAAAAAAACGCAATGTTGAAACAAGAGCGAATATTTGCACAGGTATTGCTACTCATGAAGCCCTCGTTCCGATTTCGCATGCTGTGAGGAAAAAAAACGCAATGTTGAAACAAGAGCGAATATTTGCACAGGTATTGCTACTCTATGAAGCCCTCGTTCCGATTTCGCATGCTGTAATAAAAAAAAAAAAAACCCAATGAGGAAAAAAGAGCGAATATTTGCACAGGTATTGCTACTCATGAAGGCCTCGTTCCGATCTCGCATGCTGTGAGGAGGAAAAAAAACGCAATGAGGAAAAAAGAGCGAATATTTGCACAGGTGTTTGCTACTCATGAAAGCCTCGTTCCGATTTCGCATGCTTTAAGAAAAACGAATGCTAAAAACAAGCCCCATCATGAGTCAACTTTACAAGATTTAATGAAACACAATGAAATAATAAAGACTCACCTCAAATATTCTCAATGACCCACGCTGTATGCGGCTCTCGTATTCTTCCCCTTCTGTGTAAACTTTGACCTCTGTAATGTTGTACACGGTAAGGATGAGAAGGCTCGCCCTGAACTTTGCGGCATCGGTGAATATGGTGACAAATTCTGTGCCCAGCATCGCTCTGGGCTGCAAGACATCTGTACAAATTATAATTGCAGGTGCTGCTTTACAAATTTTAGTAAAATTAGAATACATTTATCTATCTAGCTATCTAACCTTCTATCTATATGTCTATCTTTCTGTCAGTAAGTATCTTGTCAATCTATCTATCTATCAAGATATATCTATATATCAATCTATCAATCACTCAGCCAATCTATCTACCTACCTACCTATATACCTAACATTCTACGTACGCTAATATCCATGCATCACTATCTATCTATCTATCTATCTATCTATCTATCTATCTATCTATCTATCTATCTATCTATATATATATATATATATATATATATATATATACATATATCAATTATCTATCTATCTACCTTTCAATACCTACCTAACTAATTACCTATTTTTATATAAACCTATCTACATCTTCCTACCTTTCAGTTGACCTATCTATACCAACCTACTTACCTAACTATCTACCTACCTATCTTTCTATTTATAAACCGTGTTATCTTTCAGGACCCCACTGCTAATCTACTGTGACCGTCGAACAAAATATATTTTTTGTTCAGAACTGATTTGATAAACAATACATGTTTTTAAGACGGGGAGAGGCGGTTTCTGATATTGTCAGTTTGTCTGTATATCTTAATTCATTCAACATAACAAACTACGTGGTCGTGCGTATTTTCTGAGTGAATACCTTGAACTACAGTCTTATTGACGTCATCACAATATCTGTCGCCATGCCTCTCCGCGATCTCGTGGACAACCAGGCCGACCGGATGCTGAGACTTTATCCAAACACCTGGATACAAAATATACAAATACAGTAGTCAGGTCAAAATAAAAAACACAACAAGACATGCTGAATTCGACGACAGTCGATCGAATGAAGTAAATTTTATCATGTTTTTATAGAAATTAACATTAAGGGCCCAATATTAGCAATCGGCAGCCAAAAACAGCGCTTTGGTTCCCGAAATTTACATTTTACGAGGGGTCCCCGCAATGTAACGTTGCCTTGGGCCCACCCCAAAAAAATATACTCAGGAGAACGTTCCTTTTTTTTGTCAGTAGCGTTTACTATGGTAACCATTGTTTAGTTCTGGGCTGGCTGAAAGACACCGATTATCCCAATGCTAGTACTTTTTAATCCACTGGGCTCGACCCTGAAAAAACTTGCAGTAGACAGTCATGCGCTCTATATAGCGACCCCCACCGACCAATGAGACAGCGGTATAAATGATTGTTAAAACTGTTTCATTTATTTTTTTACACACACACACACACACAAACAAACACAATCACACATTTAATGTTTACATTAAGAGATGAAATAGTGATGAAGGAATCAACTCGTTTTCTGTACATACATTTGTTAATGTCTACCAAAACTAAATAAATAACTTATTATTTTTAATTGATATGCAGCTCTGTACCAAACATAGGTCACTAACCTCGAGTTGAAGGGTCACCTGAGAAGTTCCTGCATGCTAGAATTAATCTGAGCTCCAGGCTGTAATACACACATACTGTTTATCAAACACCATATATAGTCAAAACTAGACATACATACTGTTTATCAAACACCATATATAGTCAAAACTAGACACACATACTGTTTATCAAACACCATATATAGTCAAAACTAGACATACATACTGTTTATCAAACACCATATATAGTCAAAACTAGACACACATACTGTTTATCAAACACCATATATAGTCAAAACTAGACACACATACTGTTTATCAAACACCATATATAGTCAAAACTAGACACACATACTGTTTATCAAACACCATATATAGTCAAAACTAGACACACATACACACATACTGTTTATCAAACACCATATATAGTCAAAACTAGACCATTGTTTTTTATAACAGGAAACTTTTTGTCGGTAATATTTTGATGGATGGCCGAGAATCTTGTAGCTGAAATCTTTCCGTACTACTAGGAAATGTTTATCTATGTGAGAATACAGGCGGAGGCCAATGTTCAAGTAATGTAGGGAACCTTTATATTGGTATAAACGAGATGTGATTTAGGGTTTCGGATATGAGACTGTTTAGTAGCTTTCAAAATTAAACAGGACAATGTATGTCTGGTATAGGATGATACTTCTTGGTTTGTAGAAGCAATTACATGCGCCTGTAATATGTATGTTATAGTAGTACACGTCTGTAATAGCACAAACATTGGTCTGAAAGAAAACTTACATTGGTCTGTAGCAGTGCTTACATTGGTTAGTAACAGTACTTACATGTGTCTATAGTAGTACTTACATTGGTCTGTAATAGTATTTACAATGGTTTGTAACAGTTGTTGCATTTGTCTGTAACAATACTTACATTTGTCAGTAACAGTATTTACATTGGTCTGTAACAGTACTTACATTGGTCTGTAATAGTACTTACAGCAGAAGAACTAAGCTTTAAAAGTGCAAACACTCGTCTGTATGTAGTTCTCACACTGAACTTTAATAGAGCTTTCATTGAATTGTAATATCACATACAATGATCTGTAACAGTACTTCAATTAGTCTGTAATATTACTTACAGCAGGAGCACTGGTCTGTAATAGTACTTGCGTTCTCTGTTGCACCACAGGTAAAAATCGTTGTAATGACTTGTGCTGACCCACCAAAATATGTTGTCTCCACTAAGATAAATTGTAGAGAGAAGCGTGGGAAAAATTAATAAATATAATTCCGACACTTGAAAAAACAAATAATTACATTTTTTACCATCTTTGTTCAAATTAGAATGTTTGAATAATGAATGGCAAACAGTGAACACTTACAGTACATTGAAGTAGTAGTACTCTGTATCCCAGAATTCAATGGGCAACACAAGATAGCTTTTGATTCGCATTTTGTTCTTCTGCAAGACGGCAGTCAGCTGGAAGTCTTCGTCACCGCTTTCGAAAAAGAACATCATGTAGAACCACTTGTGCCCTTCTGAAGGCAATCTGGGGGGGGGGGGGGATAAATATAGAGGCAATAGAAACGATTTTTATAAGCTTTTAGTAAGTTTTGCTTTTTGTGGGTGTAACTGAGATTTGGACCTGCTCTACTTGAGAATGCTCAACGATGGCACACATGCTGAAAAAACTTATTTGAGGTTTATAGAATATAATGAATAAATATAAATCTCATCTTTACAGGGACTTCATAAAAATAAGCACAGGTAATAATACAAAAAAAAAAAGACTGTCTGGAATGTCGCAATGTATAAAGACGAAGGTGACTGATACAAACACAATAAAGTGCATTTTTTTTCTCATGTTATAATTTATAAAGCGTAAAGGTTATTGACGAACAGATATAATGAGTTACACGTAAATCGTTATCTCATATAGATAACAACGGTTATAGTTAATCACTTATAATATGATATATATAGGAAAGTTTTTTGCATGTTCCTTTAGATACAAACAAATGTGATAGCTGAACACTTTTAATATGTTTTATAGATACGCTTTGCCTGTTGTAATATATACATAGAAATGTGACAGTTAAAAAACACTTACATGGACAATTCTTTGATATTGTAGAAGCCAAGCTGACGTTGGTTGATATACACTTCCCGCGTAGGGTATTTTTTAGTGCTTGAGACTTGTTTTGAAATCACCATAATCTGAAAAGAAAATAAGAGTTTACAACAAAAATAAAAAAAAAATATTTCTATCAATTTCTCTTTCTCTCTCTCTCTCTCTTAAGCATTAAATAGAAGTTACAGGTCTCTTTGTTAAAAAAATAAATAAATAAATTCGAAGCGTCAGAGTCTCAGTTATATATATATATATATATATATATATATATATATATATATATATATATATATATATATATATATATGCATGTATGGACGTCGCTAGGAATTTTTCCAGGGGGGCAAAATTTTCCGGGGGGGCAAATACCAACTTTATGACATTTTTTTTAAATGTAAGGGGGACAAACGCCCCCCTCTTTAATGACATTTTTTCAAAATGTAGGGGGGGGGGCAATGCCCCCTTGCCCCCCCCCAGGAATACGCCCATGCGCGTGTGTGTGTGTATGTGTGTGTGTGTTGTAGTAGTTCTCAAAATGTCAGTTCGAGGATCAAGACTCAGTCTATGCACTCGTAATTCATAATCTTTTGTTATTTTTAAATGTTACACAATAGAAAAGTATGTAAGTATAAAAAGTCATAGTGGAACTCTATATGTTCAGTTAATGACGTTTCTATTCTATTTTTTTAACCCAAGCTTGTCTTTGCAGAGATAGAGTTGTCGATGGTGGATTGAGAGTCACATGTCTATGGGGCGGCACAATATTACATCCATATTACCGGAGCCTTTATTAGGGGTCTGCGAACAGGGACCCTCACCGCCAAAAGTGGGCCCCTGTTGGGACTTTTATCCATAACACTATACACATTTCAGACGAGAGCTTTAGTAATTTAAAATCACAAACTCTGTGTGCCTGATGTGTTGACCAGCTTCAATACAAATGTTAGTGGCAAGTTTTGCTTTTGAGCCTGCCCACACTGATGACAGCGTGGCTTATCTCGGCACATGCATGGTCAATCTGACCACTCACCTAGTGACCTCGAGCTGAGATGACTTAACGGCGGCTCAGTGGGTCTCCATTGTCAAAGATTATACAGGTGCCCAATTTGATGTCTTAATAGAGTTTAGACCAGGGCTTTCAAGTTATAGTGACATGGTGTCCCGAAAGTCACCTTTGTTATGACGTTTACATTTAGTTTATATTATTAGATCATGACATGACCAACTTTGGGCCGCGAGTAAAATAAATGCCTGCCCCATGTCTATAATGTAATGCAGTGTCAAGGTTCATATGAGTTCAAAAAGTCCAATGATAAGTAGGTCACCTCTTATTTCGATAACACGGCTTCGGATAACGGGCAGCCGCGAGGAGTGGGCAATACCGAACACATGCCGGATACCTGCCGGATACATCAAATCTGCTATAACATAATTCAACGAATGGGTCAATAGGGGATCAAAAAGTGGGGCTCCAGGTGATATTGATATTTGGCGGGGGGGGGAGGGATGCCTAGCTAGGTGAGCGTCACCCCTGGGGATCGCCAAATTTTTTTTTTAATCTGATGTAAAAAGACATACACGCTGCTCCAAGGGCGAAAACGTTTGGAGCATGACGTAAAGGTCGTAGGTCTCCTCGTTGAACCAGGTGCCGCCCACGTACGAGACACAGAGGACGAATTTCTTCCCTAAATTCGACAGTTTGTTATACTGGAAGCCGTCTGTGTTAAAAATAACAATAAATACGTGAAAAAATAATTAAATATAAATCGAAATAATCATTCATTCATGCAAGCCAACGTACCTTAGACCATCTAACAATATGTGGCCATCTTGTAATTTCCTGAGGGGGTGGGAATAGTTGGCCGGTGAGGGGAGTAGGGTAAAAAAAGTAAACTTCAGTCCTCCCTACTAAAAATAAAGGATGGATGGATGGATAGATAGATGGATGGATGGTTGGATAGATGTATTTATGAATGGATGGTTGGATGGATAGTTGGATGGATAGAGATGGATGGATGGATAGATGGATGGATGAATTGATGGGTGGATGGTTGGAGGGATGGATGGATGGTTGGATGGAGGGTTGGATGGATGGATGGATGGATGAAAGGATAGTTCGATGGATGGATGAATGGTTGGTTGTATGGATGATTGGATGGATGGATGGATGGTTGATGGGTGAAGAATTGATAGATAAATGGATAGATTTTAGATTTATGGATGGTTGAATGGATTTATATATATATATATATATATATATATATATATATATATATATATATACATATATATATATAAGGATGGAAAAATAGATGAAAGGTTGGAAAGATAGATAGATAGATGGATGGATGGACAGACTGGTGGATTAATTAATTGATGAATAAATAGTGTAGTTTGAAAACATAGTAGACTATTGTTATTATTATATTACTTGCCACGTAAAACAACGCGTCCAGTCATGCGAGCGAAACAATCACAAACAACGAGGACCGCGCACACACACGCACACACACCAGTCCCGTTGCGTGAAAATTCTACAGCAGGGGCCAGGCAATAGCAGCAGGGGGTGGGGGCAGTTAATTCATTTTACTAAGTAGAGCAAACAAGCATAGGTTGCCAGACAAAACGCAGGGGGGGGCGGCCCTCTGCCCCCCCCCGCACGCTACGGGCCTGACACACACACAACACACACGCACGCACACACATTCAATTTGTCAGATTACTATTTACCTGATGGCGGTTCATATCCCGGGTTGACATCAGCGGCAAAGATGAAAGGCGCCAACACTTTGACCAGCAGAATACGAAAACAACCTTGATTAAATTTTAATTTATATCAATCGTTCAACAGGCATGTATAGAAAGGTAACCGTCTGGCAGTTAGACATTTGATTGTTTCATTTTATTTCGTTTGTTTGGACAAATGAAAATGAGCTCCCGATTTGTTCTTTTAAGTGAATTATATTTTTTTATAAAAGTAAACATGTTGATGGCTGGCATACTCGTCTAGAGTTATACTAAGGTTTACGGAGCTTCGAGATACCGGTGGGTTTTGGGATGGGCTGCATATTATAAAGGAATACATTCATAACTAATTATCCACATATGCATAAAGGGCACGATATACAGATAGGCCGACTAGGCAGTGGCTGAGGGGCCGTGTGAAATAAGGGGCCCCAAAATGTTTAGTAGTATACACAAAGAAGCAAATAAAAACTTAGCAATA
Source organism: Bulinus truncatus (assembly GCA_021962125.1). Classification (NCBI taxonomy): domain Eukaryota; kingdom Metazoa; phylum Mollusca; class Gastropoda; family Planorbidae; genus Bulinus; species Bulinus truncatus. Next base: position 478,729 of record JAGDYQ010000143.1, read on the forward strand.
TATTTTATATTTCAAAATGGCGCCTCAAATTTTTGTTGACGTAGGACCTCTAAAATTGTAAATCCGGCTCTGTGGGTGGGGGGGGTAGTGGAGGCTGTCATTTTATTACTTTTGTTTATTATAATCTATATTAATGTACCTAAGACCGGCAATTCAATGTATTGCTACTACATGCATATAAAACCCATAATTCAACTTTCACCGACCTCATAACAATCACCAGATTTTAGAGTGCAAATGCCACTGAGACGCCAATTTATACAAGGGTAGCATACTACTACACTCGATGGAATGTGAGTTTGCAAGATATAGAATGCTGATTGGGCTCAGCGCCCCAGAGCCACATTGATAAAGCAAATAGACCTGTTTCGTTTTTTTACGTAATTAAAAGACTCACACTTACAGATGACCATGGCTGTAGTGGATCAAATTGACCACACAAGATTTAATGGTAATAATCTGGATTCTTTTAATGTTGAATCTAGCTACTAATACATCTTTTAGTACACATACTAATACATATACTAGTACAGCTAGTAATGCAGGTTTTAGTTTGTATAATTACAATAATAATAATAATAATGCTTTATCGATGCGTCTTAAACTTCCGTTCATCAAAACAAGGTACATTTGTTACAGTGTACCAATAAATATATTCTGTGCAGTGTACACAAATTTTGTTGCTCTTCAGGAAAAAGAATGGGAAATGTATAGACAATGCTGCGTTCATCCAGAATTATCTATATTTTATCTGTAGGACAGCATATGTCGGATGAAAGATGTAGTTTGTTTGTATGTAAATGAAAACGGCTATATTAATGACGATAAAGATGATAATGATAATAACATGATGAGGAAGTTAATGATTGACAAACGTTGACAAATTTTCGGTGTCCTAGGAAAAAGTGCATTTTGGGGAAGAAGGTAATTAGCAAGATAATCTTCGGAGGTTCTCGGATGCAAAATGTACAATAGAAGACATTAGGGAAATATCATTTAAAGGCTGTAGATGAGAACATTAGTGCTACAATTTGAAAAGCCCGACCCCTCTTATTGTTTTGGTAATTGTGACCAGTGGCGTAGCGAGCTTAACTCGCGCCCGGGGCAAAATACTTTTTTAGCGCCTCACCCATTCGAAAACCATATAATATTATAGGCAAAATATTATGCGCCCCTTTTTGAGGAGCATCCGGGCATTGATGCCGACCCCCTTGCCGCTACGCCGCTAAATGTGATCCTCTGTTTCCTTCCTGAATTGTTAAGTCAACGGAATCATTTAATTCTACAACAAAATACACGTTTCAACAGGGGGGGGGTAACTCTAAACAGCCACTCAGTTTGCAAGTCCTTAATATCACCTCAGGTCAGTCGCTGGAAGACAAATAATTATATGTAAAAAAAAAAAATTGCAAATGGGAGATTTAAAAACACAAAAAAAAGAGAATGCCAAATTAATCTCTAAACAAGCAATTAAGCCTGTTCCATTCTGGACACAGGACGTGTTAGCGCATTTTCGTGTTATGTATCAGTACGTTTGTTAGCTTTCAGTAAATATTTGTAAATTTTGGAAATGTTTATAAATTCAATTGTGCAATGCATATGTCTGTAAAAAAAAATTATAAAGACGTTTCTTTATATTTGAAAAAAAAATTATTGTCTCTTAAATCTAACTACAAGTGGTTTGTGGTTACTGAAATAGGACTCATAATTGAAAACATTCGAAAATATAGTCATTTAATCGTCCGAAAACTCCGTGAATTGTTGCATAGCTCTGATACTTTCAATTAAACTCAGAACACAAGCTTACTATTTCATTTGATGAGTTTCTTAATAAATGTTGGTGAAACTACGTGCTGCAGTATTTCGCACCAAATGAATGGGTTATTGAACGTACAAGGTGTATATATAATATATAAGCCCCTTAGGAGCCATGAAGCCCGGCCCTCAGAGGTCCTATCGCAAAATGGACTTTTGATGTACACTTTGCAGGCCAAGACCTACACAATGATATATACATCATGGGTCTAGGACTTATAGTTGCTGAGATATAGGCGCTCCTTTATTAATATAGCTTATAAAGTAAAAAACGGTACTAAGCCCCCTTTTACGGCCCTCAGAGGTCAGATCGCGAAATGAACTTTTGCTGCACACATGGCAGGCCAAGACCTACAAAATGATATATACATCATGGGTCTAGGACTTATGGTTGTTGAGATCTAGGGTGATGACAGACAGACAAAACGGGGACAATAGAGCATTTTTTTTTCAAAAATGCTCTAAAAATTCAACAAACCAACTATTTTTTTTAGAAATGCTACTTCGTTCATTTATTAAACATGTACAGTGGATTGATATTCCGAAACACGTGTAAACAAATTAGCATCACAATGGAAACGAAGCTCGAAAGAAATTCAATCTCACGTTGTAATAACTGCTTATTGAACTATTCATCTCTGGTCTTTTACGTTTTTTTGTCTTCTCCCAATGACCCAATTTAAAAGAGAAGACCTGTGTGTCGTAGTCAGCCGTTATAAGACGATTAGATACAAGGAAAAACATTGGAAAAAGCTCGACCGATGAGTCCGAAATTCAGTCTATTTATAGACACAAGGGGTGACTACACCAGCACTGTAAGATATGCCTGTGAAGAGAGATGGTAGCAGACTATGAGTTATTTATAACATCATACACATGTGGACACAAGCAGACACACACACACACACACATATTTATACCCAAAGAAACTGTATATCGGTCAGTCGATCAT
>JAGDYQ010000143.1:483995-501182 GCA_021962125.1 Bulinus truncatus
AGAGGGGGTGGAGGCAGGAAATAAATGTTACTAAGTAGAACAAAAAAAACAAAAAAGCTGAGGGGGTCCAGACAAAACGCACGCTACGGGCCTGGTACGCGTATCACTTGTTGATAACGCGGTTCTAAAATACCACCTACTTTCATGATCGTAGAAAATCCGGCTGAAATAACATAAACACATGTATGCGTTTAAATGAGTATTTCGGAAAAATACAGTATTTCTCAATTGGCTATGGAGCAGAAGGTAAATGTTTAATAAACAATTTCGCAGGCCGGTTAGATGAAATGGGCCGGATAATAAAAATAAAATACTTACAGATCTAAACCCGGCCACGCGCAGGTGGTGTTTATTTCTTCCGTGGGTGAAGACGTAACACGAGAAAAACACATTCGACTTCAGGAAGTTGCCTGCTTTAGAAGTGATTCCCAGTTTCCCGTACCTCCAACTGGGTTTGCCAATGACCTCTTTCCACGGCACTGAACTATATAAAATAAAAACACAAAAACGTTTCTATTTGTAATATATTTCTTTAAGGTGGTTCGAGAAAAATTGAAGTTGTTTCTTAATGGGTCAATGGGTCGTGAACCATGTAGAGTTTGAAAACCACTCTTCTTCACTATTCTCCGTACTCCGTCAAAAGATTTACTTTAAATAAGAACACATGAATACTTCACCCCCAACTTCACTATCTCGACCTATTCATATTAATTATGATAATATCCAACACTTGATCGGTAATTCTGCTGACCTCCTCCCCCCCCGGCCCCCTATCCCCTCCCTATTGCAGTAGCGAGATTAGCTCGCGCCCGGGGCACAATATCTTTTTAATACCTTTTTTAGCGTTCTCCCTCCCCCCCCCCATTCGAAAACCAAATAATATTATATGTAAAATATACCATTTGGCGCCCCTTTGTGAGAAGCGCCCGGGTCATGATACCCTCCTTGCCCACCCATTGCTACGCCTCTGTCCTCCCACACTCCCAACATATAGCTTAAAGGCATTAATGGTTTATCAGTCTCTATGTCTGGTCTGAGGTGTGACGTTCACTCTGACTCACACAAAGTAAGATATACACACAAACATAAACATATCGCTATTTACTTTGACTTGCCTTTCCAGAGATGCATTATTGTTAGTCAGTGTAGCGATACCAGTGTAGTGAATAACAATCGCTACTTCGACATTTTCTATTAGCGCACCAGGAATTCTGCGAGAGAGACACGAACATAAAATCGTTGATTTCATTTGTTTATAACGTAATTAAAAAAAAACAACTAAAGTAATGTTTTTTTTTAAGAACTGTTCTTTAGTTTTTGAGCCACTAACTGATAAGATCGTTTAAGTGAACCTACCCGATGAGGTACTCGTTAAACAGTAGGTTGTCAGGTAACAGGTAAGTAGCTGACTTGTCCTCAGGTGGAAACTCGTCAAGTCTGCACAGCGGACTGAGAATGTACAGTACCTTGACAGGACGATTACTAGATACTCTCAAACCTTCTGTGATGTTCCCTATCTTTTAAAAAAAAACGAGTTATATAGTTGTACTATTATAATAAAATACCAAATTACACCTTTTTAAATTGTCAGTTTAAGTTTATCCAAAAAAGTGTTCAGCTATGATTGTACTATTCAATTGTAGCATTCAATGCTAAATCAGTAAAAAAAAAAAAGGTCTGCGAAACCTGCGATTGAAATATTAATATAGCTCAGTTTAAACATACAATCTTGTACATCGGCATACCCCGAGTTATCGCACCTTGATTCTTTTTTTTTTTGTAATATTTCCCTTTGGTCGACTGTTAAGTTTGCCACAGGCGGTGATCTGTTGTTTGGTAAGGTCAAGCATGCTTCGGTGACTGGTTCGACCGGTAGAGCGTGTTAGTGTTGATCGCGGATCACATGACACTGTGCGTGTGTGTGTGGGGGGGTGTAAGTGGACAGTCATTCCGACGAGTTAAGGGGGGTGGTAGTCTTTAGGAAGAGTCTCGCAAATGTTCAGAGAAGTGATTTTTGTGAATGAAATGGTGTTTTATTAACGTTGTGGTGAGGTGGGGGGCTTATTTCATCACATTTTTGAGGACTACTTCATTGTATTTATATCACGGACGTTTTTAATGTTTTAAAGTTCAATCGTTATGTTTATAAGGAATTAGTCGTATTATTACTCCGGAGTTGAAATCAGATATGAGAGAAATAATACTTAAAGACCACCAAAATTCAGCCTTCATAAGGTCTGAGGCTTACATCAGCTATGGTATAGATGAAAGAAGGGTACCGTCCCATTAGCGGTTTATAGCAGTGGTCCCGAAGATATTTCTCGCAACGGATCGGTCAGCGTTTGATAATTTCACCGCGGCCCACTGGAGAGAGAGGGGGGGTGTTGATTATTTCCCGTCCATGGAAAGTCGCAACGATCACGAGAGAAATAAATCAAAAGGAAATAATTTAATGTTTCTAGGGCGGCCCGGTTACATTCGTTCCTACCGAGCAAAACCGCTCCGCGGCCCGGGAGGGGGGGGTTGGGGACCACTTGTTCAAAGGATCTAAGAGATTCCATCTCATCCTTACAAGGACATCACACACACACTGGTCAACTGTGTGCCAACTTTTGTTTTACTTCATTGATTGTCTATTTTATCGCTAGCGGCTTTTTTTTTAATGCGTGTGCGAGGAGTTCCTCAGTATTAGCGCACGTTTTTTTTTTTCGTGAACCACCTGTGGCGCGCTGACCTCTATCGCCTGCATCTGCATGTCCAGTGTGTACACCGCGGGGGCGTCAGTCTGATTCAGGTAGACCGTGACTACGGTCGAGGGCAGCATGGACAGTACCACCAGAGTGGACGCCCTGTGGCTGCTGGGAAAGCCGATGGTGGTGAACTCTTTACCGAAACCTTCCTGTGGTAACGTCATCTCTGTGTGTGCGTGCGTGGGGAAGGGCGGGGAAGAAACAAGCGGATAAAAATAAAAACAAATAAATTGATATGTTACATAAACCAGTAATTTGATTAGGCATTAAAATATCATAGGTCAAACAATAGGTCTTTCAGTCAACCAATAATGCATAATGTAAATCTATTAATCGATCAGTAAATATATCAATAATTTAATTTATAAATCTATCCTCCTATCATGAACTTAGTTTGTCAACACATAAAGTATTTAACCAATTACTAAATCAACCATCCAATGAAAATTCCTGCCGATTAATTAATCACTCAGTCTGCTAATCAATATATAAATAAATTGACAAACCAAACTATTAAGCAGACAAAAAAATCGGCGAAACAATTTGTCAATCTATACATCAGCCAGTAAATTAACAAATCAATCAGTCAGAATTTCACTAAATTACGCATCAATGTAATTAATTTGCGAAACGCAGTGGCTACGGTTCCAAGGAACTCCGTAACTCCGTGCTATTTTTTTTTTCGGGGTCCAGCTATAGATGTGCGCATGCGCAGCAGACGGACTGTTTATTATTTTTTTTGTTTCCGGGGCTAGGGTTAGGGTTAGGAATAGGGTTAGGATTAGGATTAGGGTTAGGGGGTTGGAATAGGGTTAGGGATAGGGTTAGGAGCAATATCTATAGCCGGACCCCGAAAAAAATTCGGAGTCCGGCTATCGCGCATGCGCACATCTACAGCCGTAAAAAAAATAAAGTCCGACTTGAGCGCTAGAGCGCATGCGCATCTATAGTTGGGCCCCAGAAAAAAAAATAATACGATGTCCCGTTCCTTGGAACCGTAGCTACTGTGTTTGCGAAAAGATTAAGCAACCAATATAAATAAGAATAAAGCGATGAGGAGACCGAGATTAAAATATAACTTTTTTGTTCAATAAAAAGACAAAACTTGTGCTAAAATACGCCAAATAAATAACTGAATACGTCTACCTTCAGAAACAAAACCTTTTTGATTGTCACAACTGGTTCCGTCTGACATGGCCACTGTAAAAAGTCCGAATGGATATTTTCCACTCAAGTATACGCCTTTAGTTTGGATTGGAAAATAATAAGGTATTTTTTTCAGTACACTTCTAGTTTTGGCTCTTCTAGTGACCTAATTATTAATCAGGTTAACTGGAAGGGTTGAAGTAATAATACTAACTATACAAACAACCATCAGTTTTTCCCCCCTCTAGAAATGTAAGAATTTTACACATAAAAAAAATGTAAAAATAATTCAATAATCACGACACATGACAATCACGAGACAAGACAAGCTAATTAAAAGAGAATTTAAAGAAAAAAAAAATTTTTTTTTGCTTAAAAACTGACCGAATTTTGAGGCATCCATGTTGGGATCATTACAAAATGTGATGTGCGACACGTGGTACCTGTCACAGAATGAATATGTTTAAAAACATAAAGAAATATATATATATAACTATATAAAAATTTAAAATTTCCAATCATCAAAACTTAAAATGAAGTTTTATCGCATGGACAGAAACAGATATCAGACGGAATGTCGTAAAATGACAACAGGTTTTTGCGATTCCGATTATGATTCGTATTATGATCCTGATTCCGATGCCAGTTCCGATTGATATTCCGGTGCACAGTGTCATTATTGGAAGTAGGATTTTTAAGATAATATGAAAGGGCAATTCCGTACCTTTAACCCCCATTAATGTACCTTTTACAACCACACAGCTTCAAAGTAGCACTCACATGGTCAGTCCGGGAATTTTGTGAAGTTTCTGAGAAAAACCGCAGAAAACAATCAACTCGTTCATGTTGACCAAGTTGATGGCAATCAAAAGAATTTCTTTGCTAGGAGGAAAAGGAAATTTCAAGGGTGAATGATATAGAAAAATAAATCATTTACTCTCTCTCCCTCTCTCTCTCCCTCTCTATCATCGAACTACAAAACTATTCGATTTACTAATTACAAAATCCAACTTTGCGGAAATTAACTTATCGCGGTAAGGTCTGGTACTGATTAACCAAGTTAGATATCTTTACTAATTAACCGAGATAGATATCTGTACTGATGTTCAAGTAAACTATTTTTTTGTAAAGTTTCAGCAATAGTTGTTTTTTTTTTACGTGTGTGTAAAACAAGAATATTCTTTTCCCCACGAAGAGGTTGGCAGAGCAACAAAACTTGATATTTGATATTGACTCTTCTCTATAACCACTGCCAGGCTGAACTCATCCTTGCTGGAGCAGATGAAAAGCAGGGTGCGCCAGTCCATGCCATACTTTACGCCCCTGAAAATGAAGAATAAAGTAAAAATAAAAGTATAAAAAAACAGCTGAGACGAATAATAGAAATTGAATTAAAATAGTGATTGCGAAAGGCACACAAAAATTCGAAATTATTCTGAATGCTCCGAAGATAAAATGAATACCATAGCGAGTCCAACGTTCTTACAAAAGTATATCTCAAAAGAAACGCCAGAAAAAAATGTGTGAAAGCCTTTTTTGAGAACTTTTTTGAAGACTTTTCAAACTGGTTAACACAGCCAACTGTGTATTGCACTTGGACAATATATAAAATTTAAAAAATAAAAAAAAAAAATGGACAAACATTAATACCCTTGAGTACAAAGACAGGGCAGTATTTTTTTTACAAAATTTACTGCCATTTGGATTAAAGACAAGGGCTGTATTTTCAGAGTCCTTCCTGGATGCCAATGCCCCTAGTTACGGACGCTGTTTACAAAGTGGACTCAATAGAAAAACAAAAACAACAACAAAGAAAATAAAGGTAACGAAACGAAATTCACAACACCAACAAGAGTATATTTACAGTTAACAAAAAAACTGGATTACATAAGAACTAATAGCATTCAAAACAACCAAGGCCGACCTTAAGCAAATAGTACATTTGTGTGGCACAAACCGGTTCAGAACATGGGTATTTGCAAAACGCAAGCGAAAAAACATACAAACAAACAAATAAAACACTTTTACACAAAGACGAAACTTCAATGTTTTCTGATCAGGGCCCGAGATGTCCCTAAGACCGGCCCTGTTCATCAATCAACAAAACAAAAAACTACTTGCTTTACTTCGATACGCGTGCCATGAAAATTTGTGCCACGTATTTCGGCTTGACACGCGTCGTCGTGACGTCAAATACCTTTCTCGGGCCGTTGCGTGTCTCCATTTTAACCTGGGAGTGGGGAAGAGATAAATTATAAAATATACCGTATTCATATCACAAAATTAAATATAGTTCAGATATGGACAGATAGGACTTAAGGCACAGCCGGTCTCAGCCTTTGGGGGTGGGGCTTATGGACAGATAGGACTTAAGGCACAGCCGGTCTCAACCATTGGGGGTAGGGCTTAGGCTGATACTTTCATGGGGATCTGGGGGCCCTGAGGCAAAGAAAAGGACGGGGGGCCTTCTTTGCATTCAATTTAATGCAAATGACCACATTTGAGGCATAGACGGTCGTATCGTTTTCCATGAAAAAAAAATGTTCTGCCGTCCGCTGTAGGGAGGAAGAGAAAGTCGTGAGGCCTGTGCAATTTTAGTGCTAGCGGACCCCAGTTTTGACCTGTCGGGTAGCTTGTTCGCCATAGGTCTTTATGGCAGTTCCATCATGCTGAGGGGCATAGCTGGCTTGATATCAAGGGCTCTAAGTTAGTTGGTATCACCTTCAAATAAACTGAGATAGTTCAAAGAAAGAGAGAGATACTTCAAAGAGAGAGAGAGAGAGAGAGAGAGAGAGAGAGAGAGAGAGAGAGAGACAGAGAGTGAGAGAGAGAGAGAGAGAGAGAGAGAGTTCAAAGAGAGAGAGAGATAGAGAACACAATGGTAGTAGTAGTAGTAGTAGTAGTAGACATAGAGACAGAGAGAGACAGAGAGAGAGAGAGACAGAGGGAAAGAGTTCAGAGAGAGAGAGAGAGAGAACACAGATGTTAGAACGGTGTTGACCGACCACAAGAGATGACTAGCAAACATGTCAAGAGCACTGACCTCTATCTCATTGCTGGAGTAGGACGAGATATGTACTGAGGTGACCAGTCGTTCCAGCTGATTGGTCGCAAGTACCCTGCCCACCGTAAACATGAACTCTGTGCCCACTGATGAAATTTTACTTGATGGGTCAACTGAAATTGGTATATTGTATGATCAATAAACGTCGACAGTAATCGATACATATGGATAATATGAACATCGATGGATATATACATATAGATAGATACAGTTGAATGTCGATAAAGCTAGAAATAGACTTTGACAGATGGGTGATTAGATAGAAAGCCAAGATGAAACATAGATAGTCAGAAACATTAATAACTAACAAAATTGACATATAAGTATATATATATATATAGACAGAGAGAGAGAGAGATAAATATTTTGTTTTCTAATTGATTTTTAAGACATAGTACACTGATATGTCACTTTATTACTTACTCGATCTAAAAATAAGCTTAGGTTACATAAGTTGGCGTTTGAATTATTCTATATGACAATGGAGGGGGGGGGAATTTAGCTGTTATAGCTGAATGCAACTTTTTGTTTATTTTTTCGTATGCTGCTTCCAATAAGCCAATAATTTTTTTTCCCGCCAAATCTTGATGAATTGCAAATGGCGCTTCTCTGTAAGATATTTTTTTTTTTACTAAAGATAAGAAACAAATAAACCGAAACTCTGATCTGATAAACAATCACGAATGACGAATTATTGATTGATTTTTATGTCGATAACTCCATTCATGAGCTAGACCCAGCGTGGTCAGGTACAGACACATTTATTCGCCCAAATCGATGCTCACCCAATACATTCTGACCTTGCCCAGTACTACTCACCCACACTACTGGTATCATCGTCTATCTCCCCGTCATTATCGTCATCTGATGGCAAACACAATGTGGGGAAATAAAACAAAACAATACATTAATACACAAATAACACACACAGACACAACGCTGCACTTATTACATTTTTTTTTTAAAAGAAGAAAAAACGCTTGATTCATACGTGGGCCAACACTTGACATCATTAGTTCTCAAAAACTTGTTCTTAAAAATTAGTTCTAAAAAAATTTTACTCTAAAAGCAGGCGCGATGAAAAAGAGTTAAATAAATGATAATATGAACTCAATATTTATGATAAAAGTAGGAATAGTCAAAATAAACAATCATCTAAAAACAAACAGAATCAGGCCGTTCAAATATTGTGTACTGCTTGATAGTGAATAGAAGTGGGATTAAAACAAAAAATATTAAACCTTTATATAGTCAAGTAATTTTAATACCAAGTGAAAATAATAACACTGACTATAGCTTAATTGAAATAGTGGATGTAACTCTATTGAAGAAAGGGTTATAATTAAATAGAGAAATGGATCATAACTTAGTTGAAGAAGGGAATTTAACTTAATAGACAAATGTGAATATAATTCGTGCGCACGAGATTTGAGCCCGTGCCATACGCACACGACTCATCGAGTTTATGACTGACCTTCATAATTACTTAGTTCTTCATCAATCTCCCAGTCACAGTCGTTATCTAGGCCATCGTCTGACTTTTGAGGTGACGTAACACATTCCTGGGTCTGTTCGATAAACATTTGTATAATGTTTACACAGTATAACGAGGTACGCATATAACTACACAATAATAAACAATGTGCTCACAGCGCAGTGATAACTGTGTGCTACAAGAAAAATAATAAAAACGTGTTAGAGCACGATAGTAACAATATGTTACAACATAATGATAACAATGTGTTCAGCCCTTCTTTCACAAACTCTAAAATTTAGGCCTACCAAATTTATTTCTCAAAATGAATCCACAAAACTAAACTATACGCACCACCTCGTACTATCTATCAATCTAACTGACTTTCTATCAATCAATATGTGATGTTCATCTATCTCCCTATTTACAGGTCTTTCTGTGTATCGATATTTTAATTTGACTATCTGCGTTATATCTTCACAAACAAACAACAATCTCAATAATACAAACATAATTGTTGTTATCAAACATCATATAATTTAAACACTATTTGTTTTTTTTACAATACATGCAACTTAAAGCAATGTGGAAACATATTAAGCAGCAACAGGTTGTGCAAAGGTGTATAGCGTGCATTATTATATGGACAAGTGTTCCATCTTCCCAATGGATAGACTCCCTTGTTCACATTCCAGGGTCAACAGCCTGATCTCAGATCAAAGGTCATCTGTGACACCAGTGGCTTTGATCGACACGTCAGTAAAATCTCAGCGCTTAAAACATTGCTTGTTCCCTCCTTGTATAAAAAAAAAGGGGACATCACCCGTAATCCAACGTTTCGCAAGTCAAATTATTCCCCTTGATATCTGTACGATAAACTTGTATTGTACCGAGTAGAATTCTTTTACGCAACTCAAATATAAGTCCTCCAAGTCTCACTAGATTTTGTTTTTAATTTTTTGGGGTCAATTTATAAATTATATCCGCGGTTCTTAACCGGTGTACGGGTACTAAAGGGGTAGGAAACAAAATATAATTTTCGTTTGAAACAACAAAAAATTAGAACTTACATGTGAGAGGTACCAGCGGACATTATTTCGCACCCTTTGGTGTACAGTTACGATAAGGTCTGAGAACCGAGGGACGATAGAGAGAGGGAGAGAGAGAGAGGGGGGCAGATGGTCATGTGGTATAACGCTCGATTGTCGACTTTAGGGTCTCGAGTTTGATCTCCAGCGAGAACCAATGGAATCGTTCAGGTCCTGGTGAAAGTTCCTTTCATGTCTTCATGTCTAAGAGCTGAACATGTCATTTTTTACGGGAAATTCTCAGATTGATGAGTAAATGGTGAACTCAGAAATATAAATTAATACAACATATAAATACTCATGTTTTTTTATAAATAAATGTTGATCTTTCATTTAAGTTGTTATTTTTAATTTCTGCAAAAGGTGATACCATTTATAATTCATTTTAAAGCGTCAATTTTTAAAAAACAAGTTTTGGGAAACTAGACACTATGAAATAAATGATTTTTTTTTGGAAATCAAAGTATGCTTACAATTTGTGTTTAATTTCCGATTGGATCGGTTGCTAATCTATACAGCAGAATAGTAGATGTGTTGTTTTTTAAACTTGTATTGATATCAAGCCAGCTGTGTCCCTCAGCATGATGGAACTGCTATAAAGACCTATGGCGAACAAGCTACCCGACAGGTTAAAACTGGGGTCCGCTTGCACTAAAATTGCACAGGCCTCACGACTTTCTCTTCCTCCCTGCTTGAAATTGTATACATACTTACCGCTTGAGATGTTATACATACTTACCGCTTGAAATGTTATACATACTTACTGCTTGAAATGTTATAATACTTACTGCTTGAAATGTTATACATACTTACCGCTTGAAATGCTATACATACTTACCGCTTGAAATGTTATACATACTTACCGCTTGAAATGTTACACATACTTACTGCTGGAAATGTTATACATACTTACTGCTTGAAATGTTATACATACTTACTACTTAAAATGTTATACATACTTACCGCTTGAAATGTTATACATACTTACCGCTTGAAATGCTATACATACTTACCGCTTGAAATGTTATACATACTTACCGCTTGAAATGTTACACATACTTACTGCTGGAAATGTTATACATACTTACTGCTTGAAATGTTATACATACTTACCGCTTGAAATGTTATACATACTTACTGCTTGAAATGTTATACATACTTACCGCTTGAAATGTTATACATACTTACCGCTTGAGATGTTATACATACTTACCGCTTGAAATGTTATACATACTTACCGCTTGAAATGTTATACATACTTACTGCTTGAAATGTTATACATACTTACTGCTTGAAACGTTATACATACTTACCGTTTGAAAGCCTACGACCTGTAATAACATCATATTACTCCCGATGCCGATGACGTAACATCCAAAGTTGTGCTCGGCCGAGACCTGGCTGAGGGGTGTCACCAGAGCTTTCTCCCCAATCACCCAGCTCTTGGACCCAATGATCTCTGTCCAGTGGATTCTGCCGGACAACGGAAAATATTTCGGGTTAATTTTAAAATAATTCTTATATATGCTCGATCAGGCTTAAAAACTTCACTTCCAAATGTTCACCCAATCCAAATCATATAATCTTCCAGTGTCTAGAGGAGGGGAGATAGAAAAAGAATAATAAACTATTGTTATTATCCATAACCAATAGCCAGTCAGCTCAGTATATAGCCTAAGGTACCACAGATAAATCATTAAGTATTCATTACTCTTTATAACCAATCGCTAGTCAACTCAGTATAGAGGGTTTATTGACTCACTTATTCTTCACCATCAACAGTTAGTTTAAAAAGTCAGCTTGATTGAAGTATTCTTTTTCATTTAAATGATTTTTTTTTCAATGTGACTTACCGTACTATCGGTTCCTTATTGTATGATAAAGTGAAGATTTTCGATTCAGGTATTAAAATTATCATTTGGATAGTTGTGAGTTCGATAGCAGGCAAACTGTCATGACAAATATAAGAACGACACGCATTAAAGTTAATAAATTTAAAAAAAACAAAAAACTACTAGCTCGAGTTTAGCCATTTGCAAAATTGACTGTATTGAAGCATTGTTCATAAACTCAACACAGACGCGTACTAATGTAAATATATTACATGTGTACATGTGGATTTTAAAACGGTTATATTTTGATTCCAACAAGACTAACGATACGAAGTCGGAATTTAGAATTTTTTTAAAAATTACGTGCATCGTAATAGGGAAAAAATATTTATGTAACGATTCATCAACTAATATTTTTGGAATCTTTTACTTTCTACACGTAAATTATGCATTTCTAAAATACCCTCCGGTTCCATTTTCATGAATAGAATATTGTATCGGAATTAGACGTTTTAGAGAAATAATTGGAAATAGAAATTACCGGTATTGGATTTGAAAAAAAAACAATAACAAAGAAACAAACACTGTCATCGATCCCACAGGATTCAAAATAATGTTTTACAGAATAAAGAAATTCATTACTGAAAGTATGTCTTGCCAAATGCGTAGACAGCTTATCTTGCGCCCGGGGCACATGCTCAGAGCCCCCACCAATTCTAAAACCTTATGATATTATATGTAAAATATATCATTTTCCGCCCCTTTTGTGATTAGCGGCCTCACTACTCCACTAGGTCTTACGCTCCTGGGTGCAATAGGCAATGGTTTATTTGGTGTGTGGTTGGGGGCGAGATTCCTGGGACCCCAATATTATTTGACAAAAAGAGCCCACCAACAGTCCTGCTAGACAGCTAGACATTTTAATTAGCTGCTAAATAAAAGCCTACCAATAGGGTTTATGAGCGGGGGGGGGGAGCAGGTATGCAAGCCCCCAGTTTTTTTTTTTTTTATAAAAACATACCTACTTATAATATACTAACTACCTAATGATGAGTGCAGGGGTAAAAATATGTAAAAAAAATATATATATATATATGATATTATTCCTTGGACGCTGTGAGAAAACAGAATCCGTACAGACCGTTAAAGAACTGCATCATGTAAAACGATAATAGAATAAATAATGCATCATCTTACACAATGGAATATTGACTGTAAAACAGGTCGTTGGGAACTATGGCGGTGGACGAAATGTCTGATGACGGCTCGGAGTAACAAGCTGGTCGAGTGAACATGGTGACACAGACTGGTTCACTGCTTCTCATCTTCTGAGCACCAAAGAAATGCTGGAACTGGAGAATGAGATGAAACGAAGAAATAAACGGATACCGTTGGTATTCTGAGGTATTACGGCGTTATACACGCTACAAGTCACCCTCTCCCCCCCCCACACACACAACAGACTAAAGACCAAACGTCTCACCTTCCCATTATCGCCACTGTTTATGAGACACGATAACGGGAAAGCGGTGGACCAAAAGAAATTACAGACGGAAAGATGGAATCATAGATAGATTGGTTGGCAGTAAGATTTTAGTTGTTAGAAAGATAGATGGATGGATGGATGATCAACGTATAGTTTCATATGTGTGTGGAATGATAGACGGATACATAGATTTGTAAACGCATACAAAGATAGATACACATGATACAATATTTAAATATAGATAAACAGAGAGACAGACAGACATTTTATCTTACGATAACGACATCCAATGAGTTCGCGAGGATGAAATGCCTCCGTCTGTCACGTTGGTCATACAATGTGACGTTCGTCATCTCAAGAAGTGACGTGACGACGATGACGTTATTTCCTGGCGTAGACGTAGAGCCGAAGATGAGGAAATCTTTCCCTTCTGCCATTGACGGCATCAACATATCTGGAGACATCGATTAAATATAAACAGCGTATATTATAGGTTAAATGTCATTACAATGTCGACTGTCCAGCTTGACTGCCCAGCTTAAGACTAACCAGAAAATGAGTTATCCGTCTTGGGTAATATGCGCGATCTTTGCCATACAATCAAATTTTTTATTGAAGAAAAAAAGAATTGTTTAATTATGGTATGGTGTTTGAAATAGTTCCAGTTTATTTGAATTTGCATGCTTGTTTATCTGACACGTTTATCGAGAGTATACTGCTATTAATAACAATAAATTAAAAAAGTAAAGTTTACTTTTCCTGCACATACAAAAAGGATGTGATTAGCTGTTTAAGTTAAATTTGATCTTAATGATATGCTTATGATAATGTTTCTATTGTGGCACTCCCTTCTACTTCTCCGCCCCCTCCACCCACCTCAACTCAGTGAGAAGGTGTGATACATAAAATATGGCAAGTTCATATCCTGCGCTTCGGCACTATTCCGTGCACCCAGTGGCGTAGTGAGGGGGTATCAAGCCCCGGGCGTTACTCACAAATGGGCGCCAAATGGTATATTTTACATATAATATTATATGGTATTCGAATGGGGGGCGCTAAAAAGGTATTTGGCCCCGGGCGCGAGTTAAGCTCGCAACGCTTCTCCGTGCACCGTATGAGAAAACAAATGGATATTGTCCAAACCGTGATCTGAACAAATGAAATTTAGGTCGGCAACCACCAAATATATAAATAACCGTTAAAAGACATCAAAACTTGATAGAAAGAAGCTAAAAAATTATGCTACCATGGCCAGAGAGGATCCATTAGGTGTGCAGTCAGTGACGTCGCGGTCCACTAAATGTTGAGCTATTGCTGCAAACGGTCGGGGGCTACTTAAAGAAAAACCTGCAACGAAAAATTTGAGAACCTTGAGTGAATTAACTGTCACAATATTTTAGTCAAATAGTTCAAATTTGAATTGTTGAGCCGCAATTATGTCTGGAATTTATCCGGCTCCCATATGAGCCACCTTTTTTTTTTATATTCAATTAAATTTGTTTTAAGAAATCTTTATACATGGGGCTGTGTCGTGGCTCAATAATATTCAGCTCTGCTTGATCTCATGGGTGACCTCTCATGTTTCAGTCTTTCAAATAACGTTAAAAAATATTTTTTAAATGGTTTTAAGAAAAAAAAATTACAAAAAACCATTGTCGAGTAGCAGTACATTGGATTTAGTACTAATGTACGTATTAATCTCTTGCCTGGAGAATTCGTATTTACCTATATAAAATACAGAAATGGACAAAAACAAACAACAACTCAGAAGTCAAAGTGACACAAACCCATTCACCTGTAAAATCTTCCTTGCTGTTTGCTGGGCACCAATCTTTTCGTATCACCCATGGGCTGACGAGGAGACAAAATTTACCAAAAGATAATAAAGCATAAATAGTATTGCAATTATTGAACCTAGGGTGTGTGGGGAGGGGTGGGGGGGTGTGGGGAAGACATGATCGGTTTAACGCTCAAACAGTTTATTTAATCTTCGGACTGCAGATAGTCAGTGAACGACTCGATCTACCTTACCCAGGCACGCACACTGACCTCACTTAGACCTCAAGCCAGACCTTACCCAAAACACTCACCCTGATTCATTCAGGCCAGCCAGACCTTACCCCGACACTCAGCCTGACCTTTCTCAGACCTCACTCAGGCACACTCCCAGGCCTCCCTCAGACCTCATCATATACGAGCTACGTTTCTAAATGGTTGACGTGGCATACATGAAGATAGATGGAGGCAGCTTGAAGAATTAGTGTACTTTAAATAAAATAGATGGTTTTCCGAGTATATATCGCTGTAGTTGAGATCGAAGAAATTATCTAATCAGTTACTTCATTAACCATCCAATCAAATGAGATGTTCATAAGATTCGTTGTTCTTTTCGAAAAAAAAGCAAACTGTTTCATAGTGGATTAGTCTGTAAGCTTGCTGATGTATGTGGAATGCAGATTTCGCGTTCGATCCCCGACTAAGTTTAACAGAAGTGTGTTTAGGCCATCTGGCTGATAATGGGGTTCTCTGGCATGAAAGTGTGTTTGCATAACGTTTATGCCGCATATGTCCCAGTGTGTAATACGTGCACAATTTGTAAGGAGTGCGCAATTCATTAGGGTTACACATTTATGTAAGTCGTGTGCTTGTGAGCTTTTTTCTTATTTATTCATTATGGTTTGACGATAAATAATCACCCCCCTCCCCCTTGCGCCAAGCCGGCAAGTTATGTACAACTCACTTTCTTCTGTGGGAAAAAATCGTTAAAAAACTTTTTTAAGTCGTATACCTCGTAGTGCCTACCACAGAGCTCTGTTCTAACTCTCCGCACGCCAGTCTGACTTGCTGGTCTGAGTGTTCCCCTATCAGGATCAATGTTAAGGTATTTCTGCGATAATAAATAGAAAGCACCGAACAATCAATTCATGCAATAACAAAACAAACATCAACAGCAGTATATGTATCGATACTGTCTTTACATATTTAATGAAATCCCCGATTATAATGTCTTCACAGAATTACAGCTATCTCAAAATGGAATAGTTGTCAATAAATTATAGGTCTTGTCAATAAATTATAGGTCATTGCAGATTAAATTGCTGTTACAAACTGACTTCATAAACTGTAGTGCCACAATATTTAGCGATATCATCAATTTTTTAGGGTGTATTCGCAGACTGAAATACCATAACAGACCACATAAAGCATCGCTGATAGCTGTGTAAAATTTATTATAGACTGCTTGCTCACCGCATATAATTGTTGTCACATAATGCAATGTTGCCACATAATGTAGGTTTATCGAAGAATGCAATTTTGTCCCAGAATGCAGTTTTTTCTCCACAGACAGCCCAATTCGCCTACAGAATGCAGTGCTAATATGTACTAAATTGCACCTCGAATAGAGCAGGGTCATTATAAAAGTCATCGCAGACAGCCATGCCTTATTTGATTGATGTGCCATAAGATTTTAACCTCATCGCAAACTGCGTTCTCAAATAATAGCGTAGTGTCGTGCGAAACAGCCAGAAAGTTTGAAACATAAAGTTATAATTTAACAAATGCATTTTTTTTTAATCCAAAAAAAAAAAGAAATCACCTAAAGGAGACGCCTGTATATTCCGTGCCCCAGTGCTCTGTGGGCAGCGCAGCGAAACTAGCCAGTCGGTTCTCTAGTATCCCTGCCATCAGGGTCAGTCCAATGTCCACGGTACTAGAGACACTGACAACTATGTTTGATACATTTTTGATTTCACTGACGTCTTATGAGGAATAGACAATTTTTGTTTATTTTCAGAATTATGTCGTTATAACCAGGCCCGTGAGATCAGATTCGTTCTGATGGATCTGCAAACTAAGCAACTGCCTGGGACCCCATTGCTAGGGAGGGCGGGGCTCCTATCGGTACTTCTATTGTCGACTAGCCCAATGCAATTTTTTAAAAATCTGCAGCTATTTAAAAAGTACTAACTTTCTTAACACACCATTGACTCGAGATTTTTTTTAACTAGTTATAATAGACATTCTACGGGTGAGTTCACAAACTGACATGACTAAATTGATAGCAGTCAGGCTCGTTAAAAAGAAAGAGCACACTAATCACTTGTCAGGGGCCGTCCCTTGTTCACATGGCCTTGTAGTATGGGCGTTTGTGGAGAGTGAATTGGTCCACAGTTGTCAAAGATTATTAGGGGCCAAACATTTGCATTTTGGGGGGACTTAAAAGCGCTTCTACACAGGGCCCCAAAACGTTTCTTAGCATATTGCCCATAAATATATTTTAGCATAAGCCTATAGGATGTATCTTAGCAAAGGGCCACCTATTGTATCTTAGCATGGGGCCCCAAA